>BSBK01007676.1:267500-740622 GCA_027943335.1 Chamaecyparis obtusa | reverse complement strand
TACATATATATATACATATACATATACATATATATATACATATACATATATATATATATATACATATATATATATATATATACATATATATATATATATATATATATATACATATAATATAATATATACATATATATATATATATATACATATATATATATATATACATATATATACATATATATATATATATATACATATATATATATATACATATATATATATATATATATATATGTCAAGAACATATAGCAGATCCTTAGTTGCTAGAAAAGAGGCCTGGTATCTTGATCCTAATAACAGAGCAACCTATATACTAGATTGCTCTGAACATTAGAAAAAAAGAAAGACCAGGCTCTGCAACTGTAGTCTGTTATAAATACAGCCTTTATACTGCCATTGCTTCTGCCTAAACATAAGGAAGTTGCTCTTCTATACCTTCCACAATCCAAGATAAAACAAAGACCAAGCTTTAATGAGATGCTTAAAGAATTCACTAGCTATCCTCGAAACTTATCTTGATGTTACCTATATAATCCCATTAATGAAGGAGAATACCCGCCTCGGATTAGGAAGACTTCATGGAAGGTAACACATAGATATTAACATCTATCTTCACATTACATAGTCACCCAACCAGATAAGTACATCATTATACAATATTTACATGATATCAAAGAAGCATACCGTCTGAAAATTACAGCATAACTCCAATAAGTCTTTTAGTCCTATTATAGTATGAGGCTATCTTAAAAAAAGGAAACCAGTAGTGTTCATCCTTCATTGAGTTTTATCTTACCTAGCTAGACAGAATATAAAGTATTGTATAACTATAAGAACATCAACTAATAGACCCTCCTGCAGTTCCTATTTGTCGCTTCTCTTTTGTACTGTTGTGAGGTTCCATTCATTGTTGGTTTTGATCATCACCACGATGCACTCTATCTCCTCCTCCGCTTTGATGCTTCTCCTAGTGCACCTCGGCACCTATGGTGCCATGATATGTAAGTTTGATGGCTCTGTACTGTTGAGGTAATCCGGGATATCAAATCCTTCATCCCTCCAGTAGTCTAGAAGCCATTTTGATTCCATTTTTTCCTCCAACACAACTCTAAATAGAAATTCAATGTTCCTAGCCATGCCAGGCCAGTGTTTGTCAAAACACTCTTCATCCTTGAATGTCATTAGTGCTACTCTTTTCGATTGTGGGATCTTGTCCAAATCTTCTATGTTTGTTTGCATGGTTAGTTCCGGATGAGGAATAGTGAGGTTATAGTCTATACAATGAACCATGTTTTCTAATCCACCCAAGTGATCTTCTATAAAGATTTATTTTTCTATAGTGATTACTCTTTCTTTCCTCCTTCCTGTAAAGGTTGACAAAGCTATAAACTGCCCTATTAGACCGCCATTAGTTCTGTAGGTGTAGCAATTATTGAAATGTTGATCACCTATAGAATGCTCAATAGCCCTCCTAATAGCATCCGGTACAAGATTCAGCATCTGGTTCCATCTTTCTAGAAGGATGGCTCCTCTAAATGCCATTGCCCTATCACTCTTGGTGTAAAAAGTAAGTAATATTGTTTCCATGATTAGCTACTGTGCAAAAATAAAGAGAGGTTTGAGTATAAAAGAGGTCCAAGCCAAACTTTCTGGACAGGACCCAATTCCATAGTGCCTGTCCATACTAGCTAGTCCATAGTAAGCCATCTCTAAGTATAATTACCCTCTATGATTATCCTTGTCTTAAAATGCTGAAGGAGTATTTACTGTTCTACATGAGGGAAAAAACTCCTTATAAAATACTGAATACCTTATAATCAGTCTCCTGCGTATTAGGCCTCAATTTGTCATCATGATTGAGGATGAACAGAAGTTCTATCATTACCAGCATAGGCTATTTCTAACTTATGATGGTAATGATAAAGCCCCAAAATATTGCTGCCTGAATGTAGATAGTGCAATGAAGTGTTTGTATGCTTCCAACTTCGGCTATGTCTCACTACAAATAATTTAATACTTGTATTAATAATTTAATAAAGGTTGTATTCGTGGTTCTATATAGGTTCATAATGAAAGCCCGTGACTATGAGATGATGCTCGAGCTTAAGGCACTACTGGTACTATCTCTCATATCAATAATCGATAACCTCAGAGAAGTTCTCAAGATATCTTGATATTATTTTTAACACTAATACCTATCAATCCGCTGCGGTCAAGAAACCAAATATATTTGGTACATTTATATATAAAAATCATTTCTCCTTATTACTGAACTAAAGGTAAGGGTGGCCCAGCAAACTATCAATACCTGATGACAAATCCTAAATAAAAGGATCATGTGACATAGAATATATTAACAAAGTTGGAGGTACCTCGAGTACCTTGCTCTGATTCCCTAGCCCTTCCCTGTCATCATTACAGAGTTGAGTTTAGTGATCATTGCATCGAGACTAAGAACAGTAATCATTATAAGATACTTGGAACTAAAAAGGAAAAAAGACTAATACTTGTACATGTGCTTAAAGCCAAATTTGATATCTTATAAATAAATATCCTTCTATTATCTACATTGGCCACTGTGTAGCTACTAGATCTCTAATGGTTAGTAGAAGCATATTTATACTATCCTTTTAGAAGTATACTACAAATGGGGCTAATCAGATATAAAACCTCATTAAAATATAGACCTAAGGAATATTTTGGATATACAGATCCATAGTTAAAACTCCGTTAGCTCCTAGATTCGCTAACATATCTACCTTTGTATTACCTTCTCTATATGTATGTCTAATTTCATATTTTGAACTACTCTCGATAACTTGATTAATCTCTTCTATTTTCGAGTTAAGGTCCAATTAGGAGTTTTTTTGGTTCGGATGGCATTGATAATAATTTGAGAATCTCCTTCGATTATTACTTTGGATAGGTTAACACTCCTGCATAATTTTAGGCCTTCTAATGCCGCTATACATTCTGCCATGTTATTCATGTTATGATTAATGGGCTTGGAAAACTTAGCGATGACTTCTGACTTCCAATTTTGAATAATCCCCCCAATACCTGCTACCCTGGGGTTTCCTCTCGATGCTCCATCAAAGTTAAGTTTATACTAGCCCTCTTTCGGAGGGATCCATTTACAGGAGGCTCTGTCAGCCTTCATTTTGGGCCCCCCTTTACCATATAAGAGAGGAATATCTAATTTTGACCATTTAGATTTGATTTTGTTATCCCAGCTCTTGAATGATTCTTCATAGCTTAGCTTGTCTCTGAGTTTTCTGTTAATATTTTCTACTATTGATGCTTCTATTTTGATTGTGATTGAACTCCATGGTAGTTTTTGATCTATGAAAATCCTTCTATTTCTTTCTTTCCAGATTTCCCAAACTACTATTGATGGAGAGATGGTCCATATATCCTTATATAGATTATCTTTATACAGTGATGGCCATGCTTTAAGGTTGCTTAAAAGATCAGAGTGGAGAACAAACTTCCAGCCTAAACATTGGTGGAGCCAATTCCAACACTTTTGGGAGTATGGACAATTAAGGAGAATGTGATTAACATCCTTAGAATGATTCTCACACAGGGGGCATCTAGACAGCCCTTCAAAACCCAATTTATTAAATCTATCTGCTGTCAGAATTTTATTTTGCAAGGCAGCCCATAGAAACATACCCGCTTTAAGGAGATAAGATTTATTCCAGCATAGGTTCAGAGGTATATCTATATTGTCCATCTTCTTCTCCCGAATAATGGAATTATAACCCTCCTTAACGGAATAGTTGCCATTATTTGATCCTACCCAGATTAGTATATCTGATCTAGTTTTAAGTGGTACTTCTCTATTTTCAATAACTGTCAAAAAATTTTGCTTCTCATGCCATACAAAATCTATTTCCTCTAAATCACTCCATTTGTTAACTCCTTTCTTACAGAGGTAATCCTTGAGATGGACGCTTTGAATTTTTTACATTCTTCCATAAACTCTAGGGAAAAACCCAGTTTGCTAAGGGGAGTGAGACCTACCCACGAATCATCCCAAAATAGGGCTTGATCCCCTACACCTACATCCCAAGATAAATATTTGCTAATAATACCTCTACATTCTTTAATAAAATTCCATATCCTAGAGCCTTTAACATGTGAGTGAGTCCTGAAGATGTTGATGGGGTCTGCATCGGGAATATATTTCTGTAATAATATTGATGCCCATTTGCAACTAGGTTCCTTGTACATTCTCCAGATAAGTTTAGCTCCCAGGGCTTGGTTTTGCCATAGAAGATTTTTAATGCCAAGGCCTCCCTTAGATATTGGTTTACATAAGGTATCCCATTTAATAAGGGCAAGTTTTTTGTCTTCTGATGGGCCTTGCCAATAAAATTCTCTAAACATTTTGTCTAAGTTCTTTTTGATACTAGTCAGTAGGGGGAGAACTGACATTTGATACGTGGGAATGGCGGAAAGGACCGATTTGATCATAGTTGCCCTACCTGCTTTTGTTAGCCATCTTCCTTTCCAAGAGCTCTTCTTATTTTGTACTTTGGTAAGCACTTGTTGCCAGAGCTTGGAAGATAGGAGACCTTTATCTAGGTCAATGCCCAAATATTTGCACGAGAATTTGCCAATTTTATATCCCATCATCTTACAAATCTCCCTTTCTATTTTCAGAGAGGTATTAATGAAGAAAATTTCTGATTTAGAGGGGTTGACCCGCTGACCTGAGGCTTTCATGTAAATGGTTAAGATATCTCTAAATGCTCTAGCTTCTTGACTGTTGGCTTGGCCAGGTAAAATCGTATCATCTGTGAACTATTGGTGTGTAATATTTGGAATGTTTTTCGAGGCCTACAGACTTGAGATTTTACCTTCCATATGTCTCTTTGTTATAGATCTTCCTAACGCTTCTGCCATAATAACATAGAGGAAAGGGGACAGTGGGTCTCCTTGCCTAATGCCTTTGGAAATACTAAAGAACCCTTCTGGAGTACCATTAATTAGAACTGATATTTTAGGGGTTGAAATACAATTAAAAATAAGATTGATCCATTGTTTAGAGAATCCGAAGGCTTCCATGCATTTGCAAAGGAATCTCCAATCTACTTTGTCGTATGCTTTTTGGATGTCTATTTTCATAAGCATACTTGGAACCTTTGTCAATTGAGCAGTATGGACTATTTCTTGTGCTATAATTATTCCATCCAGGATCGATCTATTTGCAACAAAACCTATCTATTCTTCCGAGATTATATTGGGAAGAAGTGTTTTAAGTCTATTCGCTAAGCATTTAGAAAGGATCTTGTATATAGTATTACAAAGGGATATAGGTCTGAAATCCCCTGGGTCCATACTCTCATTTTTCTTTGGGATTAAAGTAAAAAAGGTATTGTTGATTTCACTTAACAAAGAACCCAAATTCCTAGTTGCTTCCACTGCTTTCCATACCTCTTCCCCAATAAAATGCCAACATTTTTGGAAAAAGCCTGCTTGAAAACCATCAGGGCCCGGGGCTTTATCCGGGTGGAGTTGGAATACCGCTACTTTGACTTCCTCGAGGGATAACTTGTTATTTATCATCTTATTGTCGGATTCTGTAATCAACTTAGGAATAGCTTTAAGCAGTTCATTTTGCGCTGTAAGATCAGATGCTTCTATAACATTGAGAAGGGACTAATAGAAATTTGTAAGAACATTAGATATTTGCTTAGGGTCTTCATTTATATGTCCATCACTGGACTTAATTTTAGCTATTCTATTAATGCTTCTTTTACACTTAGTGGTGTTATGGAAGAATTTAGTATTGCTGTCTCCCTCCTTTAGCCAAGATTCCCTTGATTTTTGCTTCCAGAAAATCTCTTCTTTAAGGAGGATATCATTGTATTTAGCCATTAATTCCTTTTCTCTGTGATAGTTAAGTTCATTCATACCTTGTTCTATTACTGAATTGTTGAGGTTAGCTATTTCTTGTTCTAACTTAACTTTTTGTTCGAAGATATTATTAAAATTGCTCTTATTCCATTCTAATGCTTTATTTTTAATAATTTTTAATTTTGTTGTTAAACAATACATTTTAGATCCTTTTATCATAATTTGTTTCCACCATTCCTCTAAGAGATTTATAAATTCCAATTTTTGGAACCACATAAACTCAAATTTGAAAGGGTTTCTAGCTGGTTTGGAATCTTCTGTAATAGTAAGCCTAACTGGGAAATGGTCAGACCCTGCCTCTGGAAGGATCTCCGCATTGTATAACTAATTAAAGTTATCAGAATTTGTCTTAATAAAGAATCTATCTAATTTTTCTGCTATATGACTGAAACCTGCTCTTCTATTATTCCATGTATAAATGCCATTAATTGTGTTGATACTAATTAGATGATTGTCTGTTGTCCATTTGCTAAAATCTTTATGAGCTTGCGATATATATTGAGAACCCCCATATTTCTCTTCTAGATCTAAAATGGCGTTGAAATCCCCTCCAATAAAGAAGAGGGGGTTTGATCTTTCAGATAAAAAGAGGTGGATTTCCTGCCAGACTCTCCTCTTATCTTCATTAGGTATGGGCCCATATACGTTAATTAAGTTAAATTTTAAATTAGATTTTAGACTTTTAATTTCTAGAGCCATCCAGTTAGTGTTATTGGATAAAGGTGTGGTTGCAACCTTCCTAGGGTCCCACAATACTGCTAACCCTCCGAAAAAACCTATTGAGGTTGAAAACTCTGCTTTCCATATGCCTAATTTTTTGCTAAACTTGGAACTCTCTTCTTTATTAAGTTTAGTTTCCTGTAATAAAATAATTTCAGATTTAAATTTTTTTAAGTATCTTTTAATTAATCTCTGCTTATTAGGGGCATTTAATCCCCTAATATTCCAAGTAGTGACTTTCATTGTTCCTGGGGAAGGCACTTCCCCTTCCCTATGTGTAGAATATCGACTATCTTTTTTTGATTACTTGAATTACCATCTATGGATCTGAGTTCAACAGCTGACTTTCTCCCTCTCTTCTTTTTAATCCTATTGATATTAGGTGTACTTAGGCTTTCTCTATTCATTGCTATGCCCAAATGTCTATTCTCATTAGTTATACCAAAGAGGCCTTCAATGGAATCTTTAACTGTTGGTATGTTTCCAACAAGATTGATGATATTGTCCTGCTACTCTACACTCTTTTGTTCGGGTTCTATTTGTATTTGGAGCTCATCGCTATCTATAATTTCTTTACCATTTTAGATTTCAATTACCTCTTCTGGATTTTCTGATATGACCACATTAAGAGATTCTATCTCTATTGGGATTGAGGTTGTTGGTTCCTTCCCCTTGTGCAGTAAATCAATATCACTTGTAATCCAACAGTGAGCCTCATTCCTGGATCTATCTTTACTTAAGCTTTCATTTTGTGTTGAAATTATATGATCTTTTTTTGGACTCTGGCTGTCCTTCCCTTTATCTTTAAAATTTATATCAAAGCCTCCTGGTGGCATATCACCATTATTCAATAAGACCTTATCTGAGATCTCTAAATGCATTGTCCCATTATTCTCATCCTTTGTCTCATCTAAAGTACAATTCTGGATAAGTCTAATTAGTGTTTCTTTCTGATATTTTAATTCATCTAGATCAAAAATTTCATCCATGAACAATTTCATTAAATCCTCTGTGAGAGATTCTCCTAGGTGCTTTATGATTTGGTTAACTTCCTCTTTACATTTTTCTTCAGATTCTTTTGTTGCTGCTGAATTTGAGCCTTCAGGGTTCAAAGATTGGTCTGCTAATAAATCCATCCCCTGTAAGTCTTGGTCACTTTTTACATTCTTACTATCAGTCTCTATCTGATCTATTTCATCATATAAAATATAGTTCTTAATTGGGCTAAGCATACTGTTATCAGCTATGTTTAGAGTTTTCGATTTATGTTCTTTTAGTGGCTGTTCCGCTGTAGTTCTATTTTTTTCCATCTGCGGTGATTTTTTAGTGGAAATAGGTGACCGAGGTGGGGAAGATACTATTATATTTTCATCTCTTCCTAGGAAACAAGTTTTTGTATCCTCTGTCACTATAGGCTTACTAAAGTTTTTGTATCATAGTGCATACCATACTTTGCATTGCCTTTTTTCATATCGTTACAACGCCTATGAGGAGGCATATAAGAGGAATTTTGGAAAACATTATGATGAAGAATAGAATTAAGCCCTTGGTAATTCAGATCTGAATGTTCTATGAATGATGAGGGCCTCTCCAACCTTCTACAGTGTGGAGCGCTGTAGATTTCGGAAGAAACAACTTTTCTAGATTTCCCCGCAGAGAAGGATGGGTTTTTTACTAGATTAGGGTAGGGTTTCTTGAATTTGGGATGGGATACCGCATCATCCTTGTGAATCTGAATCCTAGGGCCCTGATCTTTTATACACCTAATCCTTTTGTGTGGGGGAGTGTAAACATCTGAGCATTTATCCTCATTTTTAAGCACATCAAAAGAGTTTTTTAAAGAAATGCAGTAATTGCTAGGAGCTGGAGCATACCTCTTAACCTTATTTTTTCTTTTTACAGTTTGCCAAGCCATTGTTTGAGCCGGATTGCATGCGGGAGGCACCTTGGCAGTTATAACCCTGCCTTCCCCCATAGCAGATTGGGGTTCATCGGAAACACAAACTGGTTTGTGTTCAGGTATAAAAGCCCTAGCGGTCCCGTAGCGTAGCTTCCCAATTCCAACATACTTAGTCTTGGCAAAGAAATCTATTTGTCTGTCCAGAGATTGGACTGAGAAAATTGTATGCATTGGTTTCTTGCTCCATGTTAGATTCCTATCTTCCACCACAGTTTCTGAAGTGGAGCCCGAAACCCTAATCAATGATGTCTCATTTTTCTGAGATTCCTGTAGGCTTTTTGCCTTTTGTTTAGCAATAAAGTCCTTGAGATGATCATAGGAAGGGTGCGGTTTGTGCACATCCATCTACCTGCAATCATTTTGTTTATGGCCGTATAGCCAACACTTGAAGCAATAACTGGAAAACTTCTTATCTGAGCCATTAAATAGCAGGATTGAATCAAGAGCTACAGAGTTTCCAAAGGAGTTCACAAGTGCTCGATCAGAGGCTTTTGCATAATTTAACTTATGTTGCAAAATCCCTACATTAACCTGCCTTCTCTGCAATGCAATTTTTCACTGTATGCGAATCTTCTTCATTTTCGTGCAAAGTTCATTACCACCATAATCTTGACTTGTTTTTTGCTTCCCTACTCTCTCTCAATTTGGGATAGCCTTATTAGAAGTTGTGCTACATTTTCTGTGTTGGATGGTGTTGTTTTTAGCTTGTGTCTTTTTTTATCTGGTTGATTCATGATCTTGGTAATAGTATGCTTTACTCTGAAATGTTAATTAAGAAGACCCTCTGATCAGTACATACAACCGCGCCAGTGAATTGAATGTTTTTGAACCACTCTGTGGCTATTTGGGGCTCATGCGTTCATTCTCTTTACTTGTTATCATCTATAGATCATTTTTTATTTATAGTAGGATCCACTGCTTGAACTATACCATTCAATATTTCAGTTGAGATTATCTTACCATCAAATAGTAACTTGTGAGATATTATCTTCAAGGCTCTATTCTTGTGTTATAAAATAATATTATCTGTGTAGACACATCAATTCATGTTAGATGTATAGGAAATGGTGAGTTTATTTCTCATTGAGATAAAATAGTAAGAGTTTCCTAACATCTTTTTTAGAACATCCTTAATTTTCATCATCAATAGCCTTCTTAATTTTTTATCAATAAGTCCATCATCTATGATTTCTAGATATTGGAAGCAACTGCTTTGTTCTTGTTATCACTAAGCATGCCATATTAGTGGTTGTATCATAAAATCAATAGAAATGCTAATACCTAGTTAGATACTATTCTAGATGTTCTATTGTTGCCTTGAATTTTTTTTGATAAGTAGGATATATTTTCTAGGTCAAGTCAAATTGTGATATCTCTATCAAGGTTTCAATTGTGTAGGTTTTGATATTGACTCATGAAACATGGGTCAATGATTCATGACACATTTCCTTAAAATCAGGGACCATGAGAATCTATTGCCACTAGCTTTGTAGTTAGTGAGTTTCTTTGTTCAATACTCTTCCATCTTTATTTTACACCTTGTAATTGTGATCTCTTGAAAGTATATGCATTTCCTTACAATAACACTCATAAACCCTAAAACAATCAACAACCTCTTCAAAAATAATGACAAACCTTGAAGAATAGTAAATGAATCGTCTCATATGCAACAGTGAAAATGATTTGTAGTAATGTAAACACTCATAAAATAATGACCAATGCTCTATATCATTCATGATAGAAGGTGAATTTTGAAATAAATGGAGGAAACCCTATAACAATGCATATATTTGATGTAAAAGTGCATGTGCTTAGAAGGATAGTAATGATGCTTGAGGAGCAAAAATAAAATATTTGAAAAAAAAATCAAAAACCTTGAAAAGAACCCCTTTATTTGTGTAGGAAAAATGAATCCTTTGCTAAAACAATGAAAATGTCTTCCAAAACAGTCAAACTCCTAAAATAGTGCAATCTTCACTCTCAAAGACACACAAGAAATGGACACATCCCTATGACCGAGCAGATTTTGTAATATAACTTTGAGCATTGATTTATGTTCTTTAGACGCTTTACAACATGTTGATTTCTACAAGGATAGTGCTTCCCATGACTATGTTCCATGATATTTCATTCTCATCTCTGTTATCTATCTTCATCATTGAATTTATTGTCCCTACATTTCATGCTTTTAGCACTATTTTAACCTATTAACATTATTGTTTAACACTACTACTCTGACCCTTTTTCGACTCTTTGGCATCTTCTATATTATTAATCATGTCTCTCCTCACGATATTTTTGTCTTGTAAGCATCTTCTCATCACTATCCTTTATTAAGCATTGAGTTTACATCCATAGTCAATGTTATGACTATCTTCTTTATCACTTCTATGTATTTTGTTGTTTGTATTGTGCATCATAGCCAGGTTTATCAGAATCATACTATGTTTTGTTGCTCCTCTGTTTTTCACCTTTTCTATAAATTCAACACCTTGATGCAATATGTAAATATAAATGCAAATAGCACACGGAAACCAACAAGCATTGCAGCTAATACACCTAAGAATTATGCTTGTATCCAAAGTAGTCTTCCAGATATTGATTTAGTGGTTTGAGCCCTTCACCATTCACTTGCAATTGGTCTATGATGTCTCCATATTGTGGAACAATAAACCCATACATAGTCCATGCAATAGAGCATATCCAATAGTACACCAAACGCGCTATTTTTGGATTTTTTTTGCATTCAATAGAATACCCATTAGAAGAATAAACTCATACAACTAAATTCTACACAATTACTCTTGTTTTTGGACATTGGTGATAAATTCTTCAATGAAATGGCTTGGCGAGGAGGGATGAATACAGGATTTGGAAAGAAGAATCCTTAGAATAGACTAAATATTGCAGCCACAATTGAGGCTACTTGATGGTATGGAGTGATTGAGACTCTCTTCATCCCATAAAAAGTAAAGTACATAAATGTCATGTAGTTGGAAATGAAGAACTAGGAGAAGATCTCTGCCTAATAGTAAAATCTATTATAGATACCAAGATTATGGATTGGTATCTGATGATTGTGCAATTTTAGCCTCACTTTCAGCCCTGGAACTCTTAGAAAATGAATCCAATTAGGGTCTTATTAATAAAATGATACAAAGTTTGTCTACAATGTTTCATGTAAGTTAAATGTATCCAACTTTATTAAGAATATAAGTTATCACTATTGACTGCACATTAGTATAGTGAAACTTTTTGTAACTTTAAGTGGCCACTACATCCAATATTAACCTTGTTTTGGTTTTGTTTTCTATATTTTGGTCTCTCAATAAGATAAGTCAAGTTTAGCTAAAGAATTATCAGAAACATTTTCGCCAGGTGATGAATTTGCCTTTGGTCCACAACTACTTCTAGAATCTGGCCATAAACTAGTGTTTTCTAAGGAATCGCTTCCATTCAATGACATATGTTCATGCACATTTAAAGTAGTTTGTCAAGGTTAGAAATTTTTTTATTTCCTAGCATGTTATAGATACAAATAATATGGATATTTGGGAGAGGGATAAGTTAACCACTTCCCAAATTCTAGTAGAGGAAAATTATCATTTTTGAATTTTTACTAATAAACTTTTTATGACTTAACCTATATAAAGAATTGGGATCTAAAATCATACTATTGACATGGTTAGGTATTACCAACAAGTTCATTAATGGATGATGACCTCGTAAGTGAGACATCTAGAACTAATCTACCTCATCTTCTCTTAAAGGCTTTAGTTCCTTCTGCTCCACCAAACTTTATAAGTGTTGGATAGTTAATAAGATCGGTATATTAATTTTGACTTTTTTACATGCAAATACTTTCATCTTTCATGTGAGCAATGATTATTGTTAATGTATTTCTAAATATTCGAAATGAAACTATTTACTTTAGAAAGCTTGAGGTACTAGCTAGGAATGGTTAATTTATATAATTTGTGGTTTAAGGAAGAAGAATAAAGGAAAGTTGTATTTAGTTTGGAGTTACTGAATCTAAATGAAGATTAAACTAGAAGGGATATATATTGAGGTTTGAAGGGGTGCCAAAGTAACATTTAAATTAAAGTCTTTTTTCTTAACTAAATTAGTTTAGATGCTAAGGAGACATAAAATAAGTTGTTTAGAGAGAAATAGGGAATCTACACTAGATTAATTTGAAAAATGAAGCACCTATTCAAAAACTAGTACCAATAAGGAAAAATATAAGAATAAAATTATGCGCTTGTTGTAAAAACTTGTTTCACTTTAGTATGCCACACTTTCTATATAAATTTTGCACATATTGTATGGTCAGATACTTTTTTGATGTTGTAAATGGTCCCCTCCCACCTCTATTTGAACCTATAGCCCTTTATTTTCCTTCTAGAGGTTGTGCTCTATCTCTCCCTTATTTTTCTTATCTACTTACTGAGATTTTTTCCTACAATTTTTAGGCACTCCTGTCCCTTGCCTTCTTTTTGACAAAACATGTGTGGTTTTTAATATTTTAGTCCTCATCCTCTAAAGAAAAATACACCTTCATCCTTGAGAATTTATTGGGTCCCAGTGTGGAACATTATTGTTTTGAAATTGGGAGATAATCCCTAGTAACTATTTTATGGTCTTCAAAGTAACTACATCTAGGGATATTTTTAATTCCTTTGTATTTCATTAGTCTCCTTACCATTTGATCCTCACCCTGCTTGCCCACTTTTGCATAGATGTTAGAGAGAATAACATAAGCTACAACATGCTTAGGATCCAAATGAAAAAGTAGTGTTGTTGCAAAGAGTCTTGGGCCTATATTTATATGTGGTCTACAAGCACCAAGAAAATAGATTAGCACAATCATGACTGATTTAACTGGCATCTTAATGATAAATTTTGGGGTCTCCTCAAGATATGAAACCCATGACATAAGGTCAACCATGCACACATAATGATCAATTATAGAAGTAATGTAGTGAGTATTACTCATATGATTAAAATATGTATGACCCTCATTCATACATCTTGCATGGTTGCATGCACATAGAACATATGAAAAGCTTAAAATGTCAAGATATGTTCTAAATTTCTTCATTAATTCAAATATTTTGAGAGCATCCTTACAGAATCCATTTCATGCACATCCTGTGTAATAATCACATCCCATGAGATGACATTTATTTTAGGCATTCTATCAAAACTTTTACATGTCAAGCACATTTTGATGAAGGTTTCTAAATCCTTTTCAACAAATCCATTTTGTGCATATCTTGAAATTATTGAATCCCATGAGATGAAATCTCTTTGAGGCATTCTGTCAAACAATCTATGTGCCTTGACTATAATTCCACAATATGTATACATGTCTACTAGATCATTTCCAACTATAGTGTCTGACAAAAAACCTCTTTCCATTATGATTTGATGGATGCCTATATCCTATTCCAAAGATCCTATTTTGGCATAGACAGAAAGGATGCTAGATAAGGTTGTGGAATTTTCTTTTTCACCATCCAATTGCATTTTCTTGAAAGATTCTAATGCCTTTTCAAAAAACCCATTTTGTGCATATCCTACAATCATTAAATTCCATGAGATGAAATAGCATTCTATCAAACACTTGAAGTGCCTTTTCTATACTTCCACATTTTGCATACATATTGATGAGGGCATTTCCAACTATACCATCTGACCAAAATCTTTCTTCCATTATCGTTTGATGGATACCTATACCCTATTATGAATTTCTCATTTCGAAATAGCAAGGGAAGATGTTGGAAAAGCCTTTGGAATTTTCCATTATGTCAAACAATCACCTTCTCTTTCATGTTAGTAACTGTAGTGACATAATATCAAATACCTGACTTCTAATGGCCTTGATGATATCATTGGAACTTCTTGACCACATCTTTCACTTCTTCAATCATTTTTAAATGATCTTTTGGGGTTTTCATTTCATTGCTCCATCTTTAGGGCTTCTTGATTAGCCACAACATTCATGCTTGTGGCTATCCTTTCTTTGTTGAGCATACCAAGTTCCCTTGTGATATTACTAATAGTGCTTTAAACTACCCTACATAATTTTTGAGTCATCTTGATAAAATCTAATTTTTACCCCATGGTTTGTGCTCTCTATTGATGGTTTAGGGTTTATAATTTTGTGCATTTGCAGTTTATTTTATGAAAACCCTAGTTCTTTTATGTTTTGTCATTACTTTTTGGTTCATAAGGCTAACGGTCTTTATGTCGTGAGAGGGGGGCACCTTTATTTCCTAGTGCTTTATCTTATTTGGTCGTCTTTTATTATTTTTTCTCCAAAGTCTTATTTTTTGAAGTCCAAGTATGCTTGTGGTCATATTTTATCAATGAACAAATTAAGGGTGTGGACTTTTTTCTAGGTGGATCCTGTTTACTTTACTGATGTTGTGCTACGTGTCTTATTTTCATTTTCCCTGCAATACCGTGATGAAATCTTCTTAAAAATTTTGTTGACCACGACATCACGAGAGGATACCGTCTATCATTTGTTTACTAGTCAAAGGAACCTTATGAAATGTTTCAATATACTATTTCAAATGGCTTTCGTTAGTGATCGAGCTGCTAAAGTTCTCATCTTTCTGCATGTGGTCAAATGGACAAAGATCTTTTAACTGGTAAGAAAAGTTTCTCGATAGTTAGTGGAAAGAGTTGAATGGCTTATGCAATAGATGGGTAATCTTTGTTGAGATCGGATGACTGTTGTGATCCCGGGATTGAGACTTGCAAGGGTTTTAGCGATAGTGGGATCACAAGATGCTACCTCATGTCCTCTCTAAGCCAAGGCAAGCCGACTGTGGGGCCAAAGGACTAATTTGGAAAGGAAGATGACCTGGGCATTTCTTATTGGTTCTTAAATGGGCCTATGTGCCAAGTGGTAAGTCAATGTCAGATTGACTAATGTGATCCATCTGATTGGCCAAGGTAGATAAATGTCAACGGCCAAAATTCAAACTTGTTCCAAATTGGATTTCAAGCCATTTTTCACCTCAAATGAATTTTAATGGAGGATGGGACAGCGACAACCTATTTCAGACAAACATAAAAGATTATTTTGATCCCATTTTGCATTCACCAAAGCATTCAAAAGGTGCACAATTCATCTCCAGAGCTAGAGAAGTGTGAATTGAGCTTTTTTTGCAAAGGGTCTGAGGGTTTTTTGTGATAAAATAGTAAGTGGATTCTTGTGCTCTCTTTGGTAATTTCAAGGTTAATTTTGGGTGAATTGTGTTTGAATTTGTGGGGTTTTTGTTTGTATAATATTGGGGAATTAAGGTTTAATTGAATTAAGTAAAGATTTGTGGAAATTGTGTTGTATTTTGCAATTTCTTGGCAAGCCCTAGTTTTCCCCTTTTATTTGTAATTTGAAATCAAAATCCCTAGTTTTAGAATGGCACCCCAAAGAAATCATTCCCCAAAAAATGAGTATGAAAAGAGGAACTTGTATGATGACTTTCTAGACCAATTTCGACCATCTGCAATAGATAGGTATCAAGGATAGAAATTTGTAGTGGGGAAAGCCCTAGGTGAGGGTTTAATTGATAAGGCGTACAATGTAGCAGATGGTAGGGTTCCAATAAGTGGTTTGGACATGTTTAGAATATGGTTTGGATAGAGAAATCAAGGTACTCCCCTTTCAATGAGTGGCAATATGATTTAGGTGAATTGGTGGTCCCCAACACTTTCTTGGATATAGATTTTCTTAAGACAATTGCAGATATATATGACCCGATTTTGAGGGATGTAAGAGGAAATTCAGGAAATGTATTTTTATCAATAAGAAGCAAATATATTCAAAATGATTTTGACTTGTATGAATCTGATCCTTTTCTAGAGCCCATTGATTTAGAGTTTATAAAAGTAGAATATATAAAGGTGAAAGATATGGTTAGAGATAATCTCCTTCCCGCTCATCTTTCCAAAGTAGGGAAGAAAAAGTACTATATTGGACCAAGTTCAGTGGAACCATTCCCTATGAAGGATTTTTCTCCATACCTGAAGGTTACATTCTACTCACTCTACCTAGTTTTAGGTTTTCATCCTAGCACTATCATACGACCAACATATATGTATATGGCAATTCAAATCCATCACCTAGATTTCACAGTGATCTTTGATTATGCCCCATTCTTAGAAGAGGAAATTCATGAGGGAATTTTGAATGTAAAGAAGAATGGGGATGTGGAATCTTTCTTTTGGTATTCTCTACTAGTACATATGATCCTATATCATAATACAAATTTATTTGAGAATTCCATGTTGGAATTATGGAAAGGTATGTACTGAGAGGGGAGTGGTGAATCTACCCTTAAAAACTTTTCAAACTAAATCCTTGTAAACATGTATATCAATAACCAACTATATCATTTTCATTCACCATACATCTAATAATATAGCTGAAATGTAAATGCATGTAATCTAATCAATAAAGCATACATGAAACTTCATACACATAACACATGTATTTTGGTATCACAAAAACCCTTGTTAGAAGGTAAAAACTGTGGTGAGGATGACACCCACAAAGCTTCACTACTGCAGTGACAATGTTGTTGGTTGAGGATACAAAGATTTGATCACTTCTGGTGATCTTACCCTGTTAGGAGTAACAATAAGATCAACTAGATCTACCTGGTTAGAGGAATTTAGCAACACAATTAAGTGATTTTACAAAATAACTATTAATTCCACTTTGTTAAGATATTTAAGGTCTACTAAAATAGTTAAAAAGTAATAGTAAGATTGATCTGTAAATATAAACTAATCTTGCCTGATATCAGATATGTTATGTACTTATCTGTTATCACCTTAATGTGATTGATTTCTTCTTTGAATTTTTCTTGATAGCCTTCTATTTTTGATAAACTATATGCTTTGTCAATGCTTGTCAATTGTAACCTTGTCTGATCTTCAGATGTCTTCCAATGGTAGTTACTACATGTGTGGTACATTTCAAAATGACATTTATGCAATATTTATATCAAACTGATTTGACCTAATTAGGGTTTAGACATTATCTTAGAAGACCTAAGATCAACGGTATAAATAAATAACCTAGATAATCTTTACCTAGGGATAATCAATAATTAAATGATTACATCCATATTAGATTTCATCTCGATCTTGGTAAAACATTTTCTAATCGGTGTAAACCACTTGCCTTGTAGTTTGTGTCATTCCAAACTACTACATCGTTTCACTAGTACATTTGACCCACATTTCTGACCAACATTTCCAACCAAGCAATAAAATGGTTTTGCTTGGTCAGTTTATAGAAGGAAAATTTTGATTTTTTTTAATCCATTCCTATATTGGTCAGAATTATGACAACCATGACATGTTGGTCGTAATTACGGCCAACATGGACATGTAACTTTTTTAAAAAGGTGGTTTCATTTTATTTCATTTTTTTATTCTACAAAGAAGAGCTAAGGGAGGGAAGGAGGGAATCTCTCGACACCACCTATAAGGGCATCTCTTGATTCATTCCTGTACTCAACATTTCATTTTATTTCATTGTTAAACCCTATTCCACCGAGTTATATTTGTGTTATCCCTTCAAACTGCCCAGAAGCCACAGGGGTCGTATTATATTCACAACCACCATAACAGGGGTTATTAGGTGCTTGAACATTTGGACCTGGCAATGTCCATTCACATCATGGATGATGTGGATTCATGTCTCTAGAAACAGGGAAGTCTTCCTGAGCCATACAGTTAGGACATTGTAGAGTCAATAGACAAACAATCATCCATTTCTAGGTGCATAAATATTGTATTCATTATCACTGCATATTTCTATTACAATGAACATTATTTTCTATGTGAATGGTGGTGTTATCTTGGAATGAAGATTACATATTTTAAAAGCTAAGATATGTTATCACTTGTGATTTCTATTATGTCATCTTTGTTATGTAAGTTTATATATTTGTAAGTCTGAAGTAGCATTGTAGTCATTCTGAATGTGTATATAATTGAAAACACAATGGACACAATGTTATTATCTCTATTTCTATTATAAAAACAAACAACTATAAGTGCAATCTAGAGATCTAAGAGTCATAAGTAGCAAGTAAAGTGTTTGACCAAATGTCTATGCGATGCATGTGTGATTTATGAAGAAAGTTTGCATCTGAATTAGTAAGGGTTCTGACAATGTTGGAGAATAAACCCCACTATTTGAGGATGTTCTCAATGTGGCAAATGTTGAGAATCTTTTTCTACACTCCATCTAAAGACAACTGAGTTAGCACATTTGATGAAGTAGAGGAATGTAGTTTGTAGGCTCTTGGCATTTGATTATCCCAGTGGCAGCAATGGTAAAGATTCTTGGATGCTTAGGGTGAGGGAAAGAGATATATTGAGATAAAAGCTTGATTTCCCCTTGACTGCATTACAAATGGCTCAGCAGTAGGGGGGAATAGGATTCAGAGAATGCCTTATAGGAATATAGAATAGCCTTGTTAATATATTCCCATCTTGGTTTGACTGATGGCAACATAAATGCCATGTAATCAATACAAGTCAGTGCCATGTCTATGTACTCCTAGTTATAGTATATAGTTTGTTGTTCTCCCATATTTGGTCTGACATAGGAATCTTTATTAGAAAAAATTATTTAGTTCCTTCATTCTATTAAGAGTTTAATAGGTATAATACACAGTCTATTA
This sequence comes from Chamaecyparis obtusa, assembly GCA_027943335.1. NCBI lineage: Eukaryota > Viridiplantae > Streptophyta > Pinopsida > Cupressales > Cupressaceae > Chamaecyparis > Chamaecyparis obtusa. The sequence goes on along the minus strand of BSBK01007676.1, from coordinate 721,299 downwards.
TTTCTCTTTATCTTGATGATTAGTTCAATGATGGCAATGGGAGCCATGATTAGTCAAATGTTGTAGTTACAACTACCCTAGTGCACGTGTATGAAAAATGTGGAAGCATAGACAAGGAATTATAAATGTGGAAGCATAGACTAGGAGATTGTATTTGATGTTGAAGTTCACCTATTCTTTCAACCTTCATTTAACACTTGTTCATTGCTACAAAAAATTATTCTTATCCCTAATATTCCTATGATAACTCATTGGCTATCCTCATAAGCCCTTTCGTTAATACTATGGCTACATTATAGGTGTGAAGACTCCTTATACTCATTGATTCTCTTATTCATCATTTTTTGTGATAGTCTTATCATATGAAGTCATTGTCTTATGCATATGTGTCTTTGTCCCTTTGTCCAAGCATTTCTAATTTTTGTTCACTCATTTAGCACTATCATCATTTCACCATTGTCATTATGATTTTAAGAATCATGTCAACTACCATTCTATTGTCTTCTTATTGTTGATAGCTTTAAGAAAACATTATAGTTTATTACACCTCGTGAAGCTTAAAATGCTAGGATATGTTCCAAAGAACTTCATTAATTCAAAAAAATTTAGAGAATCTTTGCAAATTCTATTATGCACATATCTTGAAATCATGGCATTCCATGAGATGAAATATCTTTTAGGCATTATATCAAAAATTCAAGTGCCTTGTCTATGCTTCCACATTTTTCATACATGCCTACAAGAGCATTTCCAACTATAATGTCTGACAAAAATCCACCTTCCACTATGATTTCATGGATATCCATACCTTGTTCCAGAGATCCCATTTTTTCACAAGAAGGGAGGATGTTGGAAAATGTGGTAGAATGTTGGAAAAGGGAGGATGCTAGAATTATAAACTCTCAATTTGAATTACTGAATTATTTGAATTATTGAGCATCAATTTAGAGGAAAATATTATTTTGACATGCTTATAATGCTTGATGTAGAATTTAGGAAAAATTAATTATAGACCAATTTAGAGGAAAACTAGATAAAGATGGTGGTTACAAAGTCAAGATAAACTTCATGATATCTTTATAAGATTCTCTACATGTTTAGCATTTTTCTATTATTACAAATTGTACAAGGCGATAAAAGCTTAGAATGGATATATGCCATAATAGGAGGTAGATGCATTTATAGGTTGGTTAGATGCCTTTTATAGTTTTATCCTCATGAGTCTATAAATTGGTCTAATCCTACTTCTAGTACACCTACCTTGTGGTTGCAACAAACCTTGTCTATAAAAAGGAAGCTAGTAGACCTTCAAGCCCCTAAGAAGGATGTTATCTCAAGATCACTTCAAAGAGAACCCCAACCAAATAAATAAAAAACCACATGAAGGTTGATGCTTGATACTTCTTCCTGGAATATATTTGTGGAAATTTCTCATCTTACAAGAAATACGAAGGTTTCTTGGATAATTTAAATATTTCAATGTTACGAGGATTAGCCTAGGGCCATGTTAACACAAGGGTGGTGTACATAACTCTAAAGTTTCATTTCCTAGGTTAGTTGAGAGGGAAAAAAAAGATAAAAATGGAAAATAAAGCTTAAGTAGTATGTTCAAATCTTGACATATTGCTTGAAATCTAGTGTAAATATTTCAGCTCACCCTTTTGGCTAGATAGATTTAAACTTTGATCCTAATTCAATCGGAAAAAAGGAGGTAATTGAAAAAGTTCAAAAATATAAATTTTATGGCCAAATTATTGAAGATTGAGTCAATAGGATCATTAACAAGGAATTTGAATTCCCTAATGGAATCAATAAAATAAATGATGGTTTAGATGTAGATGGAAAGGAATAAATAAAGATGTCATAGTCTCCAAGAAAGAAAAAATTGATTAATTGAAAATCGATGAACAACTTAAGGAAATGGTGTATTTTGGAAAGGAAAAATTAGTCAGTGAGAAAATATTGGTTTAACCCAATGATACAAGGTTTTTTGTTTGGAAAGAGAGTGTACATTATAAGGTAACAACACTCAAGAAAAATATTTAAGAACAAGCTATGTTGATTAACAAGAGTGATCAAATGAAAACATATATGTTACCTTGAGTTTCCAAGATGGGAGACATGAGGACACATTTCCTGGGACAACTAAATAAAATATAGGAAATTTTAAATATATGAGAAAATTTTGAAACATGATTCATGTCTCTAGAAATAGGGAATTCTTCCTGAGCCATACGGTTGGGACATTGTAGAGTCAATAGAAAAACAGTCAGCCATTTCTAGGTGCATAAATATTGTATTCATTATCACAACATATTTCTATTACATTGAACATTATTTTGTATGTGAATGGTGGTGTTATCTTGGAACGAAGATTACATATTTTAACAGCTAAGACGTGTTATCACTTGTGATTTATATTATGTCATCTTGGTTATGTAATTTTATATATCTGTAAGTCTGAAGCAACATTGTAGTCATTTTGAATGTGTAAATAATTGAAAACACAATGGGCATGATGTTATTATCTCTATTTCTATTATGAAAACAAACAACTATAAGTGCAATCTAGAGATCTGAGAGTCACAGGTAGCAAGTAAAGTATTTGACCAAATGTTTATGTGATGCATGTGTGATTTATGAAGAAAGTTTGCGTCTGAATTAGTAAGGGTTCTAACAATGATGGAGAACAAATCCCACTATTTGAGGATGTTCTCAATGTGGCAAATGTTGAGGATCTTTTTCTACACTCCGTCTAAAGACAACTGAGTTAGCACATTTGATGAAGCAGAGGAATGTAGTTTGTAGGCTCTTGGCATTCGATTATCCCAGTGGCAGCAAAAGTAAATATTTTTAGATGCTTAGGGAAAGGGATAGATATATATTGAGATAAAAGCTTGATTTTCCCTTGACTGCATTACAAATGGCTCAGCAGTAGGGGAGAAGAGGGTTTGGAGAATGCCTTATAGTAATATAGACTAGCCTTGTTAATATATTCCCATCTTGGTTTGACTAATGGCACCATAAATGACATGTAATTAATACAAATTAGTGCCATGTATATGTACTCCTAGTTATAGTATATAGTTTGTTGCTCTCCCATATTTGGTCTGACATAGGAATTTTTATTAGAAAAAATTATTTAGTTCCTTCATTCAATTAAGATTTTAATAGGTATAATACACAGTCTATTATTTCTCTTTATCTTGATGATTAGTTCTTTGATGGAAATGGGAGCCATGATTAGTCAAATGTTGTAGTTACAACTATCCTAGTGCACGTGTATGAAAAATGTGGAAGCATAGACAAGGAATTATAAGTGTTTGATTAAATGCATCTATGATATGTGGTCTCATGTACTAAAATCATTGCAAAATATGCATAAAATGAGTCTATTGAAAATTAATTACAAATATTTAAGGAAACACAACTAGCAAATGTAAAACTAGACTTGACAACCTTACATTACATTATGCCCACCTGTCCCAATTTAGGAGCTCTAGAATAGAGTATGGAAATCCATGAAAGCACAATGGAATGGTGATTTTTCTATGTATTATAGAATAGCTTCATGTTATAGATACAGGTTCCCTAATAGGGACATATGAGAAATGTGGAACCATTTATAGGGGATGAAACACAAAATAAAAGTTTCATTAGAATAACTAATAGAAAAATCAATAGAAGACTAAAAGTCATCATCCAAATTAGATGATAAAATTTACTCCTAAGCTCTTCATTTTTGTATTAAGATAACTCATGTTTAACATCATTGCATGATTTAAGAAAAACATTATTTTTTGGTCAAATTTATGAAAGATGACATAAGCACATCTTAAACCTTTATTGGTTAAACCATCAACATGCAAGATGCATTATAATGAAGAGGTTGTGTGTAATTCTTCTTGATCCCATACCCTAATTGAAATGAGTTCTCAATCAGTCAGCAAGTGAGATAACTTCTCACATCAAACATCCTCATAAGGATTCACTATCTAGGCATCTCCCAATGCACCTAGAGCCTCCAAGTTATCAAATATTCAAACTAGTCTTCCACCTTTGTTGTACCACCTTAGAAAACCTTAAAATGGTCAATATGACATGTTCCACCAGCTCTCCAAGTCTGGTCAATAGTTCTTCAACCCAATCCACTCCATTAGCCTTCTAGGCTTGTAGCCCTCACCAATCACTAAATTGCCCTTTTCTCTCCAACTTCCCAAACATCTCAAGAAACCAATTAGTGTTTTAGATACCCTTTTGGGTCCTCTAAAAGATACCCAAATCCCAAGGTACACTCCTTTGGACCATGTACCAGATCCAATAACCTAGTAGTATCTAACTAGATCTAATTCACTCCATTAACAAAGAAAATCATAGATGTACTCACCCTCTTGACTCCAAAGAAATAAAAAATCTTCAATAAGGTTTCAAAACATTAGATTATCAAGTTTATAAGGCTTCATCACTTACCCATTCCACTAGCCACTAAACCCTTGCTTCTAGGGTCACTTATCTAGGGCTTTTTCACAAAGACCTTTAACACTACCTCCAGATCAATATAATTGATCCAAAACATCATTATGGATCCTAAAATCTATATTCCATCATAAAATGTATCCATCCTTCAGGGAATTCATCCTCCATGTGACTAGTGCCAAAACAGAGCACTCTTCACTCATAGATCTCCACCATTCTATGGCTTCTCAAACACCTCCTTATATCCCTGCCTAAACAAACTATATTACAAGGATATGTTACATATTAGACATCTCCCACAAATCATAGTGATCAAGGGGGGTGGGAGAGTCAATTCATAAAGGAAGACTACAATCCCAATTCACTATTACAACAAGAAGCCCGTGTATAGTACAGATACCAGTCAATTCCCTGACCATTTTAGCAATTAAAATACTGAGATCAATGCATGGAAACATAACTAATAACAAAATAAAGGATCTTACACCATAATCCAACCATTAACATATCACAAAACTTATTTCAAGACACAGGGTTGCTAACTGTACCCACGGGACATAATATAGTATGCAGAGAAAAATATTTGTTTTATTGATTGAACCGATTAAGTTATGGTTTTCTTACACATCCACTCTACACCCCCCTTTCCACTCATGTGGATCAAAAAATAAATATAATCAAACTCTTCATTAATTTAACACAATTCAATTCAAGTATATTAAACATAGGTCCTTTTATGCATAAACTAGTTGAATTTACTTTGGGACATTACAACAAGTTATCACCCAAAGAGCCTTCTTACATTGACTATGAACTTTTCAAGACCTTAAACACACAAAAACACCAACTTATTTCATAATACTACCCATGATCCCATATACAATGACAATGAAATACTATACAACATTAGACTCCTCCCACCAGAGAAGGTATATGCATGGGTGATGAACATGTAGATTTTCCTAAGCACTAATGGGAGTTTACCTTGCATTAACAAATGTACTATTGTGAAAATCATCACAAGTCCATTTTTTGCAGGGTCTAGTTCCCAGTAATGCTTGGTCAAATTTTCATGTTTTTCACTTGTGCATATACCTTCTCTTATCAACTCTTATATGCACAAGTGAAGGTTGTATATGCACAGGTTTTACATGATTGTGTTTTACATAACACAATAATAATAATAGTTTGTGTTTTACATGTGTATACACTTAAAAATGGCTTCATTAATTGATTAAATATTTATTATTTAATTAATATTGACTTGATAAATTAACTAAATATTTATTATTTAATTAATAATTATTCCTCTATTTATTAAATAAATTATTCAATTTATTTAGTAAATTCACTATAGTTTATTCCCCTATCCTAAGTCTTCTGATTAGTCTTATTAAAGTGATTTAATTAAATATACAATCACCTAAATATGACTAAGTTCCCTAGTCCACCTCACCTACCTAGTCACTTGACACATCACTTTGGCTAAAATAAATAGTTATTATTAATTATTTATTAGTAATTATCCTCACCCACACATGTCCTATTCTTAAGCGCTATGTGGCCTCATAGGACTTGGTCTCATGACCACATGTCCTCTCTTAAACCAAGTCAAGAGACATGCCCTATTCTTAAGGGGCTTCTCAAGCCACCTTTAAGGGTCAAAGGTGACTCATGGGACACTTGTACAAAGAGTCCTCATGAGGAAAAGGTCTCTCCCTCTTTCTCTCTTAGGTCTTTGAGAGACACTTGACATGTGTCTTTCCCTTCCACCTTGTTCTCCTCCATGTCAATGTGAGAGGAACATCATCCCTATTCTCCCTCTCACATTCCAACTACATCCCCCTTTTTCTCAACTCCTTCAACCATGTCAATCTTAGCCCTAGGATCTTCCACCTTTCATTTTCCACCGTAGGATTGTGCCACCTAGGCCTAGATCTTCCAAAAATCTATAAAAGGAGCCTAATTTCCCCTTTGTGAGCTAATAGGTATTTTTGTAATAGGCATTTAAGCAATCAAACATCCAAGCATCCAAGCATCCAAGCATTCTAGAAGCATTCAAGTATCCATATTATCATCAAATACATCTTACATTCCATCCATTAGTTGCATAATCAAGCTTTAAGTTTCCTTGCATTCATCATCAAATCTCCACACTTTGGTAGCATCTTGGGAAAAGGCTTCATTTGGAAATTTGAGAGCTCAACATCTTTAAGAAATCAAGGCTAGGAGAGCAATGGAGACAAGATACATGGTAGGTGAAGGTAAAAGGTTATTTTAGCTTCATTTTGATTGTATTCTTCATTGTAGTTTGCTAATTAGATAGATTTATTAATCTTAGAATAGTTAATTTATCAGTTAGAATAGTACTCATCTAATTTTACATACATTTTTGGCACCCACAGTGGGGCCACCCATGTTTTTCACTTTTAGTTTTTAGTTTTTTGTGTGCAGGTTTTTCTACAGGTTACTTCTGCGCATTCATCCACGATTCCTATGCATTTGTTCATTTCTATTGTGCATCCATTTCCTGACACCACAGTTGCAATTTTCCATTGTGCATTTCCATTTTCTGTCCACTTGCTACGCATTCATTCAACTGTTTCACGCGTACATAATTTTCTACTGTGCATCTGTAATTTCGACGCATATATACCATCTCACTGCGAATTAGTATCTTTCTGTTGCACATCCATCTTTCCTGCGCATTCATTAAATATTCATGTGCATGCATTAACTGTTATTGCACATTTGTTTTATATAGTAGATACATAAAGTTTTTCAAAGTTATTTGGATTTTTGCTAATCTTTAACAAGTGTCTGTTCATTCTGGTAGTGTTGTAGGCTATTTTGCAGGATGTTATTTTGAAGACCCCATTTGCTAAGAAAATTTTTTCTAACAGTTTGATTGCAGATTGCCAAGGGGTTTGCAAAATAAACTACAATCTCGTTTGGGCTTAAAAAAAGACATGTTTTTACTTTGTATGTCTTCTTTAGAATATAATCAAGTGTTTATTGTGTTTTGCTTTTTAAGCTATCTGTAATCCCAAAATTATAACAATGTATCCTCTCCCCTTGCCATTTGTGGATCTTGGGTGTAAGAGAAATTGTTATAATTTTTAGAGGGCGGTCTTTGGTGGGAAAAGAGGTACTCACCCCAAGGAATGACCCAATCGGTAACAGGCTAAAGCCAAGCCCTTCCAAACTAGTATATAAAAAATGCTAGTGTGATTAATCTCACATTAGACAGGTGTGAATTCGTTGTGGCGACCAAAATCTCCTCCAATACCCTAGTGGTGCATTAAAGTCCTACTTAGTGGAGGTGAAAGCCTTTCTTTGAAAGGATTGGGAGAGCCCCCTTAATTGGGAAAATGACTTGATCACAACCACCTAAACAGATGTCCTTATTAAAAGCTTTTGTATAGTGGCCAAAAACCTTCTATCTATTGGCTCAAGGAGTCACCCAAGCTCGTGAAGACACCCCACATTACTCACGGTTCATAGTAGAGATAGTAGTTCTTTGGGAAGTAATGACCCATTAAATTTAGAACTTGGTGTGCCTGAGAAGTGAGTGCAGTGTAAGGAGACCGTGCCTCCAAGTTCCTAGGCTATCCGCTGTGAATTTGCATTGCTAGATTTTATTATCCTAGTGGGGATTCAACAGATATCATCCTTGCCAACCATAGGATTGTAAGCATGTTTGTGCATTCATATTAGCATAATTAGATTAAAATCATTTTTGTCTTGTGTGTGTGTATTTATGCATTTTTCATTTGCCAAAAAACCAGAAAATATCAGAAAATCATACAAAATTTCCAAATCTTGCAGACCAAAACAATCAGAAACAAATACTTGCGCATTCATACCAATTTGTTGCGCATACATTAAACTGTTTTGCGCATTTGATAATTTTTCCACGCATCGATCACAACTTGCTGCGCATCTGTCTCATTTTATTATGCATTTATCAATCTGTCCCACGCATTTGTTGCTGTGCATTTACAACAGTGAGCATTTCCACAAACTTTGAAATTTTCAAAATCACTTTTTCAGATACCCATTTTTGTCCTTATTAAGATTTTGGAAAAACATTCGAGATACACAGACCTCTAATCTTTAGTTTGACCATTTTCATCACTTTTCATCAATTTTCATCAACCTTTCTTCACCAAAAATCATCAAATCATTTCTTCTAATCCTTTGAAATTCCAAATCTAGTGTTGAAACATTTCCCTATCTATCAGATTTTGATCTTTGTGAGTTTATCCTATCAGGATCTATCATCCTCAATCAAACTTACCTAGGTTATTATCTCTTGATTTTCTTTGTCATATCATAGTGAACTCTATACTTCCTATTGAATTAGATTTTATCAAGTTGTCTCATCATTTTTCAACACCTTTTCACTATCTTTTCTATACACCATTTCCATATCTTTTCATCAAACATCTTTCATTCCACAAATCAATTTTCCCATTTTATGGTTCAAACTCAATCTCAAAAATTAAAACAACCCGTTGATTCAGAATCCCTAGACAAAATGGAAGGAAACAAAAGTAATGATGAGAATCCTTGGCCCAAAGCTCATAAGAAAACTTCACTTTTTACATCCGAAGAGGAACCCACAGATCAAGAACTTAAGACTCAAAAATGTAGTTCAAGACTTGATTGAAAGTGGTGAAATTGGTGTTGATGGACATACCTCAAATGAATCACATATGAATTTCAAAGATCCACTTCCTGAGCATGAAAAAGGAGGTTCTTCCAACACTAAGAGTGACAATCAAGCCAATTATAATTCTACTCCATATCGATATGTTCGTAACATTTCTGAATGTCATCCTTCTAAGTATTATGCCAATGTCATTACCATCAAAGGAAAATTAGAGAGTCAACCAATTCATGTTACTACTCATGCTCAATCCAAAGTTACTCTCCAAGGAGTCCAGTCTAAACCAAATGTACCTCAAAATAAGCCTGTTTATGTCCCAAAATCTACAATGAATATTTCCAACCAGTACAACCTTTTGGAACAACTCAAGAAAACACCTGCCCATATATCCATCTTAGAGCTTTTGCATCTATCCTCATCTCACAAAGATATCCTTGAAAAAGCTCTCTTAGAAACCCAGGTCCCCACAAATCTAGATCATGATCAATTTCAAGCTATGGTGGGCCACTTAACAACCCCGCATTACATATCCTTCACTGAAAATGATGATTTAGCTATTACCCAACCTCATAATGCTCCCTTACATATCAAAGTCCTTGTCCAGAGTCACAAAATCAAATGAGTGCTAATAGATGGAGGAGCTGGCTTAAATATCTATACATTGAAACTAGTCCTTGCATCGGGATTCTCTGAAAATGTCATTGATCCCAAGAAGAAAATCATGATAAAAGCTTATGATGAGGAAGAGAAATCATCCAAGGGGTCTATTGTTCTACCAATTAGAGTGGGTCCTATAATGAAAGATGTACCTTGCCAAGTTCTAGACATGGATCTTGCTTATAACATTCTCTTGGGAAGACCATGGATTCATTCCATGCAAGCTGTACCATCAAATTATCATCAATGCTTGAAATTCCCTCATAATGGTCAGGAAGTCACTATCAAAGGAGACACTAATCCATTCCAGTATTGCAGCTTTGTGAAGACATCTGACTCTTTGATACCTTATAACCGTACTAGATCTTCTACAACTATACCCAGTGATCCTAGTAATATAGCATCAACTTCAAAATCAAATGGGATCAAGATCGACATCAAAGAAAGAAGTATGGGAGAATACACTTTAGGTCAAGATCTTTGCATTACAGAGTTACCTTTATCTCCTAGATCATATGGTAGATCTTTGATCACTAAAAAACAATCAGAACCCCCTTCAACACTTGTTTATGACACATTTATAAGTGGGGGCACAATATCCAAAGAGGTAGCTGAGCGTAATGCTAATCATTTTCTTAAGTCACAGAATAATGAAGAGGATATCAAACATGAATATATATCACCTGATGTCTATGGTAAAGGGTATACTTTTCTACAAAAGATGGGATACCAAGGTGCTGGACCTATAGGGTTACAAAGAGAAGGTGTTATCAAACCGATCTTGCAAAATCCAAACTATCAAAGAGACACTACAAGATTAGGATACAAAGGAGAAGGACCAAAAGAACCAAAAGGAAAAGCAAAGGTCACACCTTTTCATGAGATATCTAAAGCTCCTACCTTACAATTCAGAAAGAATGGTATGTATGTAAATCTAGAGAAACAAAGGATAGCACAGAGAATCATTGATAGACTTGGGGATAATGATGATTCTAACTCAAATGATTATGAATGGGATTCACTATCTGATTGTACTAAAGAAATAGGAATTGATGTTGTCCATCACTATAGTAATGATTACCATGAGGGAGAGAGTTCAAAGACTGACTCACTAGGATTGGTCCCATGTGATACTACTTTTGTCGATTGTGAGGAAAGTGACCTTTATCTTGCGATAGATGAATTGGATGAGAGTATGGAAATAGACCTCACTGATACCATCATAAACCTTGACAACTTTTCCATCAATACCATCTCTGCCTTTGAAACTGACCCAAATGATCCAATGCCCCTTGTACATCTTGAACTTATCGATTGGGATTCTCCCGATCATCCAAAACTTGATGTATTCCATAATGATGATGCAATCATTAACTATCTTGGAATCAGAGATCATTTACCACTAGGAGATCACAAGTCAAGATTTTTGATTAAACTCAATGACATGGCCTACTTTGGTGAGAGTGCCAATCCTTTTAGTCATAAAAATATAAAAATAATCAATAGATCTAATGGTGAAAACCACTTAGTGGCAGTATTAGATCCAAAAATAGTAAAAAGAAATGATGCATCTGATGGTGAAAACCTCTCTGAGGCACCTGATGATGGAAGGATTGACAGTCTTCACAACTATTTGTATTGAGAGCAATCTACTATTCTTATCAAACTGACAACACCTCTTAACATTGGAACAGAAGAGTCTCCACGCATCCTCAAAGTAGCAACATCCTTGATAGAATCAAAGAAAGAAGCTTTTGCAAAAATTTTCAAAGAAAGACAAATCAACTTTGCCTGGTCCTATGTTGATATGCCTGGCCTGGATCCAAATCTCATTATGCATCATTTATCTATCAAACCAGGTGTAAAACTAGTTAAGCAGAAGCTCTGCAAGATGCATCCCCACATTGCACTAATGGTTAAAGAAGAATTGAAGAAGCTCCTAGATGTTGGATTCATTTGAGCTATTGATTATGCTAAGTGGATTTCAAATATTGTCCCCGTCTCAAAACTAGACAAGTCTATCAAGATTTGTATTGATTTTTGAGAGCTTGATAAAGCTTGTCCAAAAGATGACTTTCCTCTGCCAAATATTGACATTATTGTTGATCTAACAACTGGGCATGAGATGTTATCATTAATGGATGGATTTTTTGGCTATAACCAAATCAAGATTGCACCAGAAGACCAAGAGAAGACTAATTTTACTTGTCCATGGGGTACATACTGCTGAAATGTGATGCCTTTTGGCCTAAAAAATGCAAGAGCAACTTACCAAAGATAAATGACCACAATCTTTCATGATATGATGCACACCATTATGGAAGATTATGTTGACAAAATTTTAGCAAAATCTAAAGACAGAGCTGGTCATTTGAGAGTGTTGGATTGAATATTCACCCAGATGGAAAAGTATCAGATTCGACTCAATCCAAAGAAATGTGCATTCAGAGTCACATCCGGTAAACTATTAGGGTACATTGGCTCAGCCAAAGGAATCGAAGTAGATCCAAAAAAAGTTAAAGCAATAATGGAGATGGCTTCCCCCACTAACATCAGTCAGTTAAGATCCTTACAGGGACGTCTCCAATCCATCTGAAGATTTGTTTCTCAACTAGTAGATTGAAGTCATCCCTTTCAACATTTGTTGCATAAAAATATCTTATTCCAATGGGATGATCAGTGTGAAGCAGCTTTCAATAAAATCAAGCAATATCTAGCGAATCCTCCAACTCTAATGTCACCAATTTCGGGCAAGCCACTCTTGCTCTACATTTCAGCTATGACAGTCTCACTAGGTGCTCTTTTGGCTCAGCAAGATCATGAAGGAAAAGAAAAAGCCATCTATTATATCAGTCGTACCCTAGTGGGATATGAGCTAAACTATTCTCCTATAGAAAGAGCATGTCTGGCCATTGTTTTTGCATCACAGAAGTGGTGACATTACATGTTGTCACATTCAATCTAGCTCATCGCAAAGATTGATCCTTTAAAGTATCTATTAAGCAAAATAGCATTGACGTGGGTCATGCTACTTAGTGAATTTGATATTGAATATGTAGACAGGAAGGCTATCAAAGGTCAAGTGATAGCAGATCAGCTAGCAGATGCTCCATTAACGGATGACCAACCAATACACACAGAGTTTCTTGATGCACACATCTTAGCTTTATCTACACAAACATGGCAACTATATTTTGATGGATCATATACTCAACAGGGTTCAAGTGCTGGTATTCTCTTTGTCACACCTCAAGGATACACAATTCTGAAATCTTACAAGCTATTCTTTCCTTGCACCAACAATGTAGCAAAATATGAAGCCTTGCTGATTGGGTTAAAGATGGCTTTACAATGGAAAGTAACTGAAATAAATGTCTATGGGGATTCTCAGTTGATTATAAACCAGGTTAATGATGATTATCAGACTAAAGATGATAAGTTATTACCATATAAATGTATGGTCGATGAATTCAAACAAGATTTCTCAATTATCACTTTTGAGCAAATTCCTCGGCATGATAACAAGGTTACCGATGCAATGGCAGTGATTGCTTCTTTGTTTGATACATAAGATACCAAGGTCCATTTTGAGTTCTTGGTGGAATCTGTGACTTGTCCTGCATATGATGATCCTGATACAAGTATTATATGTCATCTAATTGGACACGACTCCCCAATCTATGGAAAAATTTATTCCTATCTGAAAAATGACATCCTACCCCCTGACCTATCCCGCAATAAAAAATGAACTTTTCTCCACCAAGCCTCCCGCTATGTCCTAATATCTGATACCCTTTATTGGCGAGGTCTTGACGGTACTCTCCTTCAATGTCTCAAGCATGATGAAGATCAAACTACCTTACGAGATATACATGAGGGTATTTGTGGGACACATTCGAGTGGTCCCTCTTTGGCTAAGAAACTCATGCATATGGGTTATTATTGGCCTGCCATGGAAACAGATTCCTTTCATTTTGCTAGGGCATGGAAGAAATGTCAGATACATGGAAACCTTATTCATGCTCCAGTGCAAGAGTTACATCCTTTTACAACTACCTTTCCATTCAGTCGGTGGGGGCTTGACCTTGTGGGCGCTATCAACCCTCCATCTTCCAATGGTCACAAATGGATTCTCATTGCAACAGCATATTTTACTAAATGGATTGAGGCCATTCCATTGATTAACACCATAGGGAAACAAATATCCATGTTTATCTTAAATTATATCATTTGTAGATATGGTATACCTATGTATCTCATTACTAATCATGGGAAACAATTTCAAAATTAGGACATGGATGAACTATGCACAAAATTCCATATCACCCATAACTATTCCACCATATACTATCCCCAAGGAAACGGCCAAGCTGAGGCATCAAATAAAACTATTGTTAAAATCTTGCAAAAGACTGTCAATGATGCTAGCCGTGACTGGCATATCCAATTGAATCTAGCCTTATGGGCTTACCATACCTCTATCTGCACTCCTACTAGAGCCACCCCATATTCCCTTGTCTATGGATTTGAAGTAGTCCTACCCCTTGAGGTCGAGTTGCCTTCAGTTCATGTTACTCTCAAAGATTTGATTCCTGATGAAGACTATAGAGTTGCATGGTTGACTAAACTAGAACTGCTGGATGAACGCCGCCAGAGAGCTTATGATCATTTGAAAGTCTATCAGCAGCATATGTCTCATCAGTATAATAGCAAGGTAAAGATCAGAGACTTTCAGCTAGGTGACTTAGTCCTTTGTGAAAATCCAAAGAATCAATTGCATCGTGAGAAGAAGGGCAAGTTTGAACCCAATTGGTTAGGTCCTTTTGTAGTTATAGCAGTTTATGGTTTTGGGGCTTATCAATTGTCCACACCTGAGGGAGATCCTTTGGATGAACCTCTTAACAATATCCATCTCAAGAAGTTCTATCCTTGAAATCCCAATGCAAGGGCTATGTATATATTTTGTAAATACAAAAAATTATTAAAATAAAATAAAATCAAAAAATCAAAAGAAAATTGCAATAAAAGCATGTGGTGAAAACCTGGAAACAGGCACCATGTGTATCAAGTTAGCTCCTTTATCTATTAGGATTCTTCTAGTTTGTCCATTCTTTGTATATATCCACAATAGAATGGTTAGTCAGTCCCCATACCCGCCATGTACATATCATAATAAAATGGCCAGTTCATACACCATCCATTGTATCTACCCATAATAAAATCCCATCATAGCTTGATCGTTTGTCATGGTCTTCATCCTAGTCTTGTTGCATCTTTCTTCATCCATAATAAGTCAGTCCATCACCTAGCTGGGGGCATGTCCTCAACCTAGTTCAGGAAGTGGATCTATGATAGTCATGACTCTTAGAGGACACAATGGAGTATTTTCACCTGACAAAGCAAACACAATCAAACATTCTTTCACAATGCTATCTTTATGATGAATCAAAATCTGTGATCTATCCTTCAAAACATGACTGTTTATCTATCGAATCTTGACTATACATCATCACTTGAACTGATCACTATATCTTGCACTATCTTTTGGCAAAAGAAATGTATATTCATGATAGGCATGTTAGAATGATTTGTTGTAGATTATGCATTCATATCTGGATTTCATTGCTATCATGTTTCCTATGCTATTCCATGATATCTTTGACATGAGTTTGAAACTCTAATATGTCATTGATTAGGATAGCCATGATGGGGCATGGTATTTTCTTTGATTGCTGTTTGTGGGATATTTTCCAATGAAATCAAAGAAACAAATAATTGGGGTGTCTGCGCATAAATGCCTTCATCCATTTAATAGTATTAACAACATCCAAATCATGTTGCTCTACATATGCTATTTATGGTGATACACCAGCACATACCTCGACTCCAAATATTTGTTCCCTAATGGAGGGGGGAAATATTCCTTGTTTGTTATGCAAATGAAACTCAGGTCATCTCGGTTCAATTATACCTAGATGCTTGTCAAGTTTTCTACATTAAAATCCATGCAAGAAGTGCTCAGGTCATCCTGGTTTAATTATACCATGATGCTTGCATTTCCTTGCAACATAACGAGCTCAATGATGAAAATCAAGTTCCAGTTATTATGAATTTCTAAGATGTTACCTAAAGTTGTGGAGATACATTCATTTCATATGTCATTTCATTTAAATAGTTCATGACTTACATATCAGTGCTCCTTTTATAGAGATTTGTAGGTTACCTTTCTTATTAGGTTATCTGTGATCCTAGTCCATTCTTCTTGTGTCTAATACATTGTTATTTAAGTTGAGGGCATTTGGACAACAAAAACATTGAGTTTTATTTTGCTTCTTACAAACATTAAATCATTTAGGCCATGCATTATCTTTATTTGTTATGTTCATTTGTATATTATCCATCTATATTACATGCATGATTCATGTGTTGTTTTGTTATAGTTTTCATTCACATTTCCTTATCTTTTCATTAAGGTGAATATTGTATATTAGTCATCTTATGATCATTTCCATTCATTACATATTATATGCATTTTACATCATTTATTATCATTCATTCATTTATTAACCATTATATGCATTTTACATCATTTATTTATTATCCATTACATGTGTTTCAAATCATCATTCATTTATATCATTTATTTACATCACTCATTTATTATCCATTATCCACATGGTTCATTACATCATTTCATTAGTCATCACATAAGCATTTGTATAGTGTAAACTCATTTAAGACATGCATTTATATCAACATCATATGATTAACCATTAAGCATTAATAATATCAAATAGAATATAAAGCATTTTGCATTCCAAGACATACATTCTATGCATATTAAAGTAAATCATCACATCCTGCATATGCCAGTACGCCCATGTATAGAAATCATCAAAGTAAATCATGATAGAACTGCATCACTATATATATAGAGTCCATCATATAGAATCAATCATACAACGTCCATAAGAATACAATAAAACTATCCAACTATCCAATGATATAAAGCAATATAACAATATATCCAATGTCTGTGTCCATCAAGTCAAAAATATAATGATACAATGATAAAATGGTACAACAGTGTATACAATGATCTCTCAAATCTATGAGCCACTACCTCCAGACTTTGTCTGTCGTTGTCTATGAGATGAAATGTGGCCCTGTGCTACTGAACTACCTGATGCTGAGGATCCACCCTGATCTCCCGAACCTATCAGTGCTCTAGGAGGGCATGATGATACACCTCCTCCACTGGCTGGTGCCTCTCTATCATAAACTACATTCCTAATAGCCACTGAACTCTCTCTATAGCTCCCAATCCACTAATCCCTTGGGACCACCTGTCTGTAAGCCTCTCACCAGTAGGATATCTCCTTCTCGGCATGTATCATGGCTCTAATGCTATCTCCATGGGGACCCAAATCCTCTATGCACTGTAGCTCATCTAGTAACATCTCCAACTCCCTGAGTCTCTCAAGGGCTGCATCACGCTCATGCCTAAGTAGCCCCATCTAGCTCTCCAGCCTCTCAATCTGCTGCTCTAGACCAGGAACACAGTTTTCCTGCACTTGTGTCATTGCTAGTCAAACTAGCAATGAGTCTATATCAGGATCCTCCTCTACAAAATCTCTCTGTAAGTAGGGATCCTATCCCCCGATATCCATCTTTGCTGCCTGCTCCTGAGCATCTACACCCACATCCTCCATAGGGGCATCCTGCTCATCCAATCCATCACTAGGGATCTATCCACCCTGCACTACTTCACCTTGAGCTAATAGAAAATATGCCTCATCCCATGCCGGTACAGTTGGTCCCTATGCTAGGGAAGCTAGTATCTGTACCTGAGCTACTGGAACCTGTAGTGGAGCTCCTGCAGCTGGCTGTGCTAGCTATGTCAGAGGCTGTCTCTGTCCATGTCTAGCTAGGGGTGGCATCAATCCCCTCTATCTCACACCACCTCCTCTCATCCGAGGACCAACCCTATCACCTCTCCCCCCAGCTCCTCCATCACCTCCTCCACCATCATCACCATCACCTCTCCCTCGTCCCCACCTATCTCTCCCTCGGCATCTCCCGCGACATCTATCTGCTAGATCTCTCTCTGGTGGCCTAGCCGCCAGATTTGTCAAGTGTGGAACAGGGAAGTCTCTCAGGAACTACTCTAGATCTGCTGTCATACCTAGGTCCACAACACCCTATCGCATAGTCCATGCCTAGAATGGCATGTTCAAAACCTCCTATCAGGCCACATCAAAAGATGCCATAGGTCCCCAGTCTTGTCTCTCCTAATGAGTCCTAGAAAACTCTGTAACTCCTTGGGGCATGCCCTAGATCCTGCCAAACTGGCGCAGAACCCAGCTCACTACTTGTCTCTCCAATATAAAGGGCATCCGCCCTATCAGCCATCGTGACTCAAAACAAAATCCCAATTTCCTCTCATTGTCCCAGGGCTCACATCCTAGGTAAGGCCTCCATGTCACTGTATCCAAAGTATCAAAGGTGTACTGCCAAAACTCCAAGTCTCCCAATTTTTCCTGAGACAAAACTAATGAATACAGATGGATATACGATTTTCCTACACCATGAAATCTAATAGCTACAGGCTGTGTCACTACAATGTGCTCCCATGCCCAAACATGGAGTAATGTGATGCCTGCTGATAGTGATGCTCCTCTATGATACACCACCTAATGCAGATCATGATATAAGTGCGCTAATAAAAAAACCCCCCAAGAAAAATGGGTCCCATCCATCATCTGTTGTATAGTGTGGCCCCATCCAACTGCAAATCCATGTGATCTACGATCAGGGCAAATGAAACCCCCAATCACTCTAGCTAGTACCACTGGTAGAGGCTCATACAAATCCACCATGTCCTCCTAGCTGATCTCCCCCTCATCAATGTCATCATCTCTGAAGATGGCTCTGCACTTCATCACTCCACCATGTTGATCATAATGTACTAACTCCCCTGTGATAGGAAGCTAGAGGATGCAATATACATCCTCTAGTGTAACAGTCATCTCCCTTATCGGAAGATGGAAGGTACTCGTCTCTGCGTGCCATCGCTCTGCCAATGTTGTCATCATAGTCTGTATCACCCTAATCTTAGGTGTGTAAATCACATGATATAACCCGGATGCACCAATCAGGAGTCTGTCAGTTTCTGACAGCGCTGGTCTCAGATTTTGTGTGACGGGATATCTCTCCCGTGACATCAGAATATCAATAATGTCCTCCTATAAAAATCAAATAAAATCAAGCTTTTAGATTTCGATAAACTAATCTACAACATCTATCTATCCTATTATATCAACTACAAACATGTTCTATCACGTGTTTTAACAGATGATTTTATCAATCATCTAGTATCAAGACTGGTTAACTAGCAACCATGCTACAATGTTGCCTATCTTGACCTAATCGATCAAATTTAACTGCTGACGGATCAAATCAGCTTATCGACATCTAGTTTGACCTATTTGACTTTCTAAAAATTCTATCCATAAAACAAATGCATAGCACAGAAAAATGCATGAGTCGTAACTTTTCACATTTGCATAGGAAATCATGTATGCACAATTTTATTGCACATTTGCGCAATAATTCATAACCAATGCACCAAAAGAACCAATGTGCACTTATAATCTACATTTGCATGGAAAAAATTATCTTCTAGCATGAATGCACCATTTCCCTAAATGAATGCGTAGAACTTTTGAGTTTCTGCAAAACATTGCTAATTGTTGCGCATTCATGCGCCGCAACGGTGCATTCATCTTCTGGCTAAGAACAAATTTTTTTCTAATCTAAACCTAAGATTAGATCTAACCTAACATGCTACAAATCTACTGTAAATCATTCAAAAGCATCAAATTGATGAAGAGGATCGAATCACCTACCAGCTCACCCAAATTGGGTGGTCGCTGGAAGCGTCTGGCCCTCTCGACGCAGTGATCTGACAATGGGAATGACATCCTGGTGACTCTTCTCTTCTCTCTCTTGCGCTCTGATCTCCAAATGACAAGTGTGCACAATGAGCTTATTGTGGACCCCTTAGCCCTATTTATAGCTTGTGGACCCTATGTTCTTGGTGTGTGGACCCTCCCTCTCATTTTCTTCCATTTCACCCCATTTTCACCCATCTTTTCTCCTATTTCTTTCGTGAGATTGATTATCCAACAAAAAAAAAAAATCCAAAAAAATAAATAAAAAATAAAAAATTCCAATCATCTTTTTTGTTAATCAATCTCTCAAGGGGGCATGCTTAGGTCATTTCAGACATTGTCTGGGGTAGGGGCAAAATACTTGAAATTTCTTTGAAACAATGTGGCACACACATTATTTCAAAGAGGGGCAAAATGTATACACTTAAAAATGGCTTCATTAATTGATTAAATATTTATTATTTAATTAATATTGACTTGATAAATTAACTAAATATTTATTATTTAATTAATAATTATTCCTCTATTTATTAAATAAATTATTCAATTTATTTAGTAAATTCACTATAGTTTATTCCTCTATCCTAAGTCTTCTGATTAGTCTTATTAAAGTGATTTAATTAAATATACAATCACCTAAATATGACTAAGTTCCCTAGTCCACCTCACCTATCTAGTCACCTGACACATCACTTTGGCTAAAATAAATAATTATTATTAATTATTTATTAGTAATTATCCTCACGCACGCATGTCCTATTCTTAAGGGCTATGTGGCCTCATAGGACTTGGTCTCATGACCACATGTCCTCTCTTAAACCAAGTCAAGAGACATGCCCTATTCTTAAGGGGCTTCTCAAGCCACCTTTAAGGGTCAAAGGTGACTCATGGGACACTTGTACAAAGAGTCCTCATGAGGAAAAGGTCTCTCCCTCTTTCTCTCTTTGGTCTTTGAGAGACACTTGACATGTGTCTTTCCCTTCCACCTTGTTCTCCTCCGTGTCAATGTGAGAGGAACATCATCCCTATTCTCCCTCTCACATTCCAACTACATCCCCCTTTTTCTCAACTCCTTCAACCAAGTCAATCTTAGCCCTAGGATCTTCCACCTTTCATTTTCCACCGTAGGATTGTGCCACCTAGGCCTAGATCCTCCAAAAATCTATAAAAAGAGCCTAATTTCCCCTTTGTGAGCTAATAGGTATTTTTGTAATAGGCATTCAAGGAATCAAGCATCCAAGCATCCAAGCATCCAAGCATCCAAGAAGCATTCAAGCACCCATATTATCATCAAATCCATCTTAGATTCCATCCATTAATTTTATAATCAAGCTTTAAGCTTCCTTGCATTCATCATCAAATCTCCACACTTTGGTAGCATCTTGGGAAAAGGCTTCATTTGGAAATCTGAGAGCTCAATATCTTCAAGAAATCAAGGCTAAGAGAGAAATGGAGACAAGCTACATGATAGGTGAAGGTAAAAGGTTATTTTAGCTTCATTTTGATTGTATTCTTCATTGTAGTTTGCTAATTAGATAGATTTATTAATCTTAGAATAGTTAATTTATCATTTAGAATAGTATTCACCTAATTTTGCATACAACATGATTGCATTCCCCAAATCATTACTGGAAAAAAATTGAACATAGTTAAATGGAATAATTTGTGCCTAATATACTT
Organism: Chamaecyparis obtusa; assembly: GCA_027943335.1. NCBI lineage: Eukaryota > Viridiplantae > Streptophyta > Pinopsida > Cupressales > Cupressaceae > Chamaecyparis > Chamaecyparis obtusa. The sequence continues at coordinate 699,861 of BSBK01007676.1, read as the reverse complement.
AAATGGAATACACCGAGAAGTACCAAATGATGAATGCTCAATTGTTGTAATGGCAAAGCATCAGAACCGTCCATTTCTAGAACTTGATTTTCTATAGTCTTAATGATTTTTCTATAGTCCTAATGATTTTGAACATTTTTTGACGAAGCGTGTTTCTTTTTTTAAATTATTTTATTGATCCTCTCACCTTTCCTTATTTTGTAAATTCCATTGTCCCAATCAAGTTTGTTAGTGTTTTTATTAGGTTTCATATTTTTGATTGTGGGGTTCTGCATTGTTTGTTGTTCTTGATAAATTAGGCCTTGAATTTGACTTTTCCCATGTCTGAGTTTGTGCCAGTTATGAATTTCACCTTCTTTTGATGGTATATTTCATTCACTCTATGTGGAATACTATTTTGTTCAATGTTTTATTTCAGCTTGATATTTCATTCATTTTTCATATACACAGAGAAATGGACAGTTTTGAGACTACACCTTTGTTGATATTGTGAGACTAAACATTTACTATTCATGCTTGTAAACGGTCAATATTTTTGATGGTACTCCTTGGCATATTCCATTTAAAAATAAACATGTTTCTATGGCTATGATAAATGTCCCTCTGTGTTGACAAAATTAGAGTTGACAAAATGGTTGTTCAGTGACTGTATCTTCCATTAGAGCCACTTCATATGCGTAGGTGATGAACATGTAGATTTGTGTAAGCACTACTGGGAGCTTCCCTTGCAACACATGTACTATTGTGAAAATCATCAAAAGTCCATTTGCTATTGGGTCTAGCTCTCAGTTTTGCGTGGTCAAATTTACATGTTTTTCACCTGTGCATATGCCTTCTTTGATCAACTCTTATATGCACAGGTGATGAACATGCACATTTTCCTAAGCACTATTGGAAGCTTACCCTACAACACATGCACCATTTTGAAAATCATCAAAATTCCATTTGTTGTTGGGTCTAGCTCCCAATATTGCTTGGTCAAATCTGCATGTTTGTCACCTATGCATATACCTTATCTGATCAACTCTTATATGCGCAAGTGATGAACATTTAGATTTTCCTAAGAAGTACTAGGAGCTTAACCTGTAACACATGTACTATTGTGAAAATCATCACAAGTCCATTTGTTGCGGGGTTTAGCTCCCAGTAATGGTTGGTAAAATATGCATGTTTGTCACCTATGCATATACCTTCTCTAGTTAACTCTTATATGCACAGGTGAAGACTGATCAACTCCAATCTCCTATTTGTATCTATATGTTATCAAATCAGTTCCATTGAGAATCTTGTCTACTTGAGACATTTCAATTGTTAAAGAAATTGATAAAGAAATTGGCATTTGAATTTTTATTCATTGGTTGTGTGATTAGAGAAGGTATATGCATAGGTGATGAACATGCATATTTCATAATAATACTTTGAATATTATTTTGACCTCTTCTCATAACAATAACAATATTAGTTTGTGTTTTACATGATTGCATTCCCCAAATCATTACTGGAAAAATTTTGAAGATATCTAAATGGAATACTTTTTGCCTGACATACTTAAATGGAATACACCAAGAAGTACCAAATGATTTAGGTTTACTATTCATGATTGTAAATAGTCAATATTTTTTATGGTACTCCTTGGTGTATTCCATTTTAAAATAATCAAGTTTCTATGGCTATGATAAATGTCCCTTTGTGTTGAGAAAATTAGAGTTGAGAAAATGGTTGTTTAGTGTCTGTATCTGCATGTTACAAACAAATCATCCTTCTTCCACTAAAATTCTAGTCAATATACAAGTAACGAGTCATTCCATTTAAGAAAGACCATGTGTGACAATATCAACCCATAACAAAATAAGGAGTATGCATAATTCAGTGTATGCAAAATTAGTTTTGCAAAATTGGCCATGTTGATGATGATTATGAAGAAGATTTGAAAATGTTGCACCAATCTGAACTGGATCAATCATCATTTTAAATTCTTCATCAATCACCATCAGCCATTTTCCAAGAGAAACACCTTTCTCTATATGAATCTTGGTTTACATTTCCCTGTAATCTAATTGGTAATTTGAAGCCATCAATGGAAACTTACAATCCTAAACAATTAGTATACCATTGATGGCTTCATAATTATTAAGTGAAAGGGATTTTTCTGATCTGGAACCCCCTTTGATGATGATCCTATGCATCTCCACATAGACACGACATGTTCCTTAGAAGACTTGTAATCTCACAACATATGAGAAACATAAATGTAGGCATCATGGTCACAATTCTTTGGAGATACAACATAATTGAGTGGTATACCCAGATGATGCAATGCAAGCAGTACTACTCCTCGGGTTCTAAGTTGACACTCTGTTGGTTGTTTTCCCGATTTTAGGTTTTGGCCTTTCAAAATTTTGATTTTTGATGTCTCCTTGATTTTTTTGATTCGATCTCCAAGATTTTTCTAGCCCTAGAAGTTCCAAATTTGTGTGAAAGATCAAAAAACCCTAGGTTTTAGGTTTAATTTCCTTTGAAAATCCAAAATCCAGAAAATCACTCACCTAAGTCTATTCAGTTGTTACTTTTTCAGTCACTTCAACGACCTTTCTCTACATGTGCATTTTATATTTCCAATTGGTCACTTATTCTCTCAAGAAAACTGGTATATTCCTTGTTATTTAGTGATTACCCGAAAACCCTTTGTTGCGCAGTCTCCTTAGGTTGAATGAATATTCTTTCTCTTCAAATGACTTAGCGGTCTCTTTTAGTCACTAGGTCTTTGAATGTCTATTATAAGATTCAACAACTACTATGACAAAATTTTGCAGAGTAACTATAGTCAATTTATCTCCAAATCAAAAATGCCTTCAGTCGGGTAATCTCTAAAACAAATAAAAATTGATATATTATTCAGTAGTGATGAGCTATGCAGTTGGTCGCTAAATCTCTAGATGCAATGTGACGATCTATTTTGTGGGTCACGAGGTCTCTAGTTATTCAACGGTTAAGTTCTTTTATCCTGTGACTTGGAAATTTCATTAGTCGTGCATTCTCATCTTTCTGGTGGTCATGTCTCAGGCAGTCAACGATTCAGCGACACGGTTATCTCTAAGTCTCCCAATGAGGCGGTTAAGTTATAAAAGGTATGGTGATTTAGCTAGGACTGTTGGATGAGGTTTTGATCAACAGATGATATTTAATCTCATTATTTTACTGAGGTTAAGTAATTCTTCTCGTGACTTGGAGAATAAAAGTGTTCGTGCATTCTCCAAATTTAACCATAGTTGAAAAGGATATCTAGCGACAGGGAGAGGTCTTAAGTCATGTGGTCATCAAATGAAGGTGAGTTAAGAAAGGAGTTTTCAAATAGTTGTTCTCGGCCATTGATTTAGATTTGATGGGGTGGTAGCCGTATAATCTCACAATCAAACCTCGGGTTAAAGAATGATCTAATGACCTTGAGTTTTGCTTGGTCACTCAGTCTCTGGGTCAAACTCAGGTTAAGAGAATTGTTTAGCAATTATGAGATTGTCCTCAGTCAGGTGATCACCAAATAATCTAGAGTTAAGTGTTGACCGAAGTCAAAAGATTGAAGAAAATATAAATTTTTGTTTTCCAAATTTTATGATGTGTCTCTTCATGATTGGTTGATTAAATATGAAAAATAAATAGGAAGGTGGGCTTGACTATAGTCACTAGATCTCTAAAGGAAATAATTTGAAGTTTTCTTGTCTCAGTCACTGAATCTCCAAATAGTTGAGTCGAAAGGTCTCGAGAAGATGTTTGAAAAGTCAACCGGCTTCAATGACTAAGAGCTATGTTGTGGTCGCTAGATCTCGTGATGGCTCTCTGTCACCAGGTCTCGAGATAAATTTAAAAAAGGAAATATTGTACAATGACTAAAGTAATGACTATAGTCGCTAGGTCACAGGATGGAAAGTATAAAAAAGGCTTGTAGTCACCCGATCTCCAAATAAATCTAAAAGGGTTCAAATTATTCAGTGACTATGATATCTCACTATAGTCACTAGATCTCAAGAGGAGGTAAATTCATTTTGCGACTATGGTTTTCTTCAGTCACTAGATCTCTGAAAGTATAAAAGGAGGTGCCAAATCTTTTAGCAATTAAGAGAACGTGTTGAAGTCACTAGGTCGCCAGAAGTTAAATTTTGATCACCTGTCATTTTCTTAGCTTACAGCTAGTGAATTGAGTTCTGAGTGTGCCAAGTAATGGTGGAAGTGAAATACTATCCAACTTTTTGATCTCGAATGGATTTCTGCATTTAATTCTACTAAATAAATATAGTTTTTCATTATTCATTTCAAATTACCAAGCATTCAAAAAGCTAGAGCTATAGAATTTCTCAGAGCAATTACAAGATTTAGGACGTCCAGAAATTGCAGAAGTGTTCGAGATTACAGACAAAATGAGCAAACCATCAGTCAGTAGGGCCTCTACCGGCAAAGGAGGAAAGAAGAAAGTTAAGGAGATTTTTTCAAATGAATTTCTCATTTTGCTGTCGGGCTCATCACAGAACAAGAAGGTTAGTGATGAATGTTTTGTGGATGAACTTGCTTATTGTAGAGATGCTAGGACACTGGAGGTCACCAGAATGTGCTTGTTTAAATAATTTTATAAGAATGCTGAGAGTCTAGTCCTGTCTCAAACTCTTGGACGTCGGGATTAGGAAAATTGATAGTTCTCGAGGTCTTCCTGGATGTAGAATGTAGATGTTTTAATTTTCCTATCCCATAGCTATGATCCTCTATCCAAGATGATTAGGAAAGCTGATGGTTCTCCTCTGGTCACTCTTGATCGAAGTTCATTTATAAGGGCTTTCGATATCCAGGTCCCTATGGCTACTGAAATTAATTTACAAGCCTTGGTCAATAGGTATACTAGGGAGGATGCTGTGGTGGCAAAGGAAATGCAAGCCCATGTGCCACAAGAAAATAGAAATTATATCGCGCTAATTGTTGGGTTAGCAGCCCCATTTTTCTACAAGGATCTCAAATTTTACATAAAATATATTGCATATGGATTATGCAAAGTTCTAGGGATAGATGGTGGGGAAAGGATCACCATAGACCTATTAATGATGGTTTTGGACTCCTAGAGTCTTCATGTGGCAAGGGGATATGATTATATAGGTTTTATAATAGAAAGAATGCATGAGGGTTTACAAGCTTTCAAGAACCACGTGCTTGGTTCTGGTTCTACACCAAGGTTCATGCATTACTCTTTGTTGATGCATCTCATTTTATATTTCAATTATGACATCATGGACATAAATAAACTTGAGCCATAGATAAAGGGAAACCAAACCTGGTGCAATACTAGATAAGGGCTTGGAGTCCTTCCACAAGGAGTGATTTTTGTGTGTTTGAGAATTGGATGGTTCAGCCCATCCTCCTCAACTTAGGGCTTGATATTTCTAGGTTGTCTACCAAAGTTTTGCAGCTGGTGAGGCCTCAATAATTTTTTGATAAATGGAATAAGGGACATAATTGGGGAGATATATATTATGAAAGGGGGTATACTATGATCAGAGTATACAGATGCCCTCAGCCCCCTCACATACTACCATTATTTGTTCCACCAAGGGTGGTATTTTTAGATTTCATCTGGCAGCTAATGTTGATTGAGAAGGAGCATCTGGCTTCACACAAGAAGGGAACCTTTACTCCTAGGCACTTTAGAGTGCATAATATCACAATAGGCAAGAATTCCTTCAGCAAGGTTGATGATTGGTTGAGATAGTTTAGAATGCATGCTACTTCCCATAGATATGTGGATATAGAAGGATTCATGGTTGTTGCTAGGCAATATTACATGCCCAATATCCCATTCAATAAAAGGCATGAGGAGTATCCCGAAGAGGATGTGTTAAGAAACATAATAGAAGAAGAAGTGGTAAGGAGAGCTGACCAAATACATGAATTATATACCATGGAGAAGTGAGTGAGGCAAAAGGGATTAACATTCAGTGGTTTCTTCCCTACATTTCCTTATCTTCAAAGGCTTGAACAAATTATGTCTCAATTCAACACTCTGATGAGAACATTTGAAGATCAAATTGATGAGATTGACAAGAAAGGGGATGTCCATTCTGAATCTAAATGTGATGAGGATAGTGATGGTGGCTACTCTATGCATAACATCCCTCCCTTGGAATAGATAATGACTAATAAGCATCAGTTTGGGGGAAATATTGTTGATCTAACAAAGCTCCATAGTTCTCAAGATACAAGTGAACCTCTTGAAAAAAAGAAGAAATTATTGGTTAGAGAATCTTCTTAGGTGAAGAAAAAGGACAAAATAGGATCCCTCTTCCCTAGAACTAGTGTCCATGATCACCAATTAAGAAAGAAAATAAGGGAAGAGAAGAGGAAGTGAAAGCTTGAAACAAAAAATGTTGAGTTTCCCTTGGCTTTGTGCCAAGATGAAAGAATGATTGAACAAGATGCATTCTTGAAGGATAAAAATTTTGGAGAGTCAGAGGAATTCAAGAGTTTCCTAATTTGGCATAAGAAACAATAGGTTGCATCTAGTGTTCGGATCACTGAAGAGGGATAGGTCCTTGAGGAGGAAGTACAAACATTGGGAGAGTATGATCCTGAAGATGAAAAATTTACTCCAAAAGAAGCTAGACAACTTGTAAAGAATAGCAATATGCTACTTGTGCTTGGGTGGAATTTATATTCAGACTTTATTATTGATCAGATTAAAAGGCAGGAAGATATATCTTTGTCTTCAGAAACCCAAGTAGGGGATATCATTAGAGGATTTGGGTACAGCCCAATGAATCAAGCATTGGCTCTATGGAGTCTATATCCTAAGGACAAGAAGCCTTCAATCCTAAAAGTCAAAGAGCAAATGGATGGCGACAAGATTGTATGGTCAATCCATAATACAGGGGACCTTGAGATCTCTCAAGTGCTAACCCAATTTTCTAGACTTAATGAGGATAAAACAAAATAGTTGTTTGAGAGGTATGGTTCCCTACTAGAGGACTATAGTGCACTATTGAAGGATAGAGATATCCAAATAATAAAAGAGAGGGCATTGGAAAAGTCTATGGAAGAATTATAGCAACAACTATTAAATACTCCTATAGTTGCCCCTGCACCACCTCAACAACCTAAGTTAAATGAGAGTGGAGGTATGAGTGAAGAAGTTGCTATAGAAATTAAAAAGATAAATGAGGAAAAGAATGAGGCTATCCTACAGGCCTTATTAAAGATCTTGCAGCATAGAATTGACATGTTGAAAGATAAATCTGATTTGGTCTTCAATGCTTATAGTAAGTTGCCTAAGTTGCAGGTAGAAGTAAATGGTTATGTTACAATTTTGAATAGTTATTATACAACTTGGTCTATCAGGGAACCACTCTTTGAAAGATTGGCTATCATTCAATCTTTAAGAACATATATTCTAGAGGTTGTTCTACAAGTGGGAGAAGAAATAAATAGAGCTAAGGCCATATTGCCACTTTTTAAAGGCAAGGCAAATCAAATTGAGGCTAAGATAGCCATGCTCAACTCCGATTCCAACAAATTTATCCCTCCTATTAAAGATGCAGATGGAGCCATAAAGAGACTTGATCAGTGGAGATCGGATTTTGATGTCATATTGCCTAAAAAGGAGGCATTTTTGGATGAAAGTAATGAAGTGGATGTGGAAAGATTCAACAAAAATCTGGATGAAGCCATAAAGGCAGAGGTGGAGCTCACCAAATTTGTAACAGATGTCAAAGCAATAATAGATACCAGATGGGAGAGGTAGAAGGCACAACTACAACACACCCAGGATTATAAATGGCCCACAGAGGAAGAGGTCACTACGTGGGATGAACTCACAAAGCCCAAAAAGATAAAATCTATTGCAGTTGACTTTGATATTTTGGATGACGAGTAAAGAGGACACCAAGAGTACCTGAAACTTGACCTCAGAGCACAGGGATGATAAGCTATCAGAAATAATGGTGTAAGTTAGCCAGAATGGCACTCACCATATCTAATAGTAACTCAAGTAGCTATCATGAATATCTATAGACAAAGGTGTCAGTGATCAACAAGCTAGGTTGCAGAATAGTCCAAAATATTTTTGTCTTTCCACTGCCTTAAGGGCTTATTGTATTTTGTCTTTTATGCTTGTTAGGGTTAGGGCACCAACCATCTGAAGCTTGTTGCATTCTCATTGATAAGAGAATTCCAAGATGGTTGAGTGATAAATAGGTGATATCCTCATTTTTGTAGAAGGTTAGAGAGGAAGATAGAAGAAATATAGAATATAATTGCTACAGAGCAGACTTTAAAATTTTATGTCTAAGCTTTCGAGCATGGGTCTTTTCATGTAATTTACAAGTTCATTTCAATACAAAAACACTACAATTTTTGTCTCTTATCATTATTGTCTCTTTACTTTTGTGTTTGCTCTTGTATGTTTTATCTGTGAGGCATTTAAAATGTACTGATTGTTAAGCAATTTCTTCAATTGATTGTGAGTTTCTCTCAAGGGGAGAATTAAAATCCTTACTATCAGTTGTAGAGAGTAAACTTATATGTAAATATTTTGATGATAATAATATTAGATTGAAAGAATTGGTTGTCAGGCATTTTATTTAGATTGCAGATAGTGTGTAAGGTATGCTGTTGTATTTCTCTTTTGAAGTAACTTTGTAAATCTACATTTAAGCTCTTTTGCCCATTGGATTAGGCATTGGTTTGGATTTTTTTTCTTCGTAACATTATCTTTTCATGACCTTTAAAGATACCAAATTTCACTTCATTACCAATATTTTTTTCAAGAATGGTTTGCATATTTTGAAAAGAACTATATCCAAGTGGTATAAGTTCATATTTGGTTATTCCTAAAAGAAAGAATCAAGAGGTTACCCTTCCTTGAGTTTGACTCAAAAAAAGAAGAAGGATGAATGTCCTTATACCATTGTTCTATGCTATTACAGTTATAGTTTCCATTATAGTACTATGTATTAGGATAATCTGGGTTGTCTGCAGAGTAATAATGTATTATTGAAGTAATTTGAAGAAAATAATATTATAACAGTGAAGAATTAATCCACTATCTATAAGTTTAATCAATTGAATAGGCAATACCCGCCTCAGTCCTGTGGAGCTCGAAGAAGAAGGAGGATTCTATCCAATCCTCATTAATTAGACTGTTTCTTGCAAACTTGGAGCCTTGTGAACTAAGAATCAAGCCCAAGTATTACCAAGTTTGATCCCACAAGAAAAAGCTCTAACACACTGTAGGATCCAAAAACCATAGATAATGATGGCTTTTGGACCCTATCTTGATTCATTTTTGGACCCTATAGTGTCAACTTAGAACCAGAGGAGTAGTGGTTATGTTGCATCATCTGGGTATACACTCAATTATGTTGTATCTCTAAAGAATTGTGACCATGTGTGATGCCTACATTTATGATTCTTAGTTGTTGTGTCCCAGAACCCCTTATGACCCTTTACGATCCCTAAGAATACTTCTTAGAGGTCTTAAAGTGTCGTAAAGGGTCATAAGAGGCTCTTAGAAGGGGCCAGATGAGCTTCCACCTTCACGTGGTTGGCCCTATTAAGTAGACAATGTTAAACTATTCTTGAAACAAAGAGAATGTCAATATTTCAAGGTCCCAGGGATTAAAAAAAATTGTCCATAGTCTTTGGTTTATGAAACCGTCCAAACCTGTTACGCTTTTGTAGCTCATCAACATTGGAGGTATGAAGGAAACAAGAGAATTAGAAGAGTCATGAGTCTTAAGATTGTAATTAATATATCCAAACTTCATTCAATGGTACATTCAAACATGAAACAAACCATTCTTAAATTAGTGATGTAGATTAAACTAGTAAACCAAAGGACAACAAACTGAATTAATATATATTATTTTTTTTAAAAACTCAATATTTCATCAATTTTTTGACCAACATGACTGTTTACTTTGATGTTGAAGCTATAGTCATGACATATATAGTAGTGGATAATTTGACAAAGGTTGGTAAAAAATGATGAATGCTGGTAATATTGTAGCTGGCAATTTTGACATTGTTTTTAGTTGAAATTTTGACCAAATGATAAGTCAAATATTCAACTTTAAAGGAACTTGTGGAAAAATTGACAAAGAAATTTTGACAATAGAAAAGGTCATTTTGTCAACCATTGTGCATCAAAAAATAGACCAATGTGCATCGAAAATGAGGCTAAAATTTACTAGTGTTTCCTATTTCACTCAGTGTATACTACATTCATCACTCGGTAATTAACTGGTGCTTGGTTCATATGAATGCTCAGTGACTACTGTGCTCACTACTCAGTAATCATCTGGTTTAGTAAGAGTGTTCGGTCAAAACTGTATTCAGTTATCATAGTGATTTGCCTTGTGTTATGCTCGGTGTCTAGGCTCTGTGTATTGACTAATTTTCTTGTCCTGTCTCCTTTACTGACTATATGTCTGAATGATACTAATGACAACTATTAATTATCTTAGGAGTAAAATTCTCCCCTTTTGGCATTAGTATCAAAAACTTTATGTATATGTGTACCGACTACAAAATTTGAACTTAACCAAAAATGTGAATCTATGTGAACTCCCCCTTTGTACATGCTTTTGGTGTGAAGTACATACAAGAATATATATACATATATTTTTCCCCTTTTTTGAAATTAATGCCAAAAAATGTACTTACAACTTGTCAAATATGTTCTGATGGGTTTTCTGTAAAGTAGCCAAGAGGTTTTCCCATTCCTCTTTGAGATTCTCAAGAGCAATCTGCTCTAATTTGACTTGTACATGCATATCAAAAATGTTCTCTATAACAAATATCTCAGGGGTGGCAACTAAATCTTTTGCCTTATTCACATGCTTTTGCATCACCTTTAGGTGTGGAACTAACTTTTCTTGTAGCTCGGTTACTTGTTCTCTGATTTTATCTTCTTCCTTCCTAAGTTCTAGTCTTAACCATTGAATTTGTTGAACTTTATCATAATGCTCATATAATGCATTGGGATTGGTTAAAAGACTATTTGAACTAACCTTTAATTCTTCATCTAATTTTTGTATCTTCTCACTAAGCTCGGTAGTGAAATGGTCTATAGTACATATCTTGTACAAAATTGTAATAAGTCATTGAATAATAATATCGAGCTTGGTTATTACCTTAGATAACTTCACTTTATTTACTACCACTTCCTAGCTGATTCGCTCTACTAGCTTTAGTTGTATCTTTTCCTCTGCTCTTTCTTTTATTATTTTCTTAGCTTCTATGTTTGGAGAATTTATGTGGTTGGCTAGAGTAGCAATTTGATCAATGATGGGAGTTTCCTCATCAACATTGATATCGGGGACTACTTGCATCAAAATTTCTCTAGCATCATCTAAGACTTTTGTATGCTTACTTTCTTGTCTTAGTTTCTCTTGTGCAACCTTCCTTGTTCATATTTTTCTATATCTTCTCAGTTCTTATGGGTCTAGAGTTCTTGGGTCACATGTGGGAATTTGAATGATCTCATCTAAAATGACTGGACCCTTACCATGTTTTTCCTTTTTCTTTTCTTGAGTGATGTATGTAGGAGATTTCCCATAAGGAATTAGAGCTTTAATCTCTGGATTAGACTTTTCTTTCTCAGTTGACACACTTTCCTCCTTATCCTTCCCTTTGACTATTCCCTCAACTTGATGTCCTTGGGCTTCTTGCCTTGTGTTAATTATAGATGTATCTACATTTGTTTCAGTTGCAGGTTCTTTATTTTTTGCCTCTTTATTTTCAGGCTCATTTGTCTCCTTTGTTCCTTCTTCACCCTGTCCTTCGGTGGTGTCCTTTTTTTTCTTGGGTTCTTGTTCCTCGAGTTTCCCTTGAGTGGCAATATCAATTTCTTGTACCAATATTGGTAAATTACCTGGTATATTTACTGTTGCTAACTCACTAGGTTGATCTTCTTCAGTATGCTCTATAGCCATTGTGATATCTTCATCAGCCTTAGCTTCATCATCCGGAATCTCCATCGGTAATATCTTTTATTGTTACTTTATTAGTCCCTATTGTTACTAGTTTCTCGAGAGTATCCTATTTTTCTTCTTCAATATAGTCTATTGGATAGAAATCTTTGGCATATGTACCATCTTGTACCTCAGTATCTAATATATGAATTGGCTCTTTAGTAGCTATCAACATCATTTGAATGTACCCCTTTTCCTTTACCTTTTACCTTCTGCTCAGGGATTATTACTAGTGCATTTTTGTCTGTTTCAACCTTAGAATCCAAATCTTTTGACCATAAAACTTTTCTATCTGCATCTACTTCTTCAAGTCTTTTCTACAATATGCTTAGTGCCTAGCCTTTCATCAAAAATCTATTCGCATACTGTTTCATCATGTCTTAAACCTCAGTTACTAATAGAGTAGGAAATGCCAAAATTAATGAGTGTTCCCTCATTTTATTTTCAGTATGTAAGGCATATGTCCATCTTGTTGATACCTTTTCATATAATGCCTTGGGAATATAGTTTGAAAATTCCACAAGTAATCTTCTAAACTTAATCATCATGGTGATGATTGCCTCTTCAACTTTTTCTTGATCCTCGATTGACATATGTACATACCGATTCATCTTAGGTTGACTTAGTCTACCCATTTCCTTTATGTTCTCAACTAGCTCATCAACTAATTGTTTTTTTATTTACAACAACTTTAAATTGACTTTGATCATCTTCTTCTTCAGAGTCAACATCATCCTTACCTCTTATCAGTCTTCTCCTCTTCTTTTGTTGCTTGGTGCTGGCTTGTGCGCCTCTTTTCTTCTAATATGTTTTTGTAGGAGTAGGCTTTGTAATCTTTGCAATTCCTCATTTTAGGGGTGGAGAAACAGTTGTAGAGGATCTTGTCCTCGCTCGGGTAGGGGTGTTTCCTTATTTTCTCTTCCCTGTGGCCTTTACCTATAGATCTTGGAGTTCTTTATCTGACTCGGTTTCCTCTTCATGTTCACTAAATCCAATCAGAAGTTGTTCTTTGGTTTCTTCTTCAACCATCTTATCTATTGCTTCCTCTTCTTCTTCACTGAATTGCTTAGCTAGTGTTTCCATTATTTTCTTAGATTTTTTGTTGACCTTAACTCTGACTAAGTCCATTTTTATTCTTATTTTTGCTTCCTCATAGGTTATGAACCTAGTAGCTTTAGGATCTTTGGGCTCGGCCAGTAGTTCCTTTATTGACATAAAGGCTCAGTTAATATCAAGTTCATAGCCTATTGGAGGTAGCCATGAAGTTCTTGGTTTGACTACCTTAATCAATGTGGTGTCAGTGTCCACCAAAAAAAAAATATCCTCCTTATGTTGTTCAACTAATTTTCTAAGTATTCTTCTCCTTTTGTGCATTCTATCCTTAAACTTCCCAAAATAGTCATCCATCACATCCTCAAAATTTTGACCTAAGTTCTTAATAAACTCACAAATTTGGATGATGACCGGTCGGTTGACATCCCACTCAATATTACCGATAAATGGGAAGTAGTTTTGCAAGTAGAAAAATGTACAAACAAGTAATTAACCAAACTTACAAGTGTTGTTCTTGGCTACCCGAATATTCCTCATATTCTCTTGCAATTGTTTCAACAGTAGCTTGGTGAGGTCTAACTGTAAACCTTTCTTGAAAATCTTATATGCTATGTCTGTTGATCCTCATGGGACACAGTTGGGCCCGCTTGATTGAAAATTCTTATAACCAATAACATAGGCTCCAAATCTTGTTTTCAGATTGGTGATTATGTTGATTTGCATGCCTCTACCATCCCACTCGACTCTTGTTAGCTTCTCGGTCTCTACCCTCGGTGGGTTTCTTATGGCCTTTTCCTTATCATTTTTTGGGTATCCGGTAACCACGTGGATAACATCTTTAGAGATTTTAACCAGTTCATCCAACCACATTTTGCCTTCATGAACATGGATAAGTACAACCCTAATCCATTCTAACTTGAACTCCCTCAGAAAATATAGTGCATTTGTCAATCCTTTGACTTCCAAGTGTTTATGCTCATCCTTGAGCTTTTCGTTCTCTCTTAGCTCTTGGTATGTTGATTGCAGTTTGAAGTCTCTGATTTGACTTATCTTAGAGTGCATATAAGCATGTATATCCTATACTAGTAAAATCCTAGGTGGTATGATTGAAAACGCACCTGATTGATCAACTTATGAAGCAATCTCAAGGTGCAATTTGTATTTAGGTTCTTTATATGTTGTGGACTTAATCAGTGTGACCTTGTCACTTTTAGTCTTGGATTTTGCACACTTGGATGAAGATGCCATAGTTCTAACAAATTTATGGCTTCACAAGATATTTAGGAAAATAACTCAGTTGCAAAGGACTTACTTGAAATGATAACAAACGGCTCAGAATCTTCTCAAAACTCTGTTGAAATGCTCAAAAAATGCTTTGCACAAATTCACTCAAATTTCTTTGGTTCTGCACTTGATTGTTGCATGGTAAAATGACTTGCATCGATGTATATTTATACCTAAAATTCATTTTCACGCTCAAAGTTCTGCATTAAATGCTTTACCTACCACAACTTGGTTAATACAATGATGTTTAGTTATCACTTTGAAACTTCGGCACGGTTAACACTAAATATTTCTCAGTTGATACTTCAACTCGGTTAACCTTGACACTTTCACTCACTAACAATCTTTCACTCAATCAAGATTTTATCGAATATACACATTTTATGCTCAAAACATATAATATCCTAGTGCATCTTATTTCATGCTGATTTGGTATTCAGTCAATAGATATATAGAACTCTTGTAAGATATAACCAATTGAAATTCAGTTCCATACATACTTGAATTTCTTAGGTGGAGGTGGTGAGATCACCTAATCCAAAGGATTAGGTGTTACCAACTGTATGCTTGATCCAACATTGTCATTTGTTTCTTTTCTCCACATTTGATTTCTTATCTTCATGATTTCTTCAATGATGTTTCCATTTGTATTAACATTCACCTCTGGTGCTTGGTCTCTACAGTCTTTTCTTGAATGACCGACCTTGTGACAATGCAAACATGTCATTCTAGAATTTTTCCAATTTCAAGATCTTCCTCTCTAGTGCCTTCTCATGCAATTAGTTTCTATATGTCCATATCTACCACATGTTGTGCAACTATTCCAAGTTTTGTAATCCCAATTAGTATATGCATTACCTTACCTTCTCAATTGATATGTCTTGTTTTTTCCTTTCAGTTTCTAGACTTGTTTCATCTTTTTCATGTATTCTTGTGATATGTGTCCATGCATATTGCAAGTGCGACAATTCTTTTCCATGTAGTGCTTCTTGGGTGACTTATTCAATTTTTACACTCATGTGCTTGATGTCCATACTTATTGTAGTTACAACAATAACCATCAAATTTAGGAGTGGATTTAAGAATACCTTTTTCTTTTCTTCTACAAACATTTGATGTGTGACCTGGTTTCCCACAATGATAGCATGAGATCTTCTTTGGCCTTGGTTGTGCATAGGTATTCTATTGTTCATCTTGTCCCGATGACTCTCCCCACTCAGTATAGCCTAAACTAGTAGTGTTGTCAAGTCTTCTTTGACTGCTTAGGAATTCATCCATCTTTTTTGTGATTTCTTTAGCTTTCTTAATCATCTCATTATGTTGTTGTTGAATCTTTACTTCATTCTTCAATCTTTCATTTTCTTCTCTTAATTCACCGATGTCTTCCAATTTCTTAGTAAGCTCACTGTTTACTCCCGGTTGACTTCCTAACTCATGACAATGATTTGATTGGAAATATTAAAATGATACTCAGTGAGTCTCACTATCTTAGATTCCATTTTTTCAACTTTTCAGTCATTTTCCTTTTATCTTCAATAGCCAAATTCCTTTCTTTTTCAGCATGTCTTGCATTCTTCATGATATCAATCATTCTAATTATTTTAGTCTCTTGACCGATTTGTAGTGCTTTCACTTGATCAGTAAGATGTTGATTCTTTTCAGATAGATCTAATATGGTTCCTTCAGATGCATCAGATATACTTCCAGATCCAAATCCAGATGCTTCAAATGGATCCTCTATCTCTTCTTCATGATAATCAGTCTCATTGTAATGAAATTTCATATCCTTCCTTTTTACCAATAACTCTCTCAATTTTTCTTTGGCTTCCTTGAATTGTTCAATGTAGATCTACATCTACAATTTTTTATTTTCAATAGTCTTGTCAAGCTTATACCTTTCCATACTTAGATAGTTTCTCTTCACTATTTAAACTTCCTCAACAAGAGAACTAGCTCTGATACCAATTATTGGAATTATGGAAAGGTGTGCACTAAGAGGGGAGGGGTGAATCAGTATCCTTAAAAAATTTTCAAATTGAATCCTTGTAAACATGTATATCAATAACTGACTGTATCATTTGCATTCACCATACATCCAATAATATAACTGACATGTAAATGCATGTAATCTAATTAATAAAGCATACATGAAACTTCATACACATAACACATGTATTTTGGTATCGTAGAAACCCTTGTTAGAAGGTAAAAACTACAGTGGGAATGACACCCACAAAGCTTCACTACTGCAGTAACAAAGTTGTCGGTTAAGGCTACAAAGATTTGATCACTTATGGTGATCTTACTCTATTATGAGTAACAATAAGATTAGCTAGATCTACCTAGTTAGAGGATTTTAGCAACACAATTAAGTGTGCACTCAATTAAGAGATTTTACAAAAAAAATGTTAAGTCCACTCTATTAAGAGATTTAAGGTCTCCTATAATGGTTAAAAAGTAAAAGTAAGATTGATCTATAAATAGCAACTAATCTTATCTGATATCAAATCTGTAATGTACTTATCTGTTATCACCTTAATATGATTGATCTCTTCTCTGAATTCTTCTTGTTAGCCTTCTATTTCTAATAAACTATATTCTCTATTGATGCTTGTCAATCAGAACCTTGTTTGATCTTTATATGTCTTCCAATGGTGGCTACTACATGTGTAGTACATGTCAAAATGACATCTATACAATATTTATATCAAACTAATTTAACCTAAATAGGGTTTAGACACTATCTTAGAAAACCTAAGATCAATGGTATAAATGAATAACCTAGATCATATTTACCTAGGGATCATCAATAATTAAATGATTACATCCATATTAAATTTCATCTTGATCTTGGGAAACCATTTTCTAATCGGTGTAAACCGTTTGCCTTGTAGTTTGTGCCATTCCAAACTGCTATATCATTTCTTATTTCAATCGGTGTATACTACATTCATCACTCGATAATTAATTGGTGCTTGGTTCATATGAATGTTTGGCGATGATTGTGCTCAGTACTCAATAATCATCTGGCTTGGTAAGAGTTCTTGGTCAAAACTGTATTCAGTTATCGTATTAATTTGCCTTGTGTTCTACTCGGTGTCTAGGCTCTATGTATTGATTGAGTGTCTTGTCTTGTCTCCTTTACCAACTATATGTATGAATGATACTAATGACAACCATTAATGCTCTTAGGAGTAACATTTCATTATTTTAAAAAGAAATATTGATGGATTGGAGATCCCAGTTCAATTATGGAGCATGGACATGTCTTGGGACAGGGATGAAGCCAACTTTGTTAGATTTGACAAAAAAAATTCATCAAGGCTGAGGGTAGAGTTAACTATTAATCCACCTAGGATTCCTCCACAATTATATGATTTATTGAGACCCATGGAAAGAACCTTGGCTTTGAAGATTGCACATAATTGGGGAGATATATATCCTTATATAGTTAGTACTGCTCTAAGGGTTTATGGTTTTCCAAGGATGCCACATATCTTACCCTTCACTATTTCGTTGAGGTTGGGATTTGCAGAGGTGATTTGGAAGATTGGATGTATTGAGGAAAGGGAATTGACAGGAAAATAGAAAGATACTTTGTTCCTTGATTCTACAATCATCCCTTATTTTTTAATAAAAAAAGGAGGTTGGGTCCACTTGGATAAGATCTTCACTCCTTATCATATGGGTGTCAGTATGGCAAGGCATAGTGACCCATAGGGATTCTATAATATTTTTAGGGACATGATTAAGGGATCTTCCTTACCTCATGTTTTTCAATTTTCCTAAGGATTTGATTAGAAATGAATTTGATGAAGAGGCACAAGAAGGTAGAAAAGATAAATGTGTTGCATACATAAATTTTTTGGGTATTGTGTATAAAATGGATCATATTTATGATCCATTTAAAAATTAAATTATTTTGTTTCCAAGATGATTACATTGGTTGATCACTTTCAAGAGGTCATATTGGCTTTGAAACAAAAAAGAATTGATTGGAGAAAACTAAGGAAGAACAAGAAGAGGAGAAAGTTGTTCAAGTAGCATTTCTAATAGTTGTAGACACACAAAAGGAGGAAAGGAGTCAATAAAAGTTAGGTGATAATGGTAGTGTCTTGCAAAAGTTTTTGTGCATAGCACTTTCCTCTTTTCAAACTAGAATGAGGCCTTCAAGGCAAGATCCACCACCATAGAGAAAAGATGGAGAAGTTGAGGATAGACCTACGCCTCTACCTCCAAGAGATGAGAGGATATATAAGAGGCTGAGAGGTAAATCTATAAATGAAAATGACAGTGATAAGGAGGTTAAGAGAAAGGGTGAGAAAATTATGAAGTATGAAGAGCCTTCAAAATCTCAGCCAAAACCAATGAAGGGAATCAAAATAAATGATATAGAGGATTCAAATGATAGAACTACATCACCACCTCCTCTATTCCCTTCACCTCTAAGAAAGGAATATGTACAAATGGAGGAACAACCAATTGAGGATGAAGAAGGTGCAATTATTGTTACTAATAGAGATTTATAGATTGGGGTCCCTCTTACTCCAAGGTCACTTGAATTGGATTTTACCTCTCTAGATATTTAGGGTAGATAATTTCTAGATGCTAGAAGGGAGACCTACAATGATTTCCTCGAGGATGAAACATTTGTAAAGAGTTGAGATTTCTTGTAGCTAGTTTGGAAGGTCAAGATTGATGAATACAAGAAGATATGTGAGGAAAGAAAGGCTTAGAGGCCTGAGAGGAGTGATCGGGAGAATGAGATGAAATCAAGGATATGATTGAGGATTTTAATGCCATCACCCCTAAGGAGGGGAGGATAATTGTAAATGAGGCATGGATTTTAATTTTTCATGAATGGGATATAGTATATGTCATTGCATTTGATGTTGTGAGAAGAAACAAGAAATTATATGGTTCTGTAGAGGAAGTGTTAGCATTATGATGATTTTGGTGAGCGGTCAAAGGTGATTTATATTTTAGTTTTCATTGATGAAAACATAGTCATATTAGATGAAAAGGATAATCATTAAGGTTAGCGTTCAATCAGTAAGAAAAAATCAACTTATTAGAGTGAATGATGTACATGAAGAACATATATAGGTGGATATTTTGGTAGTGATCATGTTTGAGAAGGAATTATATGGAGTGGTATTAGATATAGCATGGTCACACTCTGAAGACATTATATTTAAGACTGCAACTCATTTGGATGATCAGTATGCAAGCATATCACTAATAGCAGAGGTTACAGGTTGAAGATCTTATGATCTTTAGCTACCAATGGTAGATCCTTGATCAGTGGTTGATATGGTTACTATGGTGAATATAGTTGGTATGGTGACATGTCTTAGATGTTAAGAAGTTGATGAGCTACCACTTATATGCTTGAGGAAAGAAAGAATGGAAGATTCCAGAAGATGTTTAGGATAATCATAAGATTTTGACTGTCCTTGGAATAATCACATCTAAATATTATATTGGCCTGACACAGTGTAGAAAAATTGTTTTTTACATCATAATATGTGATTTGGCATGAATTATTTGAGTGAGGAGATTCAAGATTGAATTTTGGAGAAGATTAAGGTGATGTAAGTCAAGTATTTATTGGGTACTTCTCCTATTGTTAAAGTGTGTTGTTGGTTGATGATATGAAGAAAAATTCATGTTTTCTAGGGTTGCGATCAAAATTGTGAGCCGAGGAAGATCAGAGAGAAGTTACAAAGAGAAGAGACAAGATTAGATCTGGCAGGTAAGTAGTGCTACATCTAGATCTTACTTTTTGCTCCCTAATAGTTATAGCAAGAAAAATCGCTTAATAGGGTGGACTTTAACATTTCTTATATTGTAAATCCATTAAATAGGTGAACTCATAGAAAGAGTTTTAAATCCTCTAGTGAGGTAGATCTTAGAAGATCTCATTGTACTTCTAATAGTGTACTAGTCACTCCTAGCACGGTGAACCCTTAGAAAAGGTATTTGTAGCTCCTAATAGGGAAAACCTTTTTACTATAGTGAAGGACTTGTGGGTTTCATCCCCGCTGGGTTTTCTCCCTCTAACCGATGGTTTCCACGAGAAAAAATAGTGTTTTATGTATGATGCATGTGTGCATGTTTGATGTTATTTACTTTTATGTCATTGCATCGGTTATATGTTTTGCAATTTGGAAGTTTTTTTTAAAGGCATTCAGGTTTGTGGTAGAATTAGTAGGTTATTTGTTTGTACTAATTCACCCCCCCTCTTAGTACCTAAGCATTCCAATAATTGGTATATGATCTTTGGTTCTTTTGGTGATAAACCTAACATCTTGAGGGAAGGATCCACATTCATGGATAATTACAGGTATGATTGGGAGCTTGAGAATGCACACAAGATAATCAATGAGCTATAGGGAAAACTGAAGAAGTCACTTTCCAAAAGGAGAGAACTTACTGAAAAATTAAGTGAAAGTCAGGATTACATTGAGAAACTATCTCAAGGTAGTATGTCTAAAGAATTTGAAGAAACAATTGCAAATATGATGGATAAGAACAAGAAAATCAAAGAAGAAGTGGGAAATCTGAAAAGAGAACTTGAAAGTCATTATGTCAGGATGTGTGAAGACCTTGAAGGAAAGATAAAATTTGATGATGAAAGGAAGGTTGCTGAAGATGCCAAGAAATTTTGTGAGGATGCATTTAAGGAAAGGGAGGAGCAATTCTCCAAGATATATCAAGAGAATTCTATCATGCATGAGCACCATCATGACACAAATGAGGAGAACCAAAAAATTATGAGTAAAAATGAAAGGCTTAGAGAGGAGAATGAGAAATTAAAGAAGGAATTGCAAACTAAGAAAGAAGAAAATGAAAAGATGAAGCAATATAATGAAAGACTGTAAAAGATTGATGAACAATTGAAGAGACAAAGAAGACACCGAGACCCAACTAGTCTTGGTTACATGGGACAAGGAACATTTGAAATAGGTGAGTTATCCAAATTTAAACCTAAGGAACCAAAGATGGATCAAAAGGTAGATCCAAACAATTCAGGTAATAAACCTAACTTACTTATTATAACTGTGGAAATCCTAGTCATACTACAAATGTGTGTAGGAGAAAACCGGTGAATAAACCATATTATTTTTTATGGTCATTTCTATAAGTGTCATAAGTATGGTCATACTACTTATGGTTGTAGATCTAGATCTAGCAGTAGATCTAGTGGTGGTATATCTTAAAGATATTGTTATGCATGTAAAAAAGTATGGACATAAAGCTAAGGATTGTAGGTCTAAAGTGTATGTTCCTAGGTCTCCAATCAAACCGATAAAGAACTTATAAAAGGGAAAGGAAATTCAATGTCACATGTTCAGTATGTGGTAACTATGGTCATCTAGTTGTGAATTGCAAAGTGAGAACACATAGAGGAAATGTTTAACCTTGGAGGTCAACCGGTATGACATGTTTTCTTTGTCATAATATAGGTCATCTTGCAAGATATTTTTGGTTCAAGAACCAGTCACCCAACCATTCAGAAGATAGGAAGGGAAATAAAATTATCTATGTTGAGGAAGTTGGTCATCAGATGAATAATATTTGGAGGAAGGCAAGAGAGAAACAGGAAGAGGTTAAGTCATCTGAAGGGAATTCACCATCCTCTGGTGCAGAGGATTCTTCTTCAAACTAAGTCAATTTTGGATTTAGGGGGAACACTTAAAGGAAAATATTTTATCGATCCCCTAGATATAAGAGTGGTAAGATCTATATGCAAATTATGGTGTAAATTTATATGATTTTTTCTTTTGCTAAATATTTTGAGGTTGTCAATGATTCTATTTTGACTGCACTGAGATTTCATAGTGTATACCTATTTGATACCGGTCATAACTATTGGAAGAACACCAACTAGTGGATATGCTTTAACCAATGACATGACACTATTACTACCATTGGGAATAGTAATATTTTATTATTGATATGCAATGACTATTTTCTCAAGAATAAATAAGCATAGAGTGAGTTCATTTGTCACTTTACATTCTTATGCACACTTGTGAGTTTAAAGTGATCGATGCTAGTGAACAGAGAAATTATGAGTGGTAAATTGTGATAGTATTCATGAACTCTAACTGGTGAACCAAGAGATGTTTTTTGGTGTTTAATAAGTATTGGTGTGATTTCTGAATTGAATCATGGAAAGAAGTGTAAATACCCCTATTTTGGTTATTATTGCTAAAGAACCCAGGCCCGTGTTCAAACTTCATCCGATGAAAGAAAGCGAGAATGATATGATAGTGTCCTATCTTCCATAACACCTGGAGTTGTACTAATTGAAGACATTTGATCATACATTGATTGCAAACTTGATGAAATAGGAGAGGATTCTATTAACAATGAATATGAAGGATTCTATGTGAATCATGTGTTGAAGGATGAACACAAATATTTTGAGACAAATGGTTTTGCATACATAGTGGATATACCTAATGTATTTCATCATGAATGGATTCAATATGTGTTTATCCATGTACATGATCAATTTCTATGGTTGGCTAGACCATACAATCTCACAAAGGATATCATTCACAAAGTTATTGGATTTTGTGCTACTAGTGAGTCATCTACCCTAAGTATAATTGCTTCTAATTTGGTTACCTAGTTAGCCAAATCCAAACCTGACTACAGAGCTATGACAATCAATGACATAGAAGATAAAGAGGTTATATTTTCATCTATGGTCATTGGATATAGATTCTATCAATCTAGTCATATGAACAATATTCCTAGTGGAGCAATTCATGCTACCTATTGAATGGTGAAGGAGGATGTAATCTATGATCTATGCAAGATGCTGAGGAGTCAATTCATTGTAAACATGGACAAAACTAAGAAGGATAAGAAATAATCATTCAAGTATGGAGAAATTTTGGTATGTATCTTTTTCTACTTGCAAAATCATTTTCTTTGTAGAGGTGCAATTCAATGGGCTACAGATAGACCGATGATAGTACAGATAAGTGAGATCATTAGAGAATAAGGAGGTAAAATTGATAATGTTATGTGGGGTTACTTTATGTATTTTTAAGATAGAATGCATAAATTTCAAAGAATCCCAACTTCTATAGTAGAGGAATATAAGGAACATATATCTTTTCTTTTTTATACTGACAAATGTATTTTGCAAGCACTGCAACCAAGAACAGCATGGGTTCATGCAATGGGTTATGAGGTAGATAGTGACCTAGTAAGACTTCATGCAAATTCACTACTATCTAAACCTATAGATGTTACCGCACCTAGGTTTGGTACATATGAAGAGGTTTTTCCTAAGTTTAAGAGGGAAATGAAGATACTGGTGATATAGAGAAAAACAAGGAGAATGATAGAGAAACTAGAAAATATTACTAAAAATATAGAGGCGGGTACTTCTACTACTAAAGAAATTGAAGTTGATGAACCAACATAGGATTTACCCTCTACATTTTCTATGGTAGAGCAAGCAAAAGAAGAGGAGACATTGGCATTGAAGAAGACTTACAAGAGAAAAAGGAAATCTAGTGAGACTAGTAAGATTAGTGAGCAGAAAAGCAAAGTAGAAGATGAGGATGCCAAAATAGATTTAGACCTTAAGTGAAGAAGTTGAAAGAGAGTGGTAAGAATAAATCCCCTACTATTGGTTTCATTGTCAAGGACATAATGGAGAGTGGTAGAATGGGAAGTATTCCAAGAAGATATGAATTTTGTAGTGATAAAGACAAAAGAAAATTAAAGGAGGATTTCATATGGAGTATACACAAATTCTAGAGAACACCAAGTGAAATATATAGTGTCCTACCTGATGAATTGTATAGTTCAATTAATGCAAGATGGAGAGAAGCACTTAAATCAGATAGAGAGATCATGGAGAGAAATCTTATGTAAGTAACTTGGGAGTTGAATCTTGAGGATGAAAACATAATGGTTGAATCATATCATCAAGATTTAAAGATAAGGAATAGAGCTGCAAGAATACTTATAGGTGACACACAAAGTGTTCATGATGAAACAATGGAGATGTGGAAGAAAATGTTGAAATCATGAAAGGAAGTAGATCAAAAGGAACAAGAAGATATTGATGAACAATAGAATGATGATGAGCTTGATGTTGAGAAATTTGATGACACAATAACTCTTAAAGAGATAATAGGTGATGTTATCTATGAGATTCCTAAGAAAGTTCATGAAATTGAAACAAAAGATGTTGGAAAAACTAGTGGAGAAGAAGTATTGATTGGAGTGAGTCCTATAAAAGAGGATAGAAACACATGAACATAAAGGCAAACAAAAGGTTACATCTCAATTATCAACAAAGTTATAGATACCTCTGGATTGGGATTCTGAAAAGATGGAATGTATGTGGATAAAGAAAAAAATAGAATGGCATTAGAACTTCTCAATAGGCTTAGGGATAATCAAGGACATAGTGATGACACTGAGTCCAATGACTATGAATGGAATTCCCTATCTGACTATATTGTAGAGATAGGAATCGATGTAATTCATACATATAGTAATACTTACCATGAGGGGGAGAGCTCAAGGATGGAATCATTATAATTAATCCCATATAATGCTACTTGTAGCGATCATGAGGAAAGTGAGAATCATCTTGTGAAAAATAATTTGAATGAGTATGAAAATAGACCTTGTTGATACTATCATAAACCTTCATAATTTTTCTATCAATACCATTACTACTTTTGAGATTGACCCAAATGACCCATTACCTCTTTTCCATCCCGAACTTATAGATTGGGATTCTCCTAATAATCCTGAACTTGACATTTTTCATAATGATGATGTAATCATTGATTATCTTGGAATCAGGGATCATCTACCACCAGGGAATCATAAGGAAGGATTCTTTATTTAACTTAATGATCTGGCTTATTTTGGAGAGGGTACCATCCTTTCAGTCATAAAAATGTTAAAATAATAAATCGATCTAATGGTGAAAACCGCTTTGTGGTAGTATTAGATCCGAAAAAAGTAAAAAGAAAAGACACATCTGAGGGTGAAATCCTCTCTGAGGCACCTAAGGATGGAAAGATTGACACTCTCCCCAATTATTTTTATCGAGATAAATCAACAATACTCATTGAACCAACGGTGCCTCTCAACATTGGAACTAAGGAATCCAAGTGTCTTCTCCAAGTAGCTTCCTCTTTAATAGATTTAGAAAGGGAAGAGTTTTTACAATTATTTTAGGGAAAAAAAAATCAATTTTTCTTGGTCTTATGCTAACATGCCAGTTTTAGATCTTAATATTATCATACATCATCTATCTATAGCATCAGGGATAAAACCAATAAAACAAAAACTCTGAAAGATGTATCCACATATTGCACTCCTAGTTAAATTAGAGTTGAAGAAACTTCTAGATGTTGGATTCATTAGAGACATTGATTATACTCAGTGAATTTCAAATATTGTACTGGTATTAAAGCCTGACAAGTCTATCAAAATATGCACATTTTTCTGGGATCTAAACAAGGCTTGTCCTAAGGATGATTTTCCTTTGCCTAATATTGATATTATAGTTAATTTGACTGTCGATCTTGAAATGTTGTCCTTAATGGATGGATTTTTAGGCTATAACTAGATCAAGATTACCCTAGAAGATCAAGAAGAGACTTCTTTTACAATTCCTTGGGGAACATATTATTGGAATGTCATGTCTTTTGGGCTCAACAATGAAAGTGCAACTTAGTAGAGAGAAATGACTATTATCTTCCATGATATGATGCATACTATAATGGAAAATTATGTAAATGATATCCTTGCAAAATTGAAAACAAGAGAAGGTCATTTGAGAGTGCTAGATAAGATATTCACCTAGGTGGAAAAGTATAAGATCAGACTTAATCCCAACAAATGTGTATTTGGGGTTACATCAGGAAAATTATTGGGGTATATCATTTTAGCTAAAGGAATAGAGGTTGATCCTAAGAAAGTCAAAGAAATCATGGAAATGTCCTCTCCTAAAAATATTAGTTAGTTAAGATAATTGCAAGGATGACTCCAATCAATTTTAATATTTGTATCTCAACTGGTGAATAGAAGTCATTATTTTCAACACCTACTACATAAAGATGTATCATTTCAATGGGATGATAAATGTGAAGAAGCCTTTAATAATCTATAAAGAAGTATTTGACTAATTCACCTACTCTCATGTCGCCAATTCATAGAAAACCACTTTTGCTCTATCTTTCAGCAACTGAAGTTTCTTTAGGTTCTCTCCTAGCACAACAAGATCAAGATGGGAAAGAAAAGGATATATATTATATTAGTCGCACTCTAGTGGGATATGAACTAAACTATTCACCAATTGAGTGTGCATATTTGGTTGTGGTCTTTGCTTCACAAAAATAAAGACATTACATGTTATCTCATTCTATCAATCTCATTGCAAAAATCAATCCTGTGAAGTATCTTTTGAGAAAAACAACATTAATAGGAAGATTATCTAAGTGGGTTATGCTTCTTAGTGAATTTGATATCGAATATGTGGAAAGGAAGGCTATTAAAGGGAAAGTAGTTATGGATCAATTAGCTAAAGCACCATTGACAGATGATCATCCTATACAAACTAAGTTTCCAGATGTAGATATTTTGATGTTATCTACACAAGCAGGGAGATTAGATTTTGATGGGTCATATACTCAACATTGTTTGGGAGCTAGAGTATTATTTGTTACACCACGAGGATGCACAATACCAAAGTATTGTAAGTTACTATTTTCCTACACAAATAATATGGTTGAGTATGAGGCATTGTTGATAGGATGTAAGATGGCTTTGCAATGGAAGGTTACATAATTGAATGTCTATGGAGACTCTTAGTTGATTATCAACCAAGTGAATGATGATTATCAAACCAAAGATGATAAGTTGTTTCAATATAAATGTATGGTAGATGACTTTAAACAATACTGTCATATAATCACTTTTGAGAAAATTCCAAGACAAGATAACAAGGTTGAAGATACAATGGCTGCAATTTATTCTCTTATTCATATGGAAGATTCAAAATCCCTCTTTGAGTTCTTAGTGGAACCTTTGACTTATCTTGTGTATGATGATCTTGATACAAGCATAATATGTCATATCATTGCACAAGAATCTTCAACTTATGGAAATATATATTCCTATCTTAAAGACAATACTCTTCCTCCCAATTTATCTAGAAACCAAAATCATACCTTTCTTCACCAAGCCTCTAATTATATCCTAATTACTAATATCTTGTATCGGTGAGATCTTGACAGTACTCTCTTATGATGTCTTGAACATGATGAAGCCCAAACTTCCTTATGAGACATACATGAGGGTATTTATGGAACACATTCGAGTGGTCCTTCCTTGGCTAAGAAGCTCATGCATATGATTTACTATTGGCCTATGATGGAGACATATTCCTTTCAATTTTCTATGAAATGTAAGAAGTGTCAGATCCATGGGAATCTTATTCATGCACCAGCATAGGAGCTCCATCCTTTTACAACTACATTGTCTTTTAGTTAGTGGGGACTCGACCTTATGGGTGCAATTAACCCTCCATCTTCTAATGGCCATAAGTACATTATCAGAGCCACCAAGTAATTTACTAAATGGATTGAGGTCATTCCATTGATCACTGCCACTAGTAAACAAATATCCATCTTGATCCTTAATTATATCATTTGTAGATATGGTATCCCTATGCATCTTATCATTGATCATGGGAAGTTCAATTCAAAAATCAAGATATGGATTAATTATGCGAAAGGTGAATTATGCGAAAGGTTCCACATCACCCATCATTATTCCACCATCTAAAACCCTCAAGGAAATGGTCAAGCCAAGGCATCTAATAAAACCATTATCAAAATACTTAAGAAGACTGTTAATGACATTGGACTTGACTGGCATATCCAATTAAATCTTTCCTTATGGGCATACTGCACATCTATGTGTACTCCCACTAAAGCCACACCATATTCTCTTATCTATGGTTCTAAATTTTTCCTTCCCCTAAAGGTCGAGTTACCCTCTCTCTGAGTATCATTAAGAGATCCCATTCCAGATGAAGAGTATAGGATATCAAGGTTGCAGAGTTGGAATTGTTAGATGAGCGAAGATAAAGAGCCTTTGATCATTTAAAGGTTTATCAACAAAGAATGTCCCATCAATATAATAGTAAAGTAAAGCTGAGAGAGTTTCAAGTAGGTGACTTAGTTCTCATAGAAAATCCCAAAAATCAATAGCATCGTGAGAAGAAAGGTAAGTTTGAATCCAATTGGTTGGGTCCTTTTGTGATTACCGCATCATATGGATCAGGGGCTTATCAGTTATCTACATTAGAAAGTGAGTTTTTGGATGAGCCTCTTAACAGTATGCATCTTAATAAATTTTATGCTTAAAATCCCAATGCAAGAGTCGAAAAAAAATTTAAAAAATTTAAAAATACAAAAAAATAAAAAAAAATCAATCAAAATAAAAGTGCAATAAAAACATGTGGTGAAAGATTGGAAATAGATGCTATTTGTGACAAGTTATCTCTTCTATCTATTAGGATTCTTCTAGTGTCCTACCCTCTGTATTTATATCCATAATAAAACCTCCTAGTCTAAGCCATTTGTTTCCAATTGTACATACCCACAATAAAAAACCCATCATAGCTTGGTATTCATACTTAATCTTTGTTTTGTTCATGTGTCTTTCTCCATACATAATAAGTCAATCTATTACCTAATTGGGGATATGTCCTCAACCTAGTTTTGGAAGTGGATTTTTGATAGTTGTGACTCACAAAGGATAATAATGGAGCATGTTTTTTACTCTTCAGACAACAAACACAATCAAACTATGTCTCACAATGATATCTTGATCATGATTCTTAACTTGTGCTATATCAAACAAACATGATTGCCTACATAAACATTCCACCTATGCAACATAATCATACCAAATTGAAATATTATCACAAATATTTTGGCAAGAAATGTATATTCACAGCAAGAAGTTTGTGTAATTTTCTAGGTTATGAATTCATCTTTTGATTTCATTGTTATCATATTTCCTATCTTATTCCAGGATGTCCTTGGCATGATTTAATCACTCCTATCTGTCATTGACTAGAATAGTCGTGATGGGGCATGATATTTTTCTTTGATTTCTACTTGTGGGATATTTTCTGATGAAGTCAAAAGAATAAGTAAATGGGGTGTACGTGCATAAGTTCCTTCATATATTTAATACAAATCCCATCATACAATTGATATTGTTATGAAAATGCTATTGATAGTGATGTGCCACACATACCTTGACTCCAAATATTTGTTCTTCGATGGAGGGGAGAATATTCCTTGTCTGTTGATAATGAAGTGAAACTCAGGTCATCTCAGTTCAATTATACTTAGATGCTTGTCAATCTTGATATATTAAAATATATGTAAGAAGTGCTCAGGTCATCTTGGTTTAATTATACCATGATGCTTGCATTTTCTTGCAATGATAAAGATCTCAATGACGATAAAAAAGCATGTTAAAGTGATTCAAGATATTTTTGGAAGTTGTGGAGATATGTATTTATCATTATACTTTGTATTCATAGTTATTTTACACATTTTATGGTATCACATTCTCGTAGATTGTTTTTCCAAGGTGCTCCTTTTTAGAGTTTTGTAAGGTTTCTTAAATTCTTAGCTTATCCTTTCCATTTTGTCTATTCTTCTAAGTGTCGAATA
The DNA here is from genome assembly GCA_027943335.1 of Chamaecyparis obtusa. Classification (NCBI taxonomy): domain Eukaryota; kingdom Viridiplantae; phylum Streptophyta; class Pinopsida; order Cupressales; family Cupressaceae; genus Chamaecyparis; species Chamaecyparis obtusa. Next base: position 669,767 of record BSBK01007676.1, on the reverse strand, counting down.
TTTTGTTATTATTTTGAGGATATTATACATCATCAAAAATATTATGCATTTCATGTAGTTCATGTTAATTATTCATTTAATTTCTCTTATTATCATTATTTATCATTTGTATATTTCCATGTATTAAGTTCCATTTAGTGTCATTATTTCATTATATATTATTACATTGATCATTGATCATTTTCCATTTATAGGTATCCATCTACATTAAATGATAAGTATATATGCATTTCCATTTCATTATTTTACATCATTGTATAAATCATTCATTATGAACATATTTATCTTGTAAGATATATTCCACAAAGTTATCATTGATCAAATCTATCAAATTAGAATGCATTTCATTAAGTAGAAAATATAAATACCATGACATCATAGAAATATACATATATGTATGAGATAAATCATATAGAACCATCATCATCATATAGAATCATCTACATCTAGAATCATAGCATGTAGAGACATAAATCATATGTATATATATTTGCATAATCATAACTCCAAATCATCACATCCTACAAGTGTCAGTATGCATATCATATAAAGATATAAATGCATGTATAAAAATGTCCATCATAAAATGTCCATCAAATAGCATCTATGCATCATAAAAATGATAAAAAGTCAGATGTCTAATGTCCAATGATATATCAAAAATAAAAAAGTGTCCATCAAGTCTAAATACATAATGATACAAAGTAAAACTCGATGGTGTATACAATGTTGTCTAAGATCCACTTCCATCTGACTCAATATGTCTCTACCTCCATACTGATATAGAAGATCTAGTTGCCTCTGTATCACATATCCTTGAATATGGTCTAGGAGGTCATAAAGTTGTGCACCCACTGTCTTCTAGTGCATGGTGATGTACTGCAGTGCTCACAACATATGAGCTCTCTCAGAAGCTTCCTATCCACTAATAACTCAGTACTACCTATCTATATGCATCCTTCCAATAGGTAATCTCCCTACCGGATCTCAACATCAATCAAAGGCTATTTGTATACGGTCTTAAGGACTGTATAGTCTCAAACTCATCTAGAAAAGTGTTAGCCTCTCTCCTAGTCTCTCTATAGTTGAGTCTCACTCTCTCCTTGCCACTACCAACTCCCCCTCTAGTCACTCTATCCTATGCTCTAACTCTGGGAATTTGTCTACATGTACCTGCATAAGGGCTAGTCTGACTAGCACTGTATCTATGTATATATCCTCCTCACCATATACCTCTATATGTATGTGAGGGTCCTCACCCCCAATCTCCATACCTATGAACTAATCCTATCCAGCTATGTGAGGCATAGGCTCATCCTCTGTGGCCTCATTTCTAGGAATTTCCTATATCAGGAGATCCTCCTATCCTCCTATCTATCCCTCTACCTGTACCTGTGTTGGGGGGGACTAGGTTCCTCTCCCTCTACCAAAACTTCTTGAGGTACATGTCTCATCAAAGTTGGTATCTGGCCCTGTGGTCTCATCCCTCCTCCTCTCATTTGGAGTTCCCCTCTCTATACTCTCCCTCTATCTGGACCACCACCATCATCATCCTCACCTCCATCACCTCTCCCTATACCTCCACCTCTACTTCATCTTTTTCTCCGCTCCCTCCTCCCATCTCATGCATCTCGATGAGGTGGTCTCTCATCAGGTACTATCAGTCTCAAAAATGGATGGTCTCTCAAGTATCTCTCATACTCTGATGATATCCCTAGATCTACAAATCCTTTCCTAATGGTCCATTCCTGGAAAGGTATCTCCTAGAACCTTTGTCATGCAGTCTCAAAAGATACCATGGGTCCCCGATCTTGCCTCTCTTGATGAGTCCTATAAAACTCTGTCATACCCTATGGCATCCCTTGGATGCAACCAAACTATCTGAGTACCCTTCCCACCATCTTTCTCTCAATAATGGAGGGAGTCCTCCCTATCAACCATCTAGTCTCAAAATAGTAGCCTAGCTTTCTCTCAGTGTTGCAAGACTCACAATCTAGGTACAACCTCCATATCACTGAATTGATGGTATCTAAAGCATGTCACCAGAACTCTAATTGTCCCATCTTGTACTGGGACTGAATAGATGCATATAAGAAAATGTATGGATGTCTGATACCTTTGAATCTCATCGATATTGGATGTATAAAAACTATATGCTCCCACACCTACACATATATCAATGTAAAAGATTTTGAGAGTGATGCTCCCCTTTGGTAGACTTCTTGGTGCAAATCATGGTATAGATGTGCAAGAAGGCACACTCCCAAGAAAAATGGGTCCCCTCCTCCATCATCCTCAATAAAGTTTGACCCTAACCCACTGCACATCCATTCAATCTCCTATCCAGACATACATATCCTTTGATTGCCCTAGCCAATACTACCAGAAGTGGCTCATATAAGTCCACCATGTCCTCCCAACTAATCTTCGTCTCCTCAATATCATTATCCCCAAAAATAGACCTACTTTTCGCTAGTCCACTGTGTTTGTCATACTTCACTATCTCTCCTATAATGGGAAGATGAGGGATGCGATTTACATCCTCTAATGTAACTATCATATCTCTCATCGGGAGGTGGAAGGTATTGGTATTGGAGTGCCATCTCTCTATGAGCATTGTCAGCATCCCTAGATTCACCCTAATCTCAGACATGTAGATAATATGATATAGACCAGTCGCTCGAATCAAAACTCTATCCATCTCTGATTATGTTGGTCTCAAAATCTAAGTGATGGGATATCTCTCCCTTGACATTAGAACATCAGTGATATCCTCTTATCAATTCACACAACATCACTCAATCAGGTATACTGCAAGTATCATAAAATTTTTGATCTATCTATCATATGTTAAAATTTATCACATGTCTATCAGATAATTCTATCAATTATCTTATCAAGTACAACAACTAGTAAGCTTGCAACGACGTTGACTAACCTGTACAATCCTATCAACATGTCGATAGAGACAATCACATAATCCAACTATGGTTTTTCCAAATTTGGTAGTATACCTTCCTTATTTCACTATCTTTCACAAATGCATAGCTCAGTTATATTATTGTGTAAAAGCCCTAATTTATTGTACAAAATAAATAATTATGCAATTTTATCTAACATTTGCGCAACACGTTTACATATTTTCATAGAATTAATGTTTGCACACATTTTTGTAATAAATGTGCAAGCCATCTCAATTTCTAGAGCATTTGCGCAGGTCCCCTATGTAAATGCACAAATTTACATAGTTGTTGTGCAAACGCAACATTCTATTGCACATACATGTGTTGCAACTACGCATTTATCCTATGGTTTTGATTAAAAACTTTATAGTTGCCTAAATCCTATCTAGCCTATCCAAATATAGCTAAAATCAAATCCAAATGCATCTAATTTATCAATAACATAGGATCATTGAACCACCTACTAGCTCTCCATAGTCAGCTGGCCTCTAAAACTATCAGACGTGCTTGAATCTATGATCTGACAAGGGGAATGATATCCTACTGGATTTTCTCTTCTCTCCCCAAAATCTCCAATCTGCAAATGACAAGTGTGCAAAGGATATCCCCTATGACCCTTTCACCTCCATATATATCCTGTGGACCATATGTGCTTGGTGAGTGGACCCTACCTTCTTTATTTTCGTCGGCACTACATTTCTTCTCTATTTCTTTCCATTTATTTTTTGTGAGATTGATCATCACAATCTCTTCAAAATAAAATAAAAATTAAAAAAACCCACCACTTCTAATAATTTTTCGATCAATCTCTCAAGGGGGCATGCTAGCATCACTTTTGATCGGGGTAGGGACAATGTGCTGCAAATTAATTTTTTTCTTTGAAACAATGCAACAAGCGCATTATTTCAAAGAGGGGAAAAATTTATACACTTAAATTTGGCTTGATAAATTAATTAAATATTTATTATTTAATTAATATTTATTCTTTCTATTACTAAGTAAATTATCTAATTTATTTAGTATATTCACTTACATTATTCTTCTTATCCTAAGTCTTCTAATTAGTCTTATTAAAGTGATTTGATTAATTATTTAATTATACAATCACTATATGACTAAGTCCTTTAGTCCATCCAATAGTCCTAGTCGCTTGACACATCATCTTGGCCGAGATAATTAATTAATTATAATTATTAATTATTCATATTTATCCTCACCCATGTGTCATTTTTGAAGGGTTATGTGGCCTCATGAGACTTGGTCTTATGACTGTACACACTAGAATGTGCACTTCTCTAAGCCATTGCTTCCAAGAGAATCCGTGAATGGGAAACCTTGGGAAGGCGACCTAGAGCTCCCTAGGCATGGAGTGCAAGGGTTTTTAGAATGCTCTCAGCTAGAGCTATTAAGCCAATAACCTTGCTAGTAAACCATGCAATGGGAGATTCAATGAGACAAGGGCAAGAATGCCAATATCCTCAAGAATCAAGATGAGAATGAAATGCAACTATGCTAGGAATGAGAATGCAAGCTCAGCTATGAAAAGAAAGATGCAAGTGTTACAATCCAAGCTAATTAATCTATGTGAGCTAATCTAGAGCATAGAAATGAAGCTAATCTAGGAAAGCATAAATATGAAGCTAAGATGCAAGAAATGAAAGATGGATGCAAGAATATCTTTAAAAAGCTCCAAAGTCTCCAAGCAATCTTGCAGCATAAGGTTAGTATTCAAAAGATGGATCTAAGAATGAGAAGAGAGCTTTCCTTTTATAAGAAATGAGAAAGAATGGACCATGGAGATTAAGGGGCAAAAGATTTAATCAATGGTGGAGCATCAAAGAAGAGCAATCCATGTGCACAAGTATCCTCCAATGAGAAAATAAGAGTTGACTTTTGTGTCCATATGAGACAAAAAGTGCTTTTTCCCTTTTTATAAAATAGGAATAATGCTTTATTTGTGCAACTTAGGATAAGAGAAAAAGTGGGGGCTTTTTATTTATTAAAAGGGGAGGGAATTCCTTTTAAATAAATAAAGATTTAGGATAAAATGGTTAATCCATAGAAAATAATCGAAAATGATAAAATAGGACTTGATCAAGGAAATTGATATAATTGATAAAATGCTGATTTTTAAAAATATTGATTCAGGGACCTAATAAATTGTTTAATGGGGGCCCATAGTCTAGGTGACCATTTTAGGGTGCATAAATTTGCCCCTCTTTGACTAATGTGAGATCAATTTGGGATCACATGCAGTCAAAGAATGGAATTGAAGTGTGAGATCGATTTGGGATCACAAAACAAATCCAGACATGTGTTCAGCGGATGGGAACATATCAAGACAAGCAAAAGCAAAAGATGACAAAGATAAGCTAAAATACAAGGCCAATCACCATTGTATATAAGTAATTGTCAAGTCTGAAATAAGAGATAAGAATCTCAAGCAAAGCTAATTGATAAGCTGAATCAAGGATTAAAGCTGATAGGTACTGCCCCCTTGGAATTGAAATCAAAATTAGGTAGAGGAGAACAACAAATTGATAAACTTGATCAAGTCATTAGAAATCACAATCAAAGGTGAAAAGATGATAAGATAACCATCAAGCAGTGAAGACATGCCCCAGTTTGACTAGGTTTGATTGAGAAAGATATAGGATAAAAATGAAGTCAAACCTCAGAGACATGAAGATGAATGAATGAATGAAAGACTAGGAGGTTGAGAGAGATGGGGATGAAGAAATGAAGGTGCCCCAACAAAGATCAAAGGATCGGGCCTCAAATGGTCAGCCAACTGCCCAGAAGAGGGTAAAAGTTTTGAAATGCTATTTTGACTATCAAGATGAACTTGGATTTCAATTTCAATCCAAAAAATGGATCTAGGACATCGAAATTAGCTAGGGGTGCAATTTTTGCACAATTTCAAGGTGTTTTGAAAATTAGGTCAAAAAGTCAAAATGCTATAAAAGGGGGTAAAAAGGGTCATTTTATATAAGATGATAAGATTAACCCATTGTGATGATAGGAAAAGGATGTGATGTGAAAGACAAGGATCGAAAGACATGATCAAGAAAAGGAAAGTTGAGTGCAATTGACCAATAGGTCCTCAAAAGATAAAAGGAGAGCTCTCTCTATATGCAAAATGCAAAACTAACTATCATGAACCTAAAAATGCAAGCTAGTATGAAAAGTGGTTTACTTGCAAGGTCACAAAGCTTTTAGACTCTAATATTCATCATCGAGCATTATTGGTAGTGTCACAAGATCATACAATTCACACTAGTATGACTATGTGAATCTAAATATAATCTATATCAGATAGGAATGTGGGAATCCCACCTAGGCATCAAAGACATATAGGTCAAGATGATTAGTGTAGTGAGATTACCTAAGTTTGATATAGCAAGATTATACTCACATCGAGACACAAGGAAAGTCAAGATGGCTAGAAGTATTCACTTGTGCAAACAGTTAAGGATAATACCTTGTAGATCTCATTGTCAAGTGGAACAAGCAAAAATGCTAATGACAATTAGGACCAACAAAATATACCCACAAGAAGAAAAAGCAATAAAACATGTCCTCATGCCCTTAGTCTTCTAGCTATGCATCATCAAAAACTTCTTAGGGAAAGAACACTCATCAAAAAAATCATCATAGACAACACACAAAAAAATAGAGTCAAACAAGTCTCACTGAGTCAAGTGTTTAAGTGGGTGTGTGTAGGTCATAGATTTAAACTTTGAGTATCACATCTGCGAGTGAGAAATACCATATCATGCTAGACTATGGGTAAGATATTTGATAAGTGTTGAGAAACACTTGACACTAGGGTAGTGTTGAAGAACACAATTTGGGGTGGTGTTGAAAAACACCATTTGCAAGATGTCCTAAAGACCAATGCATCCTAGAGACCAAAGCTAACATAGTTATGCCCCCTAGACAAAGACAAGGACCAATTCCAAACCAAGGCAACAAGTTCAAGGCATGATGGAGAAAGGATAAGTGTCGAGGACACATGCTAAAAGACAAGGGTGCAAAGGCCTCAAGTAGCGCTTGTTTCCAGATTTTCACCACTTGGAGATTTTTTTTATTTTTTAAATTTTTTTGTATTTTCGCTACCAAGGCGCCTGTTTCCAAGTTTTCACCAAGGCACTTTTTTTTTTTTGAATTTTTGAATTTTTGAATTTTTTTTGGGTGAGACATCAAAGCGCCTATTGCTAGGTTTTCACTAGGATGCTCTTTTTTCAAGACATTATATTCTTTTTAGGATTTTTTCAGCATAATATATGAATTTTTTGTTGGAATTTTTTCAGGATCAATAAAAATATGTACAAAGAGCTCAAGAACCTCAGGCATAGAACTTCTTTAGATGTAGAACATTGATAGGCTTGGTAAGCTTTGCTTCCTCTAATGTAGATAACTGAGAGGCACTGTACCCAAATGCTACTGCTGTGATGATAGAAGGCCCCAACTAGTTCGGTAAATAGCAACCAGCCTTAAGAAATTTCTAAGTTAGCGCAAGATCGTGAGAGAGTGATCCACATATGCCATCGTGGACTTCACATAGCACTTTGTTTGACTCATTTATTTCGAGACACTTAAGGAGAGTTCCATCTAGACTCTTCCCATACAATTCACCAGAGACGAGGGTAAAGTGTAAGGCATTGCGAAGGAGATGGCACTTCTCATGGCGTGGTATATTTTTAGGGATAACTTGATCTAGGAAATGGGAAAAGATGGTGGCATAGCGGGATGATTCAACAAGGGAATTGTAAGTGAGATAAGGCAATTCTTCCACTAGGAACTCAAAGCACAATTCATGCTCTTCCAGTTGCAAAATGGATGCCAAAGTAGCCATGGCATCAACAACCTTGTTCTCAAATCTATGCTTCACACGTTCAGTCTTAACTAGTAATGCCACATGGGGATGCATCTTTATGAGCTTTTTCTTGATAGGTGTAACCCTTGGAGTAATGATAAGCTTAGTGTTTAAACCAGGCATTTCCGAATATGTCCATGTAGAGTTAATCTTTTTCCCTTGAAAGAATGTGGCAAATTGTTCTTTATTGGTACTATTTTTAGGTTCGGATACCGCCACAATGTGGTTTTCACCATCTGACCATTGCTTTTGTCTTTTGAGATCTGATTCAATCATTTGTGTTGCTGGTTCGTCGGTGGAAGAGATAATAGGTTTAATGGCATTGAGATCTAAATGTATGAAGGAAAGTGGAGTGACAGGTTCAAGAGAATTTATGCAATAGGTGTCATCTCTGGTGACGAGAGAGGTTGAGCCTATAGGGTAGGCTCCAAAAGTGTCAAGATCTAGATTTGTCATAGAAGGACCAGCGTGTTCCACTAAAGCAATACGAGGATCAAACTCATCAGACCCAATGTGAGACTCAACAACTACATCAAGTTGGTCACTATAAGTACGAACCACATCGACATCCATATCCATTATGGAAGATCCCTCTGAAAGAGTGTCCCATTTGTACTCATTGGAATCTATTGTTGAGCTTCTACTGGGATGTTTGCACCAAGAAGGCTTAGGACACCGAGAAGTAGAGGTACCCATGTCATCACATGTGAGATCTCCTCTTTCTAGTAGCCACGCAATGTTGCGACATTGTCTATCAAAGCTCAATGATTCATTAGGCACATAGTTCCTAAACATAGAGGCTCCAGCTATGTCCTCATTAGATATGCACTCTTCTCCCCAAAGGAGTGAAGTAGAAGGGAGACTATCTCCCATTTGAGCCATAGAGTGTAGTGGTGACTCATCTATATATGTGTCTGAATCACTGATTATGGGAACATTTCTAGAACAATCAGGGAGGTCATCTTCGGCACCATATCCTAGACCTATTGTATCTTTAGAGGGTCGGCCATTGGTGTGACTCAAAGGCTCAATGAGGGCATGTCCATTATTGTTTATAGGTCCTTGACCTTGATAGCCCATTTGCTGCAAAAATTTATAGCCTTTACCATAGTGCTTAGGGGAAATAGGAGTAGCAATCGTCGTACTACCCTCTTCTTCTCTATAGATCCATTCCCTAACAGCTTGTTCTTCTCTTTCTACCTCTAAAGGTACAGATGAAGGAACAAAGGTATCAAAGACTGCCATGGCGAAAGTGGAAGGCTTTGGCTTGTTAGAAAGTCTACCATATGATCTAGGAGAAGTAGGTAGAGCAATAAGGGAATCCAGTGTGTATTCTCCCATACCAATACTCATCATCTTTAATGTTTGTTTCGCCTCAATCAGGGATGCACTAGGATCATCGGAAGGTTTTTTGTGAGGAACAAACATTTCATCCGTAGCAAGAGTATTGATAGCAATAGTATGGTCTCCAAGAATCACAACTTCAGTGCCATTGTATGGAAATTTGACGCACTGGTGGTAAGTGGAAGGGACAGCTTGCATGTCATGGATCCAAGGACGACCCAGAAGAATGTTATATGCAAGTGGGATGTCCAACACTTGGAACCTAATATCTTTTGTGATAGGGCCCACTCGAATAGGCAACATGAAAAGACCCTTAGAAGATCTTTCCACTTCATCATATGCTTTTATAGTAATTTTCCTCTTAGGATCTACAACAAATTCTGACAATCCCAGTTGTTGCACCACATTGAAAGAAACAATATTTAACCCTGCACCATTGTCTATCAAGACTCAGTGGACTCGGGTATGGTAGACTTGAACTTCGATGTGTAGAGCAAGATTATGAGGGTGGCAAAGAGATGTGTCATCTTTTGTAGAAAAAGAGAGGTAATGGGGAGATAAGATATGGTTGACCATAGCCTAGAACCTATCTGGGTCAATGTCATTGGGGACATTTGTTGTATGCAAAGCTTTCTCAAGGATCTCTCTGTTTAAAGGTGATAACTCAAGCAACTCAAAAATAGATATCTAGGCTGGTGTCTGTTGTAATTGGTGTACAAGATTGTAGTTGGAGAAGACTAAAGGAGCCACTGGTTTGGAAGAAGAGGTTTGCTTTGGATCAGGTGTAGTTTTAAGGACAATTTTAGCTTGCCCCCTAGTAACAACATTCAGTGTCTCACTTCGGGAAGATGAACCATCCAGTGTTTGTAAGACCAACATTGGCCTGCCATGATTGGCATCATTATCATCTTGAGATCTCATCATAAGAACACTCTCAATGGGCTCTACCATGTTGATCATAGGCATATCAAAAGTATATGTGTAGTTGATCTTAGCATAATGATTCTTCTTATTTTCTTGAGAGAACTCCCCCTTGTCATACTTAGGTAGAGGGTCTTTGAAAGCCTGGTGATTAGAATTTTTAACTAAGCCATCTGTGAGAATTATGCCTCCATCTATGAGATCTTGTATAGCATCTTTAAGCATGAAACAATTGTCAGTCTTGTGTCCCTTGTTTCTATGATAGTGGTAGTAATGGTCCACTCTCCACGAATCAGGCTTAAATGGTAGATCATAGGGACGAGGATTGGCAGGAAGTGTAAGATAATTATTGGCCACCAAAGTCTTAATAATCACATCATATGGTTCAGCCAACTTGGTGTAGACCCATCGTTGGTATTGCTTCTTTGGCTTGTCTGCATACTAAGGTTTAGGAGCATTTTGAGCATTGGTAGGCTCTTGTTGTTTTGCTGCATAGATAGCATTAGAGAGATTGAAAGCAGGCTCTTTAGCTTTTGGGACATCTACAACCCCATCAGTGACAACGTACTTGTTTTTGTTCCAAGGTTTGTTCTTATCCTTACCATTTCCTCTGGTATCTTTATTAATAAAAGTACCCCCCTTTCTTATGGCCACATCCTCAATCTGATATGCACTTTCAACCATGTCATTGAAAGAGGAGAACAGTTGTTTCCTTAGATCATAATACAACTCAGGCACTAGAGTGTTGACGAAGATGTCAATCTTTTCCCTCTCGGGTAGCGGGCGGGGATATCAAGAATAGAATGACCTCCAACGTTGCAAGTAAGTGGAAAATGGATCACCTTGATTTTGTCTTAGAGCACTTAGATCTATCATGGTGATAGGTTGTTGGATGTTGTATGACTAATTTTGGGTGAAGTGCATAGACAACTCATCAAAGGTCCTAAGAGGTGGTGTCAACTTGGAAAACCACTCCAAAGCTTGTCCTCTTAGACTTCTAGGGAACAGTCGTAGTAGAAATGTGTCTTCGTGAAGGAAGTCCGTGCTAAGAGCATAAAAGTGATGCACATGGTCATGGGGGTCACTGCTTCCATCATACTTGTCATATTTGGGAACCTCAATATCCCTAGGAAATGGGAACATGTATAGACTCCTATCAAAGGGAATAGCACAAATAGATTCTACAAAAGATACCTTTGGGGGCTCTCTTTCTATTGCCATCTAGGCAAGACATTGATTTGTCTAGTGTAATTCCTCTCTAAGGATTTCCAATTCTGTTGGTACTCTTTCTTGGACAATTTGTTAGACATCATAGCTGGGAGGAAGCTTGTATCCTCTAGAAGTCATGTATTGAAAATATTGATCTCCATTTCGCTCTAAAAGTTCAAGCATCACACATTGGGAGGCTTCATCTTGTTCAAATCTCATAAGATCTTCACTAGAAACCTCATCAACAATTTCTTCCTCATGGTGAGAGGGAGGAGGCATAGGAGGTGAATAAGGAGCAAAAATAGTTCATCTTGGAGGAGATCTTGGTGGCGTGTTGTTGCCATAGTTGCCATTAGTACTAAAAAAGTGGTCTATGCTCATAACCACTAATCTCGGGTTGCTCATGAGATACTCCTCTCATAGCCATGCATCTAGCAGCATCCATTTTGTCTAAACAAGCTTGGTTGTCCTTATGCTCAAAGTGTTTTTGCAAACAACATAACTTTTCTTGTTCAGTGAGAGTGAGTGAGACACTATCTGTGTTTTTGGAGGTCTTGAATGCGGAAAAGAGGAAGCCTCCTTTGTACCATGGGGTGACCTTAGAATCCTTAGATTGGTTAGGACTATAACTATTGTTGCTAATTGGCACTTGTGAGCATCTAGTTGGAGAAGGTAACTGTGTATAATTGAACAGAGGGTGACTCTCCTGCTCAAATTGAGACCGAGTTGTAACCGGCATGAAAAGAATTGTTGGTTGACTAATAGAATGACACAAAGTTTTTCAAATATTGAGATAAGAAAAGCTAATGAAGATCACTTGTCAATATAGAACAATAGAGATGGCTCATCAAAAGTGCTCAAGAACTTACAGCAATCAATTGACTCAAGCCGAGACATGAGCAAGAAGCTCGATTAGCAAGTAGCTATAGAGGTAATCATGGTATGACAAGTGATCAAGAGTAGAATTTGTTAGGCTCAAACCCAAAAGTTTTAGATCATTTTTTTTTAGTCTATAACAAACCTAAGCATGTAGATAACAAACTGGCTTCAGGTAAGAACATGAAAAGATACTCTGCGATAGGTTAAAATGCAAGTTTAACAGGTCTAGATTGCAATAGTAGCAGGACAGAAGAATAACTTAGGACTCTTGATTGAGGGTGTGCGATGATGTTTTAGTATCGTACGACTCTTGACCAGTGAACATGAAAAACTCAGTTTTCAAAGCAATTTGGTTAATGTTGTAAGTTGTCAAGTACAATTTCTTGGCTTCAAGCATAGTAATATTAGGAAATAGACAAGTTTGCAAATAGTAGGTGATCAAACATGTCATAAAACACTTGCACAAGAGCAAAAGCAACCTTGCCAAGACAAGCAATTGTGATATCAAAGCAATAAAATCCTATGAATGCTACCGTGATGTTTGATGTTTGAGAATGTTTACACGGGTAGATCACAGTGTGAACACTTCAAGCACTTACTAGCCTAAAAGGACAAATGCTCGATACTTAACAACTTGGCCCACACTTGATGTCCCATCACCTCACACAAAGTGGTTTCCCACAATAGATATTGGCTTTGTCGTGGAAGTGTCAAGACATAACCAAAGGAACACAGATGGTGAGTAATCTTGGGGTGATCTGGGTTCCACTAGGATCAATCCTTGCACCAATATATTAAGCGGAAAAATGGGGTAGCTTCTATCTATGGTTCTTAGTAAGGGCTTCCATTCGTAATACTCCTCTTGCTCCCCGAAGGGACTCCTTACCTTGTGGCAGGTAATGGACCTCATGGCCACAAGAGTACCTTAAGCATTCTTGCTCAACATTTTCCTCATGGTCACAATCCCACAAGTACTCATATTAAGTGAAGACAAGTACTACGTCTACCAAGGTTTTGTGTCCTTGATAGCCTTGAGATTATAGTGGGTTGGAATAGCTCGGTATTAGCTTGTCCCCACTTGGGTTGTTCCTCTTGATTGCTCAAGAGCAGGCCCACTAAAGGATTTTAGAACTAAACAAAGAATGGATAAACCTTTGAGTTTCAAGATTTTTGTTTCACCTCAAGGGTGAAGAGCATACTCTCCTAGCTCAAAAAATATCTTCCAAACACACCAAGAAAAGTTTAATTACCCTCTTGCTTTCAAAATCTAGAAGTGGGTCAAGATTTCTGGTTCACCACAAGGATGAAGAGCATACTCCTACCACCAAAAGACTCCTACAACAAGATATTAAGTGCCTAAGAAATGAAGCAACTAGTATATGCTGCACTCAAAATGAAAGCAATTAAATAAGCACTTGATTGGTTTTTATGCTTTGGGCAGCCCTACAAAAACCATTAGTAGCCCTTGTGCATTTGGAGCTTTGACATGCATTCTTTTAAGCAAATATTTCAAGCAATGAGAGCACCTACAAGCACAAATTGTTAGCTCCACAATGGTTAGCACATCAAAAATCAGATAATCTACAAGTAAAATAGCTAATCAAACGACAAAATTTGAAAATGAAACTAGCATGGTTGGATAAAGCTCGAAAAGAGCTTTCCAATGATATATCACACTTCAATTTTTGATATCGTATGTGAAAATTTCTCAAAAATGGGTGCCAATTTTTTGGAGTGGCACAGATTTCAAAAATGCTAGAATTTTCAAAAACTAGCAAATCTAGAATTTTGGGTCTCTGTCTATCGCGGAATGTCATGCGAGATAGTACTGGCCATGCGATAAAGTTTTGAACCGCATGTGAGAAAGCACAAGCCCACTCAAGAATGTACGACGGCTTGTGCGAGAAAGTACAGGGGCTCGCATGAGAAAGTGCACAAGCCCGCATGATAAAACACCTTTTTTGCACACAGAAGTGCTAGCACCAGAAAATCTTCACGCAATATGGTGAGAAACCTCACACAAGATTTCATAATAGTGATGAATAGAATTACGGACAGCATACAAAAATCACAAAAAAATAAAAAACAATTGAAACCTGTAGCAGAAATGCATGAAAAGAAGGACAAAACAGAGTTGTCTTGCCCCACAATGGAAGCCAAAAATGTACACACTAGAATGTGCACTTCTCTAAGCCATTACTTCCAAGAGAATCCATGAATGGGAAACCTTGGGAAGGCAACCTAGAGCTCCCTAGGCATGGAGTGCAAGGGTTTTAAGAATGCTCTCAGCTAGAGCTATTAAGCCAATAACCTTGCTAGTAAACCATGCAATGGGAGATTCAATGAGACAAGGGCAAGAATGCCAATATCCTCAAGAATCAAGATGAGAATGAAATGCAACTAAGCTAGGAATGAGAATGCAAGCTAAGCTATGAAAAGAAAGATGCAAGTGTTACAATCCAAGCTAATTAATCTATGTGAGCTAATCTAAAGCATAGAAATGAAGCTAATCTAGGAAATCATAAATATGAAGCTAAGATGCAAGAAATGAAAGATGGATGCAAGAATATCTTCAAAAAGCTCCAAAGTCTCCAAGCAATCCTGCAACATAAGGTTAGTATTCAAAAGATGAATCTAAGAATGATAAGAGAGCTCTCCTTTTATAAGAAATGAGAAAGAATGGACCATGGAGATTAAGAGGCAAAAGATTTAATCAATGGTGGAGCATCAAAGAAGAGCAATCCATGTGCACAAGTATCCTCTAATGAGAAAATAAGAGTTGACTTTTGTGTCCATATGAGACAAAAAGTATTTTTTCCCTTTTTATAAAATAGGAATAATGTTTTATTTGTGCAACTTAGGATAAGAGAAAAAGTGGGGGCTTTTTATTTATTAAAAGGGGAGGGAATTCCTTTTAAATAAATAAAGATTTAGGATAAAATGGTTAATCCATAGAAAATAATCGAAAATGATAAAATAGGACTTGATCAAGGAAATTGATATAATTGATAAAATGTTGATTTTTGAAAATATTGATTCAGGGATTTGATAAATTGTTGAATGGGGGCCCATAGTCTAGGCGACCATTTTAGGGTGCATACAATGACCACATGTCCTCTTTGAACTTAGTCAAGATCAAATTCCCTATTCCTTAGGAGCTTCTTTAGCCACCTCAGGGAGTCAAAGGTGACTCATGGGACACTTGTACCAAGAGTCCTCACGAGGAAAATGTCTTCCCACCTTCTTCTCAAGGGTCTTTGTGAGACACTTGATATGTGTATTTCCCTTCCACCTTAAACTCCCTCTTGTCAATGTAGAAGGAACGTCTCTCCTATTCCTCCTCTCACATTCAAACTAAATCAATATTTCTCTCAACTCCTTCAACTAAGTCAATTTCAGCCCTAGGATCCTCCATCTTTCAATCTCCACCCTTGGATCTTGCCACCTAGGATTGAGCTCTTAAAAAATATATAAAAGGAGACTTCCAAGTTCTTTGTGAACCTAGTAGCAATAGTGAATTGAAGCATTTTTTAGATTTTGAGAACAAGACATCAAGAAATCAAGCAATTTAGTGTTATTTTGAGAAATTTCATACCATTCATCTTTATCACAACTTGTATCATACATCATTACTTAGGGAGCATTCTATATTTTAAGCTAGTCTTGCATTTTCATATTCCACTATCTCCACACTTTGAAGGCATCTTGGAAAAGGAATAGATTTGCAACTCTGAGAGCTCAATAAATGAAGAATTCAAGCCTAGGAGGATAATGGAGACAGGCTACATGGGTAAGTGAAGGTAAAAATCTTGTTTTAGTTTATTTATCTTTGTAATCTTCATTGTGCATGCATTTTAGATAGATTTTGTAGCTAATTATTGGATTAGTATTTCATTTCTTGGACTATATATATAATTTTCATACACGTAGTTAGCAAAGCTTGGCTCAATACAATATTATAATGAGCCCATGTGCAAACCCTTGCATTATATTTAATATTTACCTTTTAAAAGCTTGAGGATTTTTGCTTTCATAGAGAAATTTGGACATTTGCATTTATAACCGCAGCTCTTAATTTAGTGGGTTTCTTTTATTTCTTTTTGTAATCAGCCAAAAATAGTCTAGTAAACTTTGAACCTCACTCTAACATTAAATTTTTTAATACTAGACTATTTGCATATTTATTTAATCTCTTATTTCTTGATCAAATCATCATTTTATCATTTGTTTGATTATATCCTAAAGTTGACCACTTTATCTTAAGCTTTACTTAATTAAGAGAACATGCTCCCTTTTAATTAAATAAAAAAATATTTTAATTAAATAATAAAATCACTTTATCCTAAACTTTATTTAATTAAGAAAACATGCTCCCTTTTAATTAAATAAAAAAATCTTTTAATGAAATAATAAAATCACTTTATCCTAAGCCACATTTAATTAAAAGAACATGTCCCTTTTTAATTAAATAAAGGCCCCCTTTTAATCAAATAATGGAAGCCACTTTGCTAAAAATAATAAATAATAAATTAAAAATAAAAATATAAGTGCACTTTCCAATGAGATGAAATCTTTTGACTTGAAAAAGGTTTTTGCCTCTTTAGATCTCAACCACTCATTATTTTGCCTCTTAATCATGTCCATTGATTTTGTCTTTTGAGAATCTTGAGCACATGGATCAATCAAGATTTAATCTCCACCATTGCTCATTTCTTTTTGCCTCTTAATCTTGACCGTCCGTTCATTTCTAAATTTATTTAAAAGGAGACTATCTCCTCATTTCTTGATATCCCATCCTCATAGCATTCTTAGCTTCTTGAGATCTTAAAATCTTATTGCAGGTTCTTGGAGTCTTGGCATTTTAGCATCTAGGAATCTTGGAGTCTTGGCATCTTGGAGATATGACATTCTTAGATCTTTCATATTAAAGCATTACATCATCTTTGTCATTTTATTTCTTGCATCTAGCTTAATCCATCTCATTTTAGATATACTTTTATTTGCATTTCTTACACATCATTTTAGCTTAGATCTTGTATTTCCTCTTAAATCTACTTTTCATTATCATTTGAATCTTTTATTATATGGTTCACCTTACAAGGGTCTTTCTTTAAGGTTCATTTGAGAGTCACCATTCATACTATATACATGGTTCTTGCATGCTATGGATAGGAAGCTATAAGCCGCTTATTGAGATATCTTTCTTCATGGATTCCCTCAAGTGTAATGGTTTATAGAAGTGACCTCACTTTTTGGTACACATGTTTGGTGCCCACTATGAGGAAAACCCATGAATTTTGGGATATTTACTTTGGTTTTTAATGCTAACCCTTGTGCAGGTTGAGTTGAAGGCAAAAACTCTAGGTTTTTTAAAGATTTGATCATATCTCACAAACGGCTTGGAGTTTTGATTTGAAATTTTTTTTACAAGTTGGGAATGGATCAAAGGTGTCTCAGTCCAAAAATTAGATTTTTTGGATCATTTTTTCCTGAGTTATGATTTTTTATTTATTTTTCATGAAAATTAATTTATGGTTGCAAATCATCGTATTTTTTGGAAAACTTTATATTTTTGGAAATTTATAATAATTCTATAGGGGGTTACTTATTTGTGTTTTTAATTTAGATGCAATAAAATATCCCAAATAGTAAATTTATGAAAACTAGTCTATTTTGGTAAAATGGGTCTCTAGGGCACAAATTAAGGAATATTTCTGAAATTTTTACATTTTTGGAACTATCTTAGATTTTTAACAGGGGTTTCTTGTTTTCATTTCTATTTTTGGGGCCAAAATTATAGAAAACAAATCAGATCTTGTTGATTAGGTCAAAAGCAAAAACAAAATTGTGATGAGCTTGCAGTTTATTTGCACATAGTTCAATGCATGATTGAGATTTTTTGCAAGTCTTTGATGTTTCCTATCTCCTAAAAAGTGGTTTTGTAGGGTTATTGCTTTCATTTGCATGTTTTTGCACCCTAACTTGTGGTTTTGTAGGATTTTCTTGCCAAAAGAATTGCATTGCTAATACTAATAACAATTGAGATTTCGGAAAATTTCATTGAAGGTATGTAACTAGATCTTGGCACTTTTATTATTAGATATTGTGTGCTTTTTATCATTAGATCATTTTTCATAGGCACATATCTTAATTATTTTTCTTTTGGTAAATGAACATGTGCTTGATGTGTTTGGGAGACACTATGGAGTAGGAGACTATGCTCTTTTCCTTTTAGAAAATCAGGAATCTAGACCTCTATTAGCTATCCTTTTAATTTATTGCATTTACCTTTAGAGGGCCTGCCAAGAGAGAAATCTTTTGGGAATGACTTAAGTGGAGAACAAGTGAACTCGGCTACTCCATCCCACTATAATCAAAAGCTTCCTTCAATCCAAAGAGAGGGGAGACTTGGCTATTTTCTATTCCTAATGCTTCTTTATGTGTAGGGTCTGGTTGCTAAGTAAGACTACACTTTATTGGTCACTTATAGGGCCATCAAAGGTCTCAATCTTGTTTACTACAAGGGGAGTACATTCATCTTGTACAGGGCCAAGAGGTCTAAATATTTTTGCAAGACTATACTTTTTGGATGCTTGTAAGGCTATAGGCCTTAATTTCACTTGCGAAACTACAGGGGATAGTCATGAACGGAGTTTACTAAAAAATGTAAGTTAGAGGCTAAACTATTGGCTGAAAGTATCATAATCTTTGTCCAAGGACCGATCCAAGTAGTTTCTTGAATCACCTCAAGATTACTCACCATATGTATTCCTTTGGGATACCAAGTTGTTGGCAATGGTTTTGATACTAACATGTCCTTAGGTAGTTCTTTCTTGATGTGTTTTCAATTTGTGCTAGACCCATGGAGATCTTTGTGAACATAAACTTGACGTTATTGGAATATTGCAACCTACCTTTAGACTTCACAATTTCTTGTATCATGCAAGGTTGCTTTGTCTCTTTCTTGATTGTTTGAAGACTACTCTATGCATCACATTTTCTTTAAAAATTTGATCTTGAAATTCAAACTTGTTCTCAAAATTCAAAATTGTTGTCAAAATTGGAAATTATTATTTAAATATCACCTACAGTAGTAAGAAATATCATGTGACATTCTACAATATCGCATACCATTTTGGTAAATATCATTTATCTTTACTGTGGTTTTTCGTCATGTCTGTCATTAGAATATCGTATCATCATGAAGTGTCATCTATCTTTACTTGGGAATGTCGTATGACCTTTTATCCTTATTTAACTATTTCATGGCTTACTAAGGTTTATCATCTAGATTCTGATCTGAGTTGGTTTGGCCCAAATTTTCTCATAGCTTTCTTAGGAAGCTTATACTTGAATTTTTCTAGTCTCTTGGTCTGAAACTCGCATATTAAGAATTTCCTTTAGCTAATGAAGATCACTTGTATCTCTTGGCTATACTCTTGGTTAGTGAATGGTTCACTTGTCCACTCTTTTCATATCATTTCTTTTGGATGCTTTCATCTTATCTTTACTTTCTCACAAGTGTTGTACATAGGGAAATCTACCTGCGGCTTGGGCATCTTGTGGTAAGTTATCTTTACTATCTCTTTTACACTTTTAGACTTTGGACAAGTGGACACTTTTCTTACCTAGCTTGAAAATCAAGTCATCATAACTCATCCTTATTAGCTCTTGACAATCATCTTTCATGTCAGTTACAGCTAGACATCAGACCCACCAAGGAATGAAACCTAAGGCACACTTGGATCAATCACCTAAAAGAGAACCTAAATCTTGGGGTTTTTATCCCTTTATTAGAACTCCTAGTAACTCTACACCATCCTCTCCTAAGTGAGAAGATAGTGTTTCTTACACCCTAACCATGGAAGAGAGAGATAGAAAGATTGCAGAATTTTTGAAACAATTGGGAGACAAACACTTTGGAAAAGGAAATCAAGAACATTTGAACCAAAACTTTGATCATCATGGCTCTAGACATAGCTCATGACATGGCTCTTGACATACTATACATGGTTCACATAGTTCACAAAGTGGTGATTTAGATGTTGATATAATTCAAGAAGATATCCTACAATTTCAATAAGATAAACTCTTGAAAAAACTCATGAAGATGACTTTGAATCAAGAAAAAGACAAATACATCATGCACTTAGCCTCACAAGGAGTCAAGCTACCACACAATTTTGATGTTGATAACTTGATAAAAAGAGAGGAACCATCTGAAATAGAAGTTATGAAGAAGAAAATGGAAGAAATGATGAAACAAATGCTACACTTGAAGGAGGAGAAAGAACAACCTAAGACATCCTTTTCACTTGAAACTATATGCTTGTTTCCCCTTGACAAAGATTTATACATGCCTGCTTTTCCAAAAAAAGTGGAGTTTCCAAACTATGACAAGTATAATGGTAATGGAGATCCTCATGACTATGTTAGGGAGTTTTGTGCACTAAGTATGGAATTATTGCATGAACCCACTTATCTGATGAGACTCTTTCCTAGGATTCTTAGTGGGAGAGCTATGGAGTGGTTCACTAAACTATCTTCTCTGATTAAGTCATTCGACCAACTAGTGCAAAGATTCGTTCAACATTACTCTTAAAAAATTTAACATGTTGTCACCATGCTAGATCTATGTAATATCAAACAACACCAAGGGGAATCCTTTGTGGCTTTCCTTCAGAGATGGAGGAAGATTTATTCATGTTACCCTAGACAAATTCTGGAAATAGAGAAGATTGATATTTTTGTTAACAACCTTGTTCTTGAACTAAACTATGCACTTAGAATGCAAATCTTTGCCACATTTGACACAATTATATAAAGTGCCCTACAAATTGAGGATGTTTTAATCAAGAAAGGTGAAATTACTTTGAACAAAGATAAATTTAACATCAACAACAATAATGGTAGAGACAAGGGTAAATCACAATCATGGAACAAAAATAAGCATGTGGTCAATGATGGTGTTGTTGATGAACCTAAGTCTAAAGAACCATTTTCATCTTGGCTAGTTCTCTCCAAACAATTAAACAACAAGAAGCTACAAGATCTAATGATTCTAATAAGACTAAATCTTTATGGACATCTAGGCCTAGACATGAATTTACCCCTTGGAAGACTCATATGATGTGATACTTAAGACCTTACCTGCCAACAAGATTATCACACTACCTGAATACACTAAAGTGTATGAGATAGAGGTAAAAACCTAAGTGGTGGAATGACAACCATTATTGTGAGTATCATAAGAAAAAAGGGACACAAAACGGATAATGGCATAAAGTTGAAACATGTCATTCAAGACCTTATAGATGATGGAAAGGTTGGAGTAGACAAACTTATTAAGAATTCTGATCACAAAGCTCTCAAAGAACCACTCCCCAAGTATGACAAAGGTGAGACTTCAAAGAAAGATAGGGATGCCAAAATCAACGACACTTATACAAATGTTCACAAAGTTATCAATATGCTTGAACCAGTGCATGAAACATTAACATGGTTAAATCTCATGGAGCTGACTATGATTTAGATATTGATGAGGTACCTAAGTTTATCCTAAGAAGTTGTAACAAACCTGAACACCTAATCATGCTTAGTGGTTTTAACTCTCCTTCACATAGGGAAAGCCTAAATGTTGTCACTAGAAGTCAACCCAACATTATCCTTACAGGTCTGAATTATTCCAAGCAAGCTAATCCTAAGAAAGTGGTACCCTCTTCCAAACAAGTCTCTACTTCTAGCAAGTCAAACTATAGTCTGGTAGAGAAAATCCAATGTACACCTACCCAAATTTCAATCTTTGAGTTGCTTGAGTTGTCACATATGCACAAAGAAATCTTAGAGAAAGATTTGCACATGGAAAGTGTCCCCAAAGAAATTGACACCGATCAATTTCGGACCATGGTTAATCACATTACTTCTCCACATTACCTTTCATTTTCTAAGGAAGATGACAAGTCTTTGAGTCACTTGCATAAATTTTCCCTACATATTGAAATCCAAATCCATCGAACCCGAGTCAAACACATGCTGATAGATAATGGCACTGGATTAAATATTTGTTCTTCCAGTGTCATTCAATAGCTGGGATTGTTAGAATTCACCATTGATCCAAGGGAAAATATTACTATTAAGGCCTATGATGAAGTTGAAAGGCCTTCTAAGGGATTGATTGTGTTACCTGTTGTGGTTGTTCTAGTGGAAAAAGAAGTGGTCTTTCAAGTTCTTGATATCCCTCTTGCTTACAACATATTTTAAGGTAGAACATGGATTCATGATATGCAGGTGGTTCCCTCTACCTACCATCAGTGCATAAAGTTTCCCTTTAATGGTACTGAGATTTCCATTCCAGGGGATAATTCTATGTTTATCAATACACTTATTACTGAATCCTTAGTACCACACAATAGAGTTTCTGATGAGACTAAGATTACTCTTGCTCATTGTGAGAAGAAGTTAAAGATGATGAACCTTGGGATGGAGGAATATCGACTAGATTCTATTGCTACATTACCAATCTCCCCCCGTTCATATGGTAAACCTTCAGAAGATAAGAAGCCTTCATCCTCTACCATGATAGTTTATGGTAATTTTATACAGTCCTTAGTGCCTTTAAAAGATGAAAAAGAAGAAAAAGCTATTAGAGAATGCTTCTATAGAGAGAAAGAACCTAAGGAAGTTATGCTTACTACTACAATCTCTCCCGAGAAATATGGAAAAGGATATGAGTTCCTAGCCAGAATGGTTACCTAGGTCATGGTCCTTTAGGTTTTCAAAAACATGCTCTTATTGAACCTATTGTTAGGATTAATAAGACAAAAATAATAGTTACATGCAAAAATAACTAATATAAAAAAAAATAAACCGCACAAAAGAGAACACAAGACACAAAGATTTAATGTGGCTCACCCAACCCCTGGACTACGTCCGCCAACAATGATTCTAATATTATTATTATCTAGTGATTACAACCTGATTACAATCCACAATCCCTTACAGCTCAATACCACCACCAGAAGCTACTAAAACATACATCATTTAATGAAATCCCTAATCCTAAGACATTTTATACAAGCTTGTTTTGCCGCTTTATCAACATATAAACATAAAAGAATATATCTCTCATCATCCAACCTCTTAAAATGAATACAATGGTCGAAATGACACCGAGTGTATCCATGCTCATTCATAAAAGTGTAAAATTTAATCACCATTGCCGAGGTGCTTGCTTCAAGCCATATAAACTTTTATGCAATCTGCACACAATATTCTCCTTACCCTCGACCTCAAATACTTGTGACTATACCATATATATTTCTTCATCCAAATCACCGTGAAGAAATTTTTTTTTAACATCAAGCTTCTCTAAATGCAAATCTTCAGTAGCCACAATACTTAAAACAATACGAATAGAAGTCATTTTAACAACTGGAGAAAATATCTCATCAAAATCAATACCCTTTTTTTATGTAAATCCTTTTATGACTAATCTGGCTTTAAATATTTTCTTACCTCCATCCTCTTCTTTCAGCCTATAAACCCATTTATTTTGTAAAGCCCTTTTACCTATAGGTAACTTACATAAATCCCAAATTTGATTTCTTAGCAAGGAGGCCATTTCTTCTATCATGGCAGACTCCCACTGAAGCTTTGTATCCACCTGCATTGCTTCATTGTAACATTCAGGTTCACCAACATCTGTTAATAAAATAGAATACAAAGAGGGAGAAAATCTTTCTGGAGGCCTACTTAGCATTGTTGATCATCTAACATTCACTAAGGTTTGTGGTATTTGTTTTTGTTGTTTTTGTTGTTGTGGAGCATAAGGAACTATTGGAACATCAACTTTTGGAGTATCATCCAATGCTACATAATCATTTTCTTTTTTCTCATGTTGCTGCAACAGATCTTTGTACAACACTTTCTCATTGAATATTACATCCCTGCTTCTTACAATTTTATGATTTTCAAAATCCCAAAGCCTATAACCAAATTCATCGATTCCATATCCAACAAATACACATTTCTTTGACTTAGCTTCCAGCTTGGTTCTATTTTCAGAATCTATATGTGTAAATGTTTCATAACGAAAGGTTTTGAGAAAATAATAACTCACCTTCTTACCAATCCATGCTTCCTCTAAAAATACCACAACCCAAAGGAGTAGAGGGACCTCTATTGATTAAATATATATATGTATTAATAGCCTCTGCCCATGTATTTAAGGTTAGACCAACATGCAACCTCATACTCCTTGCACGCTCCATTATTGTCATGTTCATGTGTTTAGCCACTCCATTTTCTTATGAGGTCCTTGGCACAGATTTCTACCTATGAATACCATTAGAGGAACAATAATATTCAAATTATGTGCTGCAATACTCACCACCATTATCAGATCTAAGACATTTTAGCATTTTACCAGTCTCATTCTCAACCAAGCATTTTCATTTCTTAAAAGTTTGAAATACATCAGATTTCTATCTAAGGAAATAAATCCATACTTTTCTTGTTGCATCATCTATAAATGTACCATAATATAGAGAGCCACCAAGGGAAGATACCTGAGCTAGTTCCCATACATCTGTATGCACAAGCTCTAATTTCTTATTTTTCTTTCCTTCCCACTCTTCACAAAACTAAACCTCTTTTTTTTCCATACACAACTTTCACACAAATCCATATTGACACATTTTAGAATAAGTAAGACTTTCTTTGAATGAATTAATTTCATACCTTTTTTACTCATGTGCCAAAGTGTTGTGTCAAAATCTACAACAACTATTTGATGTTCTTCCTTCTCGACTGCAGCAAATGTTCCTAAACATTCATTTTCCTCTCAAATAATTAAAGTAGAAGGAACAATATGACCTATACAAAGATATAAGGTGCCTACTTTCACACCTTTTGCTACTACTAACGAACCTTTTGAAACCTTCCAATTTCTATCATTAAAAGTAATTGTACAACCCTCATCACCTAGTTGCCTTGTTGAAATTAAATTCCTACCAAGCCTTGGAACATGCCTTACCTCTTGTAGTAGCATTCGGTAACTTAATCTTAATTTTTCCCTTTCCAACAATCTGACAGGGTTCATTATCTCCCAAATAAACCAGCCCAAAATCCCCTTGGACATAATCAAGAAAATAACCTCTATGGGGTGTAGCATGAAATGAAGCCTATGAATCTAAAACTCATGAATCGTCAACACTTTCTAAAGAAAGAAGCAAAGAATCCTCTTTAGATTTATTACTTACCAAATTTTCCTCATTGTTACCTTCTTGTTTGTCTCCTTCTTTATTCTTTCAAGACCAACAATCTTTCTTCTTATGACCCAGTTTTCCATAGTACCAGCAATCATTTGGTCATTTGGATTCAGAGTGCTTTCCCTTTGATTTTCCTCTTGATTTTCCATGATTTCTAGAATTGTTTCCTCTCTCATTCATTTTGTCTCTACTTTGTGTGTTCAAGACACTTCTAGATGTAGATACACCTAAGCTTTTCCTATGAGTTTCCTCACTCAGAATCACACTAATAACATCATCAAATTTTAGGATATTAGAACCAGAAACAGAGCTACTAACAACCATTACCAAGCCATTCCAACTTTTAGGCAAAGAACAAAAAATCAAGAGAGCCCTAATTTCTTCATAAAAAATAACATTTACAGAAGAATTGACTGGTAATTGTATTAAAATCATTCAAATGATTAGTAACATATCCACCTTCTGCCATCTTCATATTAAACAAATGCTTCATGAGAAATACCTTATTTGAAGCAGAGGGCTTTTCATACAACTATGCTAGGGTTTCCATCAACTCTTCAGTTGTCTTTTGTTTTGTCATATTAAAAGCCACTGATTGTGCTAGGCACAATAGAATACTTCCAAGTGCATTTCTATCAAGAATATCCCAGTCCTCATCAGTCATTATTGATGGTTGCTTTGATTTTCCTTCCAATGGCAAGAAATATAAGGATAATACTGGATTGGGATTTTCTAGTACACAACTAGTTTTTGACCCCTCTCCTAATGATAG
The DNA here is from genome assembly GCA_027943335.1 of Chamaecyparis obtusa. Taxonomy (NCBI): domain Eukaryota; kingdom Viridiplantae; phylum Streptophyta; class Pinopsida; order Cupressales; family Cupressaceae; genus Chamaecyparis; species Chamaecyparis obtusa. Next base: position 643,532 of record BSBK01007676.1, on the reverse strand, counting down.
TGAATTCGAAGAAGAAAATGTTCCTACTTATACTTTTGATCAAGATGAGGAAAACTTTGTCCCCTCTAGTGCCATTATTTGGCATAAAGAAGGATCTCCATTAGAACAAGATGATGAAGCTTCCACATCCCATCACAATGAAGAATATGATGTTGAAGATCCTAATAGAGAATGTATTCACAAGAACATGGCACGATTGTTACAAAGAGAAAGAGATACTCACTCACACGAATATGAATGTGATTCTCAATTAGTTGAGTCAATAGAATTGGGAATAGATGTAGTGCATACTTATGCTAACCAAACTGAAGTGGTAGATGAGTCACCCATAGGTCCAGGGGAGTTGAAATTATGTGTTGCTTTCATTGATCAAGTTAACCATGCTAAGAATCAGATGGATCTAGGTACTTTTGATGGAGATCTTATAGAATCTGAATATCTTGTCACTGGAAATGACTTCCTCCATATCAATACTTTGTGACCTTCCACTTCTCTCCCACTCATGTACCCTGACCTTATTGACTGGTCGCAATAGAATTGATAGCCTATGTTACTTTCTTTCCAAAATGACTATGAAATTGCCTGCTACCTCAATGTTATTGAGCCCGTATTTTCTTCCACCAATAAACTAGTGATAAACATGATTGAAATAGATATCAAGTACCTTAGTCACAAAATAAAAAGAAAAATGAAAAAGATTAGATATTTTGATGGTGAAAACCACTTTGTGGTGGTGTCCGAGCTTAGAAAAGTAAGAACAAAAGATTTATCTAAGGGTAAAAACCTCTTTGAGGTGCCCGAGGATGAGGTAATTAGTAGTTTGCCCAGTTATTTTTAAGATAGATCTTTAGTATTGATAGAGCTAACACAACCTATAAATCTTGGGGCAACTAAAGAGCCTCAGCTCATACATTTAGCTCAATCTTTATCAACAGATGATAAATAATAGTTTACTGAGTTCTTCAGAGAAAAGAAAGTCAATTTTCTTGAACATATGTAGACATGTAAGGGTTGGACACTAATCTTATTATGCATCATTTATCTATAGTTCCTGGTGTTAAACCTATAAACAAAAGTTATGAAATATGCATCCACATATAGCTCTCTTGGTAAAAGTTGAATTAGAAAAAATCTTGAGTGTTGGATTTATACAAGCTATAGATTATGTTGAATGGATTTCAAACATTGTACCTATATCTAAATTGGACAAATCCATCCGCGTCTGTACAGATTTTTGAGATCTTAACAAAGCTTTCCCAAAGGATGAATTTCCACTTCCAAACATAGACATGATATTGTATATGACTGCGGGTTATGAAATATACTCTCTCATGGATAATTTCTTAGGATATAATTAGATTAAGATAGCTCCTAAAGATCAAGAAAAGGCTGCCTTCACATGTGCATGGGGAACCTTTTTTTGGAATGTCATGCCATTTGGACTAAAAAATGTTGGAGCTACCTATCAAAGAGCTATGACTACTATCTTTCATGACATGATGCATAAAAATTTGGAAGATTATGTGGATGATACCTTGGAAAAATATAAGAAAAGGAATACACATCTTCAAGATTTGAGTGTGATCCTAGATAGGATGGAACAATTTCAACTTATATTAAATCCTAAGAAATGTGCTTTTGGAGTCACTTTGAGAAAACTAGTTGGATACATTATTTCAGCTAAAGGAATTGAGGTTGACCCCGCAAAGATCCAAGCTATAATAGAGATGCCTGTTCCAAAGAACATAAGTCAATTAAGGAATCTGCAAGGATGCTTTTAGTCCATCAGGAGGTTCATATCACAACTTGCTGACAAAGCTCAACCTTTCAATAAGAATTTACACAAAGGAGCTACATGTATATGGAATGAAGAATGTGAATAAATTCTTAATCAGAACAAGGAACATTTGGCTAAACCTCCAATATTAATGCTTTCTATCCCAGGGAAACCTCTTATTTTGTACATCTCAGCTACAACTACATCCTTGGGGGTATTATTGGCACAAAAAGATGAACATAAGAAAGAAAGAGCTATATACTACATCAGAAAAACATTAGTAACTTATGAGATCAATTACACTAACATTGAAAAAGATTTCCTTGTAGTGGTATTTGCATCTCAAAAACTCAGACATTATATGTTGGCACATACTATACAGCTTGTAGCAAAGATTGATCCTTTGAAATAATTACTAAGTAAAGCTACTCTTACTGGTCGACTAGATAAATGGATGATGATTCTCTCTAGATTTGAGATTGAGTATGTTGATTGTAAGGCCATAAAAGGACAAGCAATTTCTGATCAACTAGATAAATTTCCTCTACAAGATGATACTCTTATGTAGATTGAATTTCCTAATTCATCTATTATGTATAAGACTAAGTGAACATGGAAGATGTTCTTTGATGGATCTCACACACTGAATGGTGCTAGAGCTAGTATTTTGTTTGTCACACCTCATGGTTATACTATTCCAAAGTCATACAAGTTGTTATTTCCTTGCACAAATAACATAGAAAAATATGAAGCTTTGACAAATGGGATTAAACTAGCCATTGAATGGAGAATCACTTAACTCCATATTTTTGGAGACTCTTAGCTTATTATCAATCAAACTAATGATGAAAATCAAACTAAAGATGATAAATTAGTTCCTTACAAGAAGATGTTGATGATCTCAAGAATTAATTCACTTTTGTCACATTCCAGTAGATCCCTAGAGCTAAAAATAGAGTGGTTGATGCTATGACTACTTTGTCTTCTATCTTACAGTTGGAAGAACACAAGTCTAGATTTCAATTCATGGTGGAAGAACTACATTACCCTACCTATAATTCCCCTAAAAACTATGTCATATGCACTATAATTGGTCATAATTTCTCTGAATATGCTACAGTTTACTCTTACCAGCGTGACCAAATCATTCCTGATAACTTAACCCGTAATGAAAAATGAAAACTCATTTACAATGCTTCCCGCTATACCCTCATCTCTAGTGACTTGTTTAGGAAGGGTCTAGATGGAACTCTTCTTTGGTGTCTAGAGAAAGATGATTCTGAATGTACATTAGTTGAAGTCCATGATGGCATATGTGGGTCTCACTCTAATGGTCTTGCGCTAGCTCAAAAACTACCTAGGACTAGTTATTATTGGCCTACTATGCTGAAATACCTGGGAATTTGATTCATGTTCCGGGAAGGGAACTCATTCTTGTAATACCCCAAAAATGTGCTATAGGTTCATTAACCTCTTACATCTTCAAAATTGAATGAAATCGACATCAAAGTCCTAACCTAAGGCACATCTGCACATTATCGAATCCTAATTGATTTTATCCTAAATTCTGCATCAGGGAATATTCCTAGGAATATTCCTAATTTATCATAATTATCTTTAATTTAATTGATTATTTGGTGATAAATCCTATTTATCCTAAAGTTTGATTAATTGAATATTCTGAATATTTAATTAAATAGATTTAATACTTCCACTTAATTATTTAATTAGATTTAATTGTTGAATAGTAGTGATTCAGAATCACCACTATTTGTGTATGTGTGTGGGGAAAATGTAAGATTCACTCCTAAATCCAAATTCACAAAGGAGAGATCCAATTTGATCAACCAAGAGGTTAATACACAATTGAATCAACCTATGAAGAATATGAAAGAAAGAATAAATCCTATACTTCCCTATAGTTGGGTTAAGCTTGAAATCTAAAATAATTGAAGTGCAAATACTAACCTTGAATTAGGGCAGATCTGGAAAATGCTGAATTCTGGCTTCTGTATGAACTTTCTAAAGATTCCATCCTCTATTGTGGACTGGAAATGCCGAGGCGGACAAAACCCAAAAATCTTTTCTCCAAATTCACACAGGTCGACTTTGACCTTTTATAAGGTCAAAGACCACATTATTTATTTGAAGTCTGATTCTGATTTTGTTCATAGATCCTGAAAGATTTCCAAAAAGGGTATCTAAATTCTCTCTCAGATCTGAGATTTCACACCTGTACCTACAAGAAAATGGGGGTTTTTGGTTGTGTGGGGGGTTTGCCTTAGTCAAACCCCAATTTAGGAATTAACCTTGAAATTGAATTGAAATATATGGTGCATAAACAAAGTAATTGAAACAAATCACCTCGCTTATGTTGAAGTCCTTGTAGAGGATTTGAATCCTCAAATCCACAAGTAAGAATGATTCAATGAATGTAGGATGTCTCCAATCAATGGTATTTTGATCTTCAACACCAATCTTGATTTGATCTTTGCATATGAGAAGGCTTGAATGAATGGAGAAGGATGGATCTTCAAGGGGGCTCCAAGGAGATTGAATCCTTCAATAGCTAACAATGGAACTCCTTGATGGATGAATGCTTGAAGACTTGAATGCTTGAAGACTTGCTTGCACTTGAGAGCTTGATTGCTTGATGTGAATAATGAATTGATGTTGGAGTGATGTTGGAGTGATGTGAAAATGAGAGAGGAAGGCCTCCTTTTATAGTGAACTAGGGCACACTCCTCTAGATGGGCCACCTTGAAGAATTAAATCCCAATTAGGTCCTCACCTTTAGAAAATATACCTTGATTAAATACCATTAAAGGATTTACCATTTCAGAGCCCGAAATAGCCGACTCGGAAGTGGGAAATAACTTTCCTGAAAGCCAAATTAGCATGAAATGAAAATTTGAAATTATGGTAGGAAGAGGTCAAGGTCGAGGTCGACCCTGACCTGGTTAGGGTCGAGGTTGACTTTGACCTCAAACCCTAACTTTGTCAAGATTTGCAACAGGAGTTCTAGGGGATGCCAGAAATGTAGAATTTGATATCTGAATAGGACCCAGTGTCAGCAACAGATAGAAAATCCTCTAAATGATGTGATGATGGACTAGGAGGTCTCATTTCTGAATCCTACCTAGAAAATAGAGCCATGGAAAGAGGAAAATCAAGAAAGTCCTTAAGAACTTAACCCTAATTTCACCTAGAATAAAGAAATCAAGTGCGGAGAAGAAGTGGAAAGTGGGGGAAAGCCAAATACATGCAAAGACCCAATCAAGGCACTTAACATGACCCCAAACCACTTACTCAGAGGGCTAAATGCTCTTATCATGGAAGTGCTTCCATTTTAAGACAATACATTAAGCCCCCACTTGAGCAAGAGTATGGACTCCATGCAAACTCTTGGTAAAGGAGATAAAAAATAACAAGATAATCTTATCATAATCTAAGGGACAAAGAGAAATCCCAAGCCCATAGGGACTCAAGTCTTCATCGACTCTTAAATCATAGATAAGAGAGACATCTCTAAAGAAAGAAAGAAAAAGTGTGATTACCTCGCCCAATGAGAACTTATGTCCCATTGTGAACCACACAGGAAAAAGGTGCAACTGGAAAGATGGAATTGAACCACCTAGTGAATGTGGCTACTCACTAGTCAACCCATCAAGGATTTATCCTTAGGAATATCCTATTCCATAAGAATAAATCAAAAACAAAAGAGATCCAGTCTTAAGGACACTTCCAACCTGAGGGATCACAATATATGTGTATTTGAAACTGGAGGGATCAAGAGAACCTAATATTAATCCATATTTTAAGGATTAGTTTTTTAATCCAAAAAAGAAAGATTGAAAAGTAAATTTAAAGTGCGTGTCTTCCTCAGGATTTAGCAACTTATGTGCATTACCTTTAGAAGATTTAGCATGTTTTGAATTTTTTATAAGTGCGTGTGTGCAACAAGTGAGCAGAGCATATGCCCCCATGTTAAAGTCATTGCTGACACTTTAATAGGAGCAATGGATTTAACAGAAACATTAAAAACTCCACTGATTACGTTTCCACATCAAGATGCCCCCAGACAAAGACAAATCAAGGGAAATAACATAGAAACATACAAAGAACATGGAAGGGATCTACCTACCATGGGGTCAGTATGATCATAAGATAATATATTTATGATATTATTGCAAATGAATTGACATCATTCCCCAAAGGAAGTAGAACTACAATCACAAAGGAGGAAAGATCACATAAGATATACAAAGGAGAATCTTTTCGGACCATGACATGGAGACCAAAAATAATTTAGTGCTACCACATCTTGAATCCAAGCAGATTACACAAGGAAACATTTACGAACAATAGGACAGTTACAACATAACATTTAACAATGCATAGAAGAATAGAGATACATATAGAGGAATTTGAACAACAGTTTTGATTCCTTCATCACCTTGTACCAACTGAGTAACAAGGATCGTATAAAAGAATCTAACAACATTTAGAAAACACATTACAGGAGAAGCATAGTACAACAAGCAAACACACAACAGAACTACCATGAAGGACAAGTCGATCAAGCGTGTCACCTACTTTCCCCATCTCATTGTATATCATTTAGGGTAGGTGGGTAACTCGCAAGAGGGACTATATCCAATATAGTATGAATGATAGCCAGTTCCAAACAAGGATCCTCTTGAGAATCACAATGTTTGATACTAGGTGTAAGAGTTAATTGAGATGAAAGCATATTTGGCAAATCAATGTCAATGTCAATAGTCTCATATTCATCGGTAACATTATCAGTATCATCAAGAGTATCTTCATCATCCAAATTAATCAAAATAGGATCTAAGATATGAATAGAATCATCATAATCATGCATGTGAACATCATTATTAGTAACAACATTATGCATAGGTGTATCTGCAGAAAGTAGAGATCTTTTAGCTTTAGCATGAGCACGACACTTTTTACGATGTTCATTAGCAGATCGATTACATTTTGATTTATTTGAAATAGGTTGAGAACTAGGAGGAACAATCACAGGATCCTTCACAGGTTCTTTAGGAAGATCAATAAGATTATCAACCATAGGAGGAGCAATCACAGGATCTTTGATAGATTTAGTAGGAGGAACTTGATTAACAGAACAAGAAGCCATAGTTGAAGGAGGTATCGAAGGTGTAGGTAAAAGACCATGATTAAGATCCATAGGAGGTATGCTTAATTGAAGAATTTTATGATGCTTATAGGATTGATATGATTGAAAAAGATTATCAGGGCGAGGAGGACATGAATTAGGTAAGGAAGGCCAAAAGAAATCTAGAGCAGCACAATCTCTAGGCCTAGAAGGTCAATGTAGACTATGATTGATCATCTTCACTTCACCATCATGAATGAACTTAAGACACTTATGGATAGGTGAAGCAATAACATGCATGGCAGTCAACCAAGGCAAACCTAGCTTAACTTGAAATTGATCAGAAGTAGGAACCAGAACAAAGGTAGTGTTCACAAGTTTTCCAAAAAGTTCAACCGGTAAAGTAATAGAACCAAATGAGGGATAAAGAAAACCATTAAAATTTTTAATCCACACATCCAATGTATCATAGAAGTCATGTTGTAAGATTTTCATAAAAATATTTTCTTTAGTGATAACATTGACTAAGGAGGTAGGATCAATAAGACAACTATGAGTAGGTATCTGAGCAACCCTAGCAGCAATGTAAAGGGGACCATCAGGAGCCTTAACAATCTCGGAGTCATCAAAGCTAATCAAAATTTCCCGAGGTCTTTTATCCTTAAGTTGTTGTCGAGGTTTAGGTTGAGGTTTCACTTTAGGTTTGGGTTTATCTTGAGGTTGAGATTGAACTTGAGGTGAAGATTGCAGTGGAGATATAGGCTTAGCGATATGCTCCACTTGATTAACGACATGATTAAGATCATCCATCTTGGAATCATATACAATTTCCATAGCAGATGGTTGAGCAATAGTATTAGTATCATGCGTAGGTAAAGGATTCATATAGATTTGAAGGTTTTGATTAGGAGGAGAGACAGATTGATTCCCAGTACTATCCAAATTATCAACAGATAAAGCTTTAGCATCAATGAGATATTGGACCTTATGTTTTAAAGAATAACATTTCTCAATATCATGACCATTCTAACGATGATATTGACAAAAAGCATTTTGATCAAAAGATTTAGATGCAATCGTAGGAGGTAAAAGAGGTTGAATAAGAGGTAAAGTAATCATATTAGCAGCTAACAACCTATTCATAATAGCATGTAAAGTTTCAGAAAGAGGAGTAAATGTATGATTTAATCAAAAAGTAGTGGATGCAAAAGTGGCATTATGAGATGCAACAACATCCTGATTAGCAACTGCATTCGCTTGTTTGTTTATCTTGACATAATTGTTGAATTTTTTAAACTTATTTGGATTAGGAGCAGCATCACTCTTATCAACTAGAACAGGAGCCATTGGAGTGTTGCTCTCAAACTGACTCACTTGTAATTGATAATGATGAAGCACTGCACAAAGTTGTTGAAAAGAGGTAAATTCAATGAGCAAAATCTTATCTCTAATATCCTTTTGCAAATTTGAAATAAACATATGTTGAATATCAATATCAAGAACAGGATAGGAAATCTGAGCATGCAAATGCTTAAATCTACCAATAAATTAAGTCAATTTTTCTTTAGTACTTTGTTTACAATGCATTAAATCAGTCAAAGACACTTGCGGGCCAATATTGTTTTGAAATTGTTGAATAAAGGCATTAGCAAGTTGTGGAAAGGAATCAATGGAATAAGGAAGCAAGGAACAATACCATTGTAAGGCCTTGTCACAAAATGTTCGAGCAAACAGTTTGGCTAAAATCCTATGGTCATGAGCATAATCACTATAAAGGATTTGGAATGTTTTAACATGATGAACAGGATCTCCCTTTCCATTATAATTCTCAAGACGAGGCATATTGACTTGCTGAGGAATAGGAGTTCCGATAATATCCCTAGACAAAGGACTCCCCATGTCACATGTAGGAATAATAAACTTTTTTTGAGTTAAGGAAGCAAGTTGTTGTTGTAAGGAGGATATGGTTTGAGCCAAACTGATGATTGTTGAATCATTAGAGGAAATAGGTGTAGTAGCAACATTAGACACACTAGGTAAAGTGTAAGAAGCTATAGGAATAGAAGACACAACTGGAGGAACACTAGGAACTATAGTTGGAAGCGGAGTGGAATAAGTGAAAGGAACACTATGACACGGGAGGAACACTCGTAGGAATAGAGGGAACCGTCATATTCACCAAAGGAGGATTATAGGTAGGAATACTAGATAAAGGATTAGAAAAAGGTTCAACACTAGTGATAGGAGTAGTGAAACCTAAATCTCAAGCCTCTTGAGTTAAAGGTTTAACATTGGAATGCACAAGGTGAGTAATACCATGCAAGAGGTTAACACCTTGATCACTATCATGGAGAACTTTCTTAAGAGCCTCTATAGCTTGAATAGAATCTTAACCATGGTTTTCTTGAAGAAGCCAATTACCCATTTTATCAAGTTTAGTGGAAAGTTTTTGGACTTGTTCGGGAGGAACCCTTAAAGCATCATCCTCATCATGAGATGAGTGAGAAGAGTTCTTCTCCATACTAGAATTAGAATCATGAAGAATCAAGATATCATCAGGAATCCTAAGGAAAGGAGAAGATTCAGGCTCAAAGGCACCCATGAGTCTATGACTTCTTCTAACCAAAATGTTATAAGTAGGACTAGTGGTAGTAAAGCTCATAAACCAATATAATGCAAATGAACTAAACTAAGAACACATAATGCATGAATAGGAAATCTAATTAGCATACAAGATCAATCACAAAGGACAAATCTAATACTAACAAGATAAAAGAGAATCTAACACCAAAAAGAAAGAGAGTAAGCTAGTCAGGTTCACCAAAATGAATAGCAGTGATTCGGAATCACCACTATTTGTGTATGTGTGTGGGGAAAATGTAAGATTCACTCCTAAATCCAAATTCCCAAAGGAGAGATCCAATTTGATCAACCAATAGGTTAATACACAATTGAATCAACCTATGAAGAATATGAAAGAAAGAATAAATCCTATACTTCCCTATAGTTGGGTTAAGCTTGAAATCTAAAATAATTGAAGTGCAAATACTAACGTTGAATTAGGGCAGATCTAGAAAATGTTGAATTCTAGCTTCTGTATGAACTTTCTGAAGATTTGGTCACCTATTCTGGCCTGGAAATGCTGAGGTGGACAAAACCCAGAAATCTTTTCTCCAAATTCACACAGGTCAACTTTGACCTTTTAAGAGGTCAAAGACCACATTATTTATTTGAAGTCAGATTTTGATTCTGTTCATAGATCTTGAAAGATTTTTGAAAAGGGTATCCGAATTCTCTCTCAGATCTGAGATTTAGCACCTGTACCTATAAGAAAATGGGGGGTTTTTGGTTTTATGGGGGGTTTGCCTTAGTCAAACCCCAATTTAGGAATTAACCTTGAAATTGAATTGAAATATATGGTGCATAAACAAAGTAATTGAAACAAATCACCTCGCTTATGTTGAAGTCCTTGTAGAGGATTCGAATCCTCAAATCCACAAGTAAGAATGCTTCAATGAATGTAGGATGTCTCCAATCAATGGTATTTTGATCTTCAACACTAATCTTGATTTGATCTTTGCATATGAGAGGGCTTGAATGAATGGACGAAGGATGGATCTTCAAGGGGGCTCCAAGGAGATTGAATCCTTCAATAGCTAACAATGGAACTCCTTGATGGATGAATGCTTGAACACTTGAATGCTTGAAGACTTTCTTGCACTTGAGAGATTGATTGCTTGATGTGAATAATGGATTGATGTTGGAGTGATGTTGGAGTGATGTTGGAGTGATGTGAAAATGAGAGAGGAAGGCCTCCTTTTATAGTGAACTAGGGCACACTCCTCTAGATGGGCCACCTTGAAGAATTAAATCCCAATTAGGTCCTCACCTTTAGAAAATATACCTTGATTAAATACCATTAAAGGATTTACCATTTCGGAGCCTGAAACAGCTGACCCGAAAGTTGGAAATAACTTTCCCGAAAGCCAAATTAGCGGGAAATGAAACTTTGAAATTCTGGCAGGAAGAGGTCAAGGTCGAGGTCGACCCTGACCTAGTCAGGGTCGAGGTCGACCCTAACCAGGTCAGGGTTGAGGTCGACCTTGACCTAGTTAGGGTTGAGGTTGACTTTGACCTCAAACCCTAACTTTGTTAGGATTTGCAGCAGGAGTTCCAGGGGATGCTAGAAATGCAGAATTTGATATCAGAGCAGGACCCAGTGTCAAGAACAGATAGAAAATCCTCTGAATGATGTGATGATGGACTAGGAGGTCTCATTTCTGAATCCTACCTAGAAAATAGGGCCATCGAACTTAACCCTAATTTCACCTAGAATGAAGAAATCAAGTGTGGAGAAGAAGTGGAAAGTAGGGGAAAGCCAAATACATGCAAAGACCCAATCAAGGTGCTTAACATGACCCCAACCCACTTACTCAGAGGGATAAATGCTCTTATCATGGAAGTGCTTCCATTTTAAGACGATACAATTGTGTTTATTCCTAAATTGTATTATTAAATTTTGACAATAAATCTAAAATCTTATGACTAATTGATTAAATTCCTATTTAATTAATTAAAGTTAGTTGTCAATATTTAATAATATAGTTTTTGAATAAAAGTTTGATTTAATAATTGATTAACCCATAAATCAATTGTTTTAATTCAAAAATCAGTTAAGTTGAGGATAAATCACTTTATTTATTTAATTAATTCATAATTAATTATGCACATTCAAAGAGCAGTTAAACTCAAAATCAGGAAGTCAATGCAAGTTGTTAACTTTTGGAATCTCAACATTCTATTTTGAGTTCAAAGATGATCTAAACTTTTGATTTGAGCTAAAAAGTTGTTCTTGCATGATTTTTGTGAGTTAATTATCTCTGATTTCTTGATAACTCAAAAATCAACCTGATTTTATCAAGAGAGATTTATGGCTTTTCTCTTGCATCCTCAAAGCCTTGGATTTCTATAAAAACAAGGCTCAGCTCTTCATAATTACAACATTCAAATTTGCACAATTACTCTGGTGAATTGGTGATTGAAGGATTGAGCATTTGCGATAGGCGATTTGTGAGATCTTTCATAGTTGATCATTTAGCTTTTACATAGTTTCTTATTCATAGTTTCATACTCATTCATAGCATTTTTAGATCAAATCTACATTCCAATGTCATTCATTCTAGATTAATTTCATATAGTTTTCCATGTATTATTGCACAAAAAATCCAAAAATATAGCTTAATTTGCATTCATAATCTTTCATTCTTTGCATTCAAATCCTTTGTTTAGGTGTTGCATTGTCACTGATCTTGGTCTGATCTGAGAGTATCATACTCACACCTACTAGAAGGTAGTAAATCGCTTGGTTAGTTTAGTTTCTATTTCAATGCATGATTTTGGTTTTTGGCTAACCTCTAATGTTTTACTGAAGTGTTGTGTCTACAACTAGGTACAAAATTCACACACACATTTCTGGCGCCCATCGTGGGGCCCTGAAATGAGTTTCCATCACCTTTCTATCAATTTCTTGTCATTTTCTGGTTAAAATTGCAATTTTTATTTTTTGTTCGTACATTTTTCATACGACTTTTGTCAGATAGTCATTTCAGGAGATACCCACTTTTGTACGACAGGTTCAAATTTCAAGACTTGTATCAAAGAGTACACACTATCATTTGGAAGCTTGATTGTCGTATGAGAAGACACCCACATTCATATGAGTTTCCAGATTGTCGTCTGGGAGGTAACCCACTATCATATGAGTTTTGAATCTAGAATTCAATTATTATTTCAGCATTTTTGGTAGTTTTTTAGATTTGATTTTCAGATTTAGACTAACAGCTAACCCTAACAATTGAAATCTTTTGTTTTTGACTGATACTTGTTGAATCTGATTGGAAAAAGTGCAACTAAATTGCTAAAACAAGTAAAAATCTACTAAGAGCATTGCGAGGAACTCAAGTATTCTATTACATCTGATAACACTTCATTTTGGGACATAAAACAAACTCTCTTGTGTCAAGCTTGAGTGCCTTTACAGCTTTTATAATTCACACTTCAGTTTTGGGCTCTAAAATGAACATAGATTTTCTTTTTGCATATCTGTTACACATAGTAATTAGGCCCTATGAACACTATTTGTGGATGATCTTGAGAGAGTGGGCTTCTTTCACTTGTTCATGCATGTGAAGCTCTTCTTGATGACAGATCCCCTTGTAGGTAGGGAAGGTACTGAGAGAGTCTCACGTTCTACTAGATTCATGTGTCTTCAACTTTTGATTGATACATTCTCTCTCCGAAGAGGTTGATAGATCATAAGTGGTTGATGTCATATATCTTTGTGAGATAATCTTGGTCTTAGCGTGTTGGATTAATCTATCTTCTTTGTTTTGGTTAAAAGTGAAAAGGCTAGAGGACTATGCTCTACTCCCTTTTTGGGTAGTATCAGAAATTCAGATCCTTGAATCTAGAACCAGTCTCCATGTGGTATCTTTTGTGAGTCACCTTTAGAGAGGGTTAATTATAGTGGACATTCCCTTAATTGGGTTAACCACATGGACAGAACCTCAAGTGGTAATAGCCATTTCTGTTGTGGTAGCAGCAGCCGCTATATAAATGTCCTTGCGGAGGAAATCTTCATAGGTGTGGTATCTTTTTGGGCTGTCAGATCTCCCTAGCAGCTCCTGATTGATTAATTTCTTAGACTGTGTCAAAACCCCAGTGTGCCTAGATTAGAGTTTTCCCTCTTGAGATCATAAAAGTTATAGAGTTAAACCATTACTACAAACCCTAGTGAGGCCAAGTTTTCATTTTTCTAGGAATATGTGTGTTATTGAAAAACTTTTTGGAACATACACAATTAGCACTCCTAGGAATTAGCACATTTAGTCACTTGATTATTCATGCTCAGGGTTGCTTTGTCCCCTATTCATTGTTTTTAGACATACTTGGAATCACTTGCTTGCTTCTTTGCATGCTTGTTTATCTATTTGGCTACCGAAAATGAATGATCTCAGAATAATCTTCAAACCTAGAGAGAGAAATCTGTGAACAATCTGAAATTGAAAACCAAAAATTTGCAAAATCTGAAGTAAAAATCCTTTCTGGAGTCAAAAGTCATCCCATCAGGTCAGAAAGTCGTACGAGTTTTGGCATTTGTCATTTCAAAACCCCTATATTGTCATATGATAGCTTGTATAGTGTCGTACGAGTTTTGTCGCCAGTCAAAAATAAAAGTCAAAAATCTACTATCAATTGTCATGTGATTTTTGCAACTGTCATACAAGTTTGTCAATTATCATTTCATAGCATACCCACTGTCGTACGATCCTGCAGAAAGTCGTTTGAGAAAAATTGCTAGAAAGTGGTTAGAATTGTCATAAACTTAGTTTTTACAGCCTATTTCAAGAATCTGTTGAACAAATCACTATGTTAGGAATAGAGTAGAAACTAGAAAAAATTCATTCATTTTCCTCAAGTGGGCCTTTGAGTCTGATCTTGCCTTCTGAGTTATCAATTTGAGTCTTTTTCATCTTGTGTCAAAACCTTGTCAACATTATCTTCAAATTCAATCTTCTTGCTAAACGGCTAAGTGTTGAGAGCTCGTGCCTACTATCTGTTAGGCATCTACCCACACTACTGTGGCATAATATCCTTCATTTACATCTGATCTAATCCTTAATCACTTCAATCTTGACAAGGTTGCATCATTCGATCTTCTTGAATCAATTCATTCTTCAGTTGTCTTCATCTCATTCTTTTGCTTCACCCAAGGTTAATGGTGGAAACTAGAGCTTCATCACACAAGAAATCCGGAGAATCACTTAGCACCACACCTTTGACTATTCACAAGGGTCCCACTCTTGAGAAACTCAACAATTTTGGTCTTTACGAAGATGACAGTCTTCGCAATTTTCGATTGAAAATTGGTTGCATACCCCCTCCATCAACTCATAGAGGTAATCAACAAACCCCTCCTCAATCTAATCTAGGGAGCCCTAAAACTCCTAACATGTCTCACGAAGGGACACAACATGAGTCTCAAGGACACCATTCTCAACATGGTGTGGATCAAGAACCTACACCTTCTGAAATTGCTTGATATCAAAATGATGATGACTTCAAGAAAATGATGAGGCATTTCTTGAAGAAGATAGAGAGGCATAATTTCTATAGTTAGCTCATCAAGGAGCTAAACTTCCTCCAAACTTTAATGTGGAAGATATCATTACACATGAGGAAGAAACTCCTATCATGGCTATGATGAAATAGATGCATGCCATGCAAGTCAAACTTAACAAACTTGAAAAAGAAAAGGAACCTAAGGAGTTCTCCATGGAAGCTCTATGCCCTTGTCCATTTGATAAAGACTTGTACATGCCACCATTCCCTAAAAGAGTGGAGATGCCTAAATATGACGAGTATGATGGAAAATCTGACCTTCAAGATCATGTCAGAGAATTATGTACTCAATCTATGGAGTTTATGCATGAACCAACCTACTTAATGTGTCTTTTCCCTTGATCTTTGGGAGGAGCAGCCATTCATTGGTTCTCTAGAATGCCTCCTACTATCAAAAATTTTGAGGAGTTAATCAAACTATTCTATCAACAATACTCCTACAATATTCAACATCCAGTCATCATGATCAACATCTGCAATCTGAAACAGTATCCAGGAGAACCATTCCTGACATTTCTCAAGAGGTGGAGGAAGAAATTTTCTCTATATGCTAGACCCATTCCCGAAACTGAGAAGTTGGAAATCTTAATCAACAATCTTGTTCCAGAAATCAACTACCCTTTACAAATGCAAAAGCATACATCTTTTGACAAGATGGTAGATAATGGGATCAAAATTGAGAAAGTACTTGTGAAAAAAGGAGACATCACACTTCAAAAAGACAAGTATGAATCTAGATCTAGTTCTAAGGACAAGAACAAAAACTAGAACAAGAATAAAGGCATTGTCATAGATGGCATTGTTGATAATATCCATGCCCCATCTAAGGCACTTGCTTTCAATCTCACTGTTGGTACCCAAGCCATTAAAGCTTTCGAAGCTAAAGCAACAGAGTCCAACAAAAAGTCATCTGATTACAAACCTTGGGCTACAGATCCTAATCACAAATTCACTCCTCTTAGAGAATCCTTGGAATCTACCATGAAAACTCTATTGGCAAACAAAATCATCTACTTGCCTAAGATGAAAGTCTTTGATCTAGAACCTAAACCGAAATGGTGGAGAGAGAATGATTTTTGTGAATTCCATCGTAATAAAGGTCATAAGACTAACAACTGCATTTTCTTGAAGCACATTAGACAAGACAAAATTGATAATGGTGACATCATGATTAACAATCATAAGAGTAATAATGATCATACAACATTCACAGAACCATTTCCTAAACATGGTAAAGAAGATTCTTCTTCTCAGCCTATTATGGGTGCTAAATTCAATTATGCATACTCTAGAAATAACATTGTCATCAATATGGTTGAACTGTGTCTATCCAAGCATTGCAATGTCATTACAATTGTAAGAAGAGATAGAGAAAACCAATCCACTAATGCAGTTACTCGATCACAAGCTCAGGCACACCTACAAGGACAAATACCAGATTCATCCAATGTCCCTAAGGTGCCTTTCAATCTTTCATCTGCTTCTAAACAGAAGATTACGTCTGAATCTTCAAATCCCAAAGATATGAGGCCTACTTCATACAGTATTATTCAACAACTCTAGCACACAAATGCTAAAATCTCCATGTTTGAGTTGCTTCGGATATCTCTGGCTCATAGAGCCATTCTAAACAAAGCTCTGCTTGAATTCTAGACTATGGTTTGTCATCTTACATCTCCACAGTACATTTCCTTTTCAAAGGAAGATGATAACTCCTTGAGTCATCCGCATAACCAGCCCTTTCATATTGAAGTCTTGATCCAAAACCATCATGTCAAACGTGTGTTGATAGATGGGGGTGCTAGCCTAAACATTTGTTCTTTCAGCTTGATTACACAATTGGGATTTTCAGAAATGGCCATTGATCCCAGGAAGAAGATAACTATCAAAGCATATGATGAGCAAGAAAGATATTCTAAGGGAACTATTGTCTTACGTATCAGAGTAGGTCCTGTCATCTGAGATACTATATGTCAAGCTCTTGATCTACCTTTGGCTTACAATATCCTTCTAGGGAGACCTTGGATACTTGAAATGAAAGCCATTCCTTCTACATTCCATCAGTGTTTGAAATTTCCTTATGAAGGAGTAGAGGTGACGATTCCATCTGATCTGTATACAACTTGCAATACCTTAAAAGAGAGTGCTGATAAACTTGTTCCCAATAATAGAGAATCTTCCACTAAGCAAACCGATGTAGCATCCATGTCCAAGATGGAAGACATTGCTAAAGAGGTCAAGATCAAAGACAATGGTATCGGAGAATATACTATAGAGCCAATCTTATTTTTGACATCTCTCCCTATCTCTCCTAAGTCTTATGGGAAAACTCTAAAACAGTCTAAAAAGGAGTCTAACGAACCTCTTGAAGCATATAAAGGAAATTTTTTTGTAGAACCAAGTATCTAAATAGGAGTTTGAAGAAGATGAAGCTATGCTTGCATGGCTTTACAAAGATGAACCTAAATCTCAAGTGGTTCAAAAATGTGATGCTAAAATACTGAATATCCCTTCTAAGTCATATGGCCCAAGGGACAAATTGATCACAAAAATGGGATATAAAGGAAAAGGACCTCTAGGACTATAGGGTAAAGGTCTCCTGTCACCTCTTGATCATCATGGCCAATCAAACAAGAATACAACAGGTCTAGGATACAAAAAGAAGCCTTTCTATCTTAGCAAGAACTCCCCCCATGTTTTAGAATAGGTTGAGCCCTCCGTAGTGAATCAACTAAAGGGAGAAACAACAGAACAATCTAATAGTGATGATTCAGACACCACTGAAGATCTCATTCCCTATGAGCATTTGCCTAAAGAAATAAAAGACCTCCTTGAAGCTGAAGATGATCTAATAAAAAGAATTAATGTAGTAGAAACACAAGAACCTACTATAGAGCAATAGATAGTTGCAACACAAGAACTAGCTAATCTTGAAGGCAATCAAATAGACAAAGAGGAAGGTGGTAGTTATTCTGAGATAGATTCCCAAGAGTATGAATTCAAATTGGAATATGAGGGAAACCCTTCTTGTGGTGTTCATCCTGACTTTACTCATGTTCTTATATTTCCTAGAGGTCTAGATGAAGAAACAGAAGATGAATCAAATGACTATGAATGGGGAGTCATTCCAGAACCAAATGAACTTATTACAGAAAAGCATGTTGATGTTACTCACCAATATGCACCTAAACCCAACGTAAGTCTAGAGTGAAATGATGAACTTATCAAGTCTGATCCACTGATGGCTGAAGTGGATTTCCACAATGACATTGAACCTATTCACAAATTGAATGTCTTAAGTTGTAATATCACCTTTGAACTCGAGCATCGGGTTAGGACCAATGATGACAGATTCATATCTGTAAACACTCTTTCCCAATCTTTCACCACTTTGACTATCCAACGCCCTAACCTTCTTGACCAAACTTCCACAAATCCAAGCTATGGTATTTATACCTTCCCCAATGACTATGCCCTTACTTGCTACCTAAATTTAGTTGAACCTATGAGTACTTCCATCAGTGAACCAAGCATTAGCATGATGGAGTCGGACATCAAGTATCTTAGTTAGAAAAATAAGAATAAAAATAAAAAGAAAAGGAGTTCTGAGGGTGAAAACCACTTTGTGGCAATCTCAAAACCTACAAAAGTAAAAATAAAAGACGTATCCAAAGGTGAAAACTATGTGTGTGAATTTTGTACCTAGCTGTAGACACAACACTTCAGTAAAACATTAGAGGTTAGCAAAAACTGAAATCTGCAAGTAATTGAAACTATGCTAACCAAGTGATTTACTACCTTCTAGTAGGTGTGAGTATGATGTTCTCAGATTGGAATTGAGATCAGTGATAATGCAACACCTAAACGAAGGATTTAAGATGATGAAAACAATGAAATATGAATGCAAATTAATTTATATTTTTGTATTTTATATGCAATAATATGAAAAAATGTATGAAATTAAGCTATATGAGTGAAATTGAATGCAAATTTAATCTAAGAATGATATGAAAAAAAAATATGAATGCAAAGCTATGATATGAAACTATGAAAAACTATGAAATGATCTCACAAAGTTGCCTGTCGCAAGAGCTTGATTCTTCAGATATCAGTTTGCCAGAGTAATTGTGCAAATTTGTGGATGATTTGTGAAGAGCTAAGCCTTGATTTTATAGAAATCCAGGGCTTTGAGGATGCATAAGAAAAAGCCATAAATCACTCTTGATAAACTCGGGTTGATTTTTGAGTTAACAAGAAATTAAGGATAGTTAACTCACAATAAATCATGCAAAAACAACTTTTTGATTTAAATCAGAAGTTGAGATCAGCTTTCAACTCAAAATAGAGTTGATTTTATTTTTAAAACAACTTGAATTGATTTTCTGATTTATAGTTTAACTATTTTTTTGGATGTGCATAATTAATCATGAATTAATTGATAAATAAAGTGATTTATCCTCAACTTAACTGATTTTAAAGATAAAACAATTGATTTATGGGTTAATCAATTATTAAAATCAAACTTTTATTCTAAAATAATATCATTAAATATGACAACTTGCTTTAATTAATTAAATAAGAATTTAATCAATTAATGATAGGAATTTTGATTTATTGTCATATTTTAATAATAATAATTAGGAATAAATATAATTAAATCTAATTAAATAATTAAGTGGCAGTATTAAATCTAATTAATTAAATATTCAAAATATTCAATTAATCAAACTTTAGGATAAATAGGATTTATTGCCAAATAATTATTAAATCAAAGATAATTAGGATAATTTAGGAATATTACTAGGAATATTCCCCGATGCAGAATTTGAGATAATCAATTAGGATTCGATGATGTTTAGATGTGCGTTAGGTTAGGACTTCAATGTCGATTTCATTTGATATGTCGATATAGGAGGTTAATGAACCTATAGCCCATTTTTGGGGTATTACAAAAACCTCTCTGAGGCACCTAAGGATGAGATATTTGATATCCTTCCGAGTCATTTATAGGAAAGATCTCCAGTTCTAATTGAGCCCACTCAATCTATCAATTTGGGAATAGCAGAGGAACCATAGTTGATCCATGTAGCACAATCTTTATCTGAAGAGGAGAAGCAAAAATTTACAACATTCTTGACAGAAAAGAAGATCAACTTTGCATGGAAATATTCAGATATGCCAGGATTGGATCCTGATCTTATAATGCACCATTTTTCTATAGCTCCAATTTCAAACCTGTTAAATAGAAATTGAGAAAGATGCATCCACATGTTGCACTCTTGGTAAAAGTTGAATTAGAGAAGCTCCTAAAAGCCAGATTTATCTGAGTTATTGATTACGATGAATGGATCTCTAATATTGTACATGTTTCTAAACCAGACAAATCTATAAGAGTGTGCACATATTTCAGAAATGTGAACAAAGCATGCCCTAAGGATGATTTTCCATTGCCTAACATTGATATGATAGTGGACATGATGGAAAGCTTTGAGATGTATTCTTTGATGGATGGTTTTTTTGGATATAATCAAATCAAAATTGCTCCAGAGGATCAAGAGAAAACTGCTTTCACATGTGCATGGGGTACCTTCTGCTGGAATGTCATGCCATTTGGGCTTAAGAATGCTAGTGCTACATATCAGAGAGCTATGACTTCTATTTTTCATGACATGATGCATAGGACTATGGAGGATTATGTTGATGATACTTTAGCAAAATCTATGATTAGAGCTGAACATCTAAATGACTTGAGCAAGATACTCGACAGAATGGAAAAATTTAGTCTCAAACTAAATCCTAAGAAGTGTTCTTTTGGTGTCACTTCTAGAAAGCTTTTAGGCTACATTGTTTCAAAGAAAGGAATTAAAGTAGATCCAGCTAAAGTTAAAGCTATCATGGAGATGCAACCTCCCAAGAACATCAGTCAAATGAGAACATTACAAGGGAGAGTACAATCTATTAGATGCTTCATATCTCAGCTAGCAGACATATCACAACCTTTTACAAAGACATTACATAAAGGTGTGACCTTTGCATGGAGCGAGGAATGTGAAAAGAATTTTAATCATATCAAGAAATATCTATCAAATCTTGCTATCTTGATGCCTCCCATTCAGGGGAAGCCTTTGATCTTATATGTCTCCACTACAGATACATCACTGGGGGCATTGCTTGCACAACATGATGAGAACAAGAAGGAAAGAGCTATATACTATATCACCAGAACATTGGTGGCATACAAAAAGAATTATTCTATGATTGAAAAGGCTTGTCTAGCTGTGATCTTTGAGTCATAGAAATTGAGACATTATATGTTGGCTCATACCATACATTTAGTAGCTAAGATTGATCCACTAAAGTACCTACTAAGCAAAGTTGCCCTCACGGGTAGATTAGCCAAATGGGTCATGCTCTTAAGTGAATTTGACGTTGAATATGTTGAAAGAAAAGCTATTAAAGGCCAGGTTGTTGCTGATCAATTAGCAAATGCACCTTTGTTTGATGACACACCAATGCAAATGGAATTTCCAGATTCCTCTATCATGAATCTTTCTTCTAGAGAATGACAATTGTTCTTTGATGGCTCCTATGCACAGAATGGATCAGGAGCAGGCATCTTGTTTATCACTCCTCAAGGGTACTCCATTCCTAAGACATTTAGAATCAAATTTCCTTGTCAAACAATATTGCTGAATATGAAGCCCTTTTAAATGGTATGAAAATAGCAATTGAGTGGAGAGTAACAGAATTACACATTCATGGAGACTCACAACTTGTAATCCATCAAGTCAATAATGTGTATCAAATGAAAGATTAAAAGCTCATTCCATACAAAAAAATGGTAGATGATCTAAAGAAATACTTCATATCTATCACCTTTGAGAAAATACCTAGAACAGAGAATAAGGTTGTCGATGCAATGGCAACGCTATCTACTTTATTGCAGCAGCCTGAACATGAGCTACGCTATGAGTTCCTGGTGGAAGCACTATCTTATCCTGCATATGACTCCCCTGAAACCCACATGATTTGCACTATTGTAGGCCATGATTCATCCTGATATAAAAACCTATTCTCCTATCTCAAAGACCAAATCATTCCCGATACCTTTAACGACCATGAAAAGAGATACCTTATCTGAAATGCCTCCTGATATGTCATCAGTGGTCATGATCTATACAAATGAGGTATAGATGGTACGCTACTTAGATGTTTAGAATGGGAAGAGTCTCAATGTGTGTTAGAAGAAGTCCATGATGGTATTTGCGGGTCACACTCGAACGGTTTAACACTAGCTCAAAAACTTATTAGGGCTAGGTACTATTGGCGGGAAATGGAGAAAGAGTTTATCAAGTTTGCTAAGAACTGTCAAAAGAGCCAAGTGCATGGCAACTTAATTCATGGTCTGGGGAGGGATCTAATCCCCTTCACTACACAATGGCCTTTTCATCAATGGGCATTTGATCTTATAGGCGCCATACATCCTCATTCTTCTAATGGACATACCCACATTATTACAGCTACAGATTATTTCACAAAATGGGTAGAAGTAGTCCCTTTAACACAAGCAATTGGAAAATAAATATCTATGTTCATCTTGAACTACATCATATGTTGGTATGGTATTCCACATTTTATAGTCATAGCTAATGGTGGACAATTTAAGAATAGAGACTTAGATGATCTATGTGCCAAATTCAAGATTACACAACATTGGTCATCTATCTACTATCCTCAAGGGAATGGACAAGTAGAAGCTTCTAACAAGAATCTATTGAAAATCTTGCACCATAAAGTTAATAAAATAGGAAGAGACTGGCATCTCATGATCAATCCAGCTCTCTAGACCTACAAAAAAAGTATCAGAATGCCTATTGGGGCTACACCTTTCACTTTAGTTTATGGGTCTGAAGCGGTACTGCCTATTGAGGTTGAAATCCCATCATTAAGAATCAAAATGCATGGTCTAGTAACTGATGATGACTACAGAGTGTCTAGGTTATAAGAACTTGAACTACTAGATGAGCGCAGACAAGTAGTGTATGATCATCTCAGAGTGTATCAAAAAAGAATGTCTAGAGGCTACAATAAGAAGGTCAAACATAGACAATTTCAGGTTGACGATCTAGTCTTGAGAGAGAATCCTAAAAACCAATCACATAGAGAGTGCAAGGGGAAGTTTGAACCCAACTAGTTGGGTCCCTTTGTAATCACTACTACTTTTGGCTCTGGTGCCTATCAACTCTCAATGATTGAAGGAGAACAGCTCCGAGAACCAATCAATGTTCTCAATCTGAAGAAATTCTATGCCTAAGGCATTCAGTCTATGGTAAAATATCCTGAAAAAATTATAAAAATTGGAAATAGTCCTAAAAAAATGAACATCTTGGTGAAAACCTAGCAATAGGCGCTTTGATGATTCACAAAAAAAGTCAAAAATATCAAAAGTACAAAAAAATTGGAAAAAAGGAAAAACAGGGAAAAAAAATGAGAAAAAGAAAAAGTGCCTTGGTGAAAACCTGGAAACAGGCGCCTTGGTAGCAAAAATAGAATCTCTGCCAAGATAGTGAAAACCCAGCAAACGGGCGCCGCTTGTATCAAAATGCTCCATCTATCAACGCAATCTTGGTCTTTCCCAGCTTTCAGTCTTGCTTTAGTTTGTACATATCTCTTGGTTTGTTCCCACATTCTTGTTTTCAATAAGTCAGTCTATACACCTATCAGCTCAAGCATCTATATCCTATCAATGTTCACACTTGGGGGTAATCAAAGTCATATCCTATGGCCTCAAGTGTATCTTAGACGTGTCATATCTAGTCAGAGTCCTTTGAAGCTTCATCCAAGTCAGTCAGTCAATCTCCTCTCTAGAAAGAATTTTGTATCTACAACAACACAATCAAACATCAAACTGAAAAACAATCTATGCTTTTTACATGCTTTTATCTCCTTGTATTCTTACTAATTCGCATTGAGATTTTTGCATATTATGTTCCCTCGAGCTCTTCGATGATGTCCTTAACAAGATTTAGGGAGTGATGACTGGGGGCATAATCTTTTCTTTGTCTTCTTCTTGTATGTGAAAATCTAACAACTTTGGAAATTTTGGATTGAAATGGTGTCCAATTGTAAGAGCCTCTATCTCGAATTGGATGGCCATGCATACCTTGACCGTTGATACCTAGAAAATTCAAGGAAGTTTGATTTAACTATTGTCTTTTTGAGTGAGTTCTTTCTCCTATTGTGAAACGCGATCTTGCCTAAGGATGTGAACGATAAAGAGTCACTATGGGTAATTCACATTGGATTTAGAATGATCTCTTGACTACTTGATGTGTTTTTTTTAGCAAGGTGTATTCTGGTCATCACAACATTTATGTTTTGATGCTTATACAAATTTCTATATCAAAATGGACATGATATTCAGGTCATCTTGGCATTTATGCCTTGGTCACTCAAGGCAATTTGTTTTATGCCTTGCAATTCGGTGACTCACTTCTTTGCAATCATAAGGTTCAGAATCAGGCATTTTGGCACTTTTTCGTAATCACCGGTTCATTGTTGTTGTAGTTAACATCATCTTTGGTCAATCAGGACCTAAATCTTAAATATTTAAATCTTTCAATTGGTTTCTATCTTGGAATCGATTAAACCTTTCAAATCAAATTAGTTTCATACATATATCATACACAGACTATTATTTGAACCACTACACTTTGCATAGTGATTCAAAGAAGGGCAAAATGTAATACCCCAAAAATGGGCTATAGGTTCATTAACCTCTTACATCTTCAAAATCGAACGAAATCGACATCAAAGTCCTAACCTAAGGCACATCTACACATTATCGAATCCTAATTGATTTTATCCTAAATTCTGCATCAGGGAATATTCCTAGAAATATTCCTAATTTATCATAATTATCTTTAATTTAATTGATTATTTGGTGATAAATCCTATTTATCCTAAAGTTTGATTAATTGAATATTCTGAATATTTAATTAATTAGATTTAATACTTCCACTTAAATATTTAATTAAATTTAATTGTATTTATTCCTAAATTGTATTATTAAATTTTGACAATAAATCTAAAATCTTATGACTAATTGATTAAATTCCTATTTAATTAATTAAAGTCAGTTGTCAATATTTAATAATATAGTTTTTGAATAAAAGTTTGATTTAATAATTGATTAACCCATAAATCAATTGTTTTAATTCAAAAATCAGTTAAGTTGAGGATAAATCACTTTATTTATTTAATTGATTCATAATTCATTATGCACATTCAAATAGCAGTTAAACTCAAAATCAGGAAATCAATGCAAGTTGTTAACTTTTGGAAACTCAACATTCTATTTTGAGTTCAAAGATGATCTGAACTTCTGATTTGAGTTAAAAAGTTGTTCTTGCATGGTTTTGCATGATTTTTGTGAGTTAATTATCTCTGATTTCTTGATAACTCAAAAATCAACCTGAGTTTATCAAGAGTGATTTATGACTTTTCTCTTGCATCCTCAAAGCCCTGGATTTCTATAAAAACAAGGCTCAGCTCTTCATAATTACAACACTCAAATTTGCACAATTACTCTAGCCAATTGGCGATTGAAGGATTGAGCATTTGCGACCGGCAATTTGTGAGATCTTTCATAGTTGATCATTTAGCTTTTACATAGTTTCTTATTCATAGTTTCATACTCATTCATAGCATTTTTAGATCAAATTTGCATTCCAATTTCATTCATTCTAGATTAATTTCATACAGTTTTCCATATTATTGCACAGAAAATCCAAAAATATAGCTTAATCTGCATTCATAATCTTTCATTCTTTGCATTCAAATCCTTTGTTTAGGTGTTGCATTATCACTGGTCTCGGTCTGATCTAAGAGTATCATACTCACACCTACTAGAAGGCAATAAATCACCTGGTTAGTTTAGTTTCCATTTCATTGCACGATTTTGGTTTTTGGATAACCTCTAATGTTTTACTAAAGTGTTGTGTCTACAGTTAGGTACAAAATTCACACACACATTTCCCTCTATTACACATTGGTCTTTTCAGCAGTGGGCTTTTAATTTGGTAGGTCAAATACATCCTAATTCATCTAGTGGACACAAGTTTATCATTACTGCAATAGCGTATTTTACAAAATGGGTTGAATTTTTTCCTCTCTCAATTGCTACTGGGAAACAAGTGTCTTTGTCATACTTAATCATATCATTTTTCACTATGGTATACCTTCCTCCATAGTTATTGATAATGGAGGACAATTTAAGAACAAGGATCTTAAGCAGTTATGTAAGCAATTTAAGATTAAACAACATTGGTCTTCAATCTACTACCCTCAAGGCAATGGTCAACTTGAAGCTTCTAATAAGACGTTGAAAATATTACACAGAATAGTTAACAAGTCAGGCATAGATTGGCACTTACAAATTAACCCTGCACTATGGGACTATAGAACTAGTATTCACACACCTACTGGAGCTACCACTTTTGCACTTGTTTATAGATCTGAAGCTATTTTACCTCTTGAGCTTGAGATACCTTCCCTACAAGTTTCATTGAAATGCCTTATCACAGATGCTGACTATAGAATTACGCGCATACAAGAACTTGAACTTCTAGATGAGTGTAGAATAATTACATTTGATCACATGAGGACTGTATATCGGAAAAGAATGTCACAAAGCTATAACAAAAAAGTTCATTCTAGATAATTTTAGGTTGGAGACCTCGTCTTGAGAGAGAATCTTAAAAATCAACAGAATAGAGCACAGAAAGGGAAATTTGAACCAAATTGGCTGGGTCTCTACATAGTTACTGCTTCTTTTGGATCCAGTACTTATCAACTTTCTACACCTAAGGGAGATTAGCTCCCTCAACCTATCAACATACTTCATTTGAAGATATTCTATGCATGATGCTTCAAGAGCTTTTGTACATATTTGAATGTCTTGAAAAAATCATAAAAATTAATATATGATCCTAAAAAATCCTAAAAAGTAGAAAAAAGTCTTGAAAAGATGATATCTTAGTGAAAACTTGGCAAACAAGCGCTTTAATGTATCAACCAAAAAAATTTAAAAAAATAAAATAAAAAACATATCAAAAATACAAAAAGAAAATAGAAAACAAGAAAAAGTGCCTTGATGAAAACCTGGAAACAGGCATCATGGTAGCAAAAATATAAAAATCTTCCGAGTGGTGAAAACTTGGAAATAGGTGCTACTTGAGACCCATGTGCTTTTATCTATCAGTTTGCTAGTTTGTGCTCCGAACCCTTTTGACTTCCCTCTCCAATCTCCTTGGTCTAGAATTGATCTTTGTATAGGGCTAGGGGGCATGAGTTGTATTCCCCTTTGTTGTGCGATGGTGTTTTCTTATGTTTCTCAACACTACCCCAAACAGTGTTTCTCAACACTTCCTTTGACATCAAGTGTTTCTCAATACTTATTGGATATGTTACCTTGAGTCGATGCTTTGTGTGTAGTCTAGGATTGTGCGATATTTCTCACCTACATGCATGAGTCCTTGTGAGTCAATGATTATCTTTATCTTTTCTACATGCACTTAAATTAAAATGATTGAGCTATGCTTAATGATATTTTATTTGTATGTTGTCTATTTTTGAGGATTTTTACTAATGTTCCCTCCCTGTTTTCTCCATGATGTTACGACTAGAAAACTAGGGGCATGGGGCATGTTTTCTTTGATTTCTACCCGTGGTGTGATTTCAATGATCTTAAATTGTCTAATAAATTGGGTGTCTATGGTAAGAGCCTCCGTCATGATTGGAACACCACACATACCTTGAACTTCTTTATTCAGACACTTAGGTGAGGTTGGAATTATCTCCTTGACTGTTACATTGTGCTTGCTTATGCAACAACCATTCAAGTCATCTTGGACTCTTATGGCTTGATGCTTATGGTTACTTGCAACATTAATTTTGAAACCATGTTTAGACCATCTTGGCCCTTATGTCTCAGTGCTTACATGTGTTTCCTACATTATATCTTATATAGATCATATTCATATCTTCATAGTGGAATTTTCACTAGTGATGGTTGTATGATCTTGCAATGTCCCTTAAAAAGGCTCAATGATAAAAATAAGGACCTATTTATTGACTCTTGCAAGTTGCACTTTGCATCTTCATAGTAGTTTGTATTTTTAGGGTTCATTCTAGTTTGCATATGAGTTAGGAGAGGGTCTCCTTCATCATTATCAGATAACTTTGGTCATCATTCTTCAGCATTCTTGATTCATTTTCAGGATCAAAACCAATATTCAAGTTCATTTTTCTATTCTTTTGAGGTTTATCTTTTTCATCCTTTGAGGCAAAGATTGATCATATTTTCTTTATAATCACTTTCTTTGACCTAATGATAATGTTATACCTTCATGGTCAATCTTATTCAAATTGGGGCAAAATTTTCATCACTTGGTGGTCAAACTTGGTCTTATGTGCTTATCAATCATCTTGAACCTTATCTTATCCTGATTTGATCAAATATATCTCATTTTCGCATCTCCTCTACCTCATTTCAATTTCAATCACGAGGGGGTAGGAATAACCTATCTTTTAAAGCTACAAATTGATTTTGTTATCTTATCTATCTTATCTCTTTGGACATATCAATTCTCATCACATCATATCAGTTCTGGTGTTGTCTTATCTTTGAACCTTAGTCTCAATGTTTAGTTTCATCACTTCACATCAAACTGTGCATTGAATTCTTGTTGCCTTTATGTGCTTTGTTTGATCAAGTTCATAGTCAAATCTCTATCACTTACCTTGACATCATCATTATTTGACTCAATGTGTTCCCAAATCACTTACACAATAGTCAAAGAGGGGCAAATGTAATCAACCAAAAATGGTCTAGTAAACTTTAAGTCTCACTATAATATTAAAATTTTTAATACTAGACTAAATCTTGTGCTTAATCAATTTTGCATATTTATTTAATCTCTTATTTCTTGATCAAATCATCATTTTATCATTTATTTGATTATATCCTAAAGTTTGACCACTTAATCCTAAGCTTTATTTAATTAAGAGAATATGATCCCTTTTAATTAAATAAAAAACCTTTGAATTAAATAATAAAATCACTTTATCCTAAGCTTTATTTAATTAAGAGAACATGCTCCCTTTTAATTAAATAAAAAATTATTTATTTAAATAATAAAATCACTTTATCCTAAGTCACATTTAATTAAAAGAATATGTCCCATTTTAATTAAATAAAGGTCCCCTTTTAATTAAATAATAGAAACCACTTTGCTAAAAATAATAAATAATAATTTAAAAATAAAAAGAAAAGTGCACTTTTCAATGAGATGAAATCTTTTGACTTTTGGAAAAGGCTTTTGCCTCTTTATCTCAACCACTCATTATTTTGCCTCTTAATCATGTCCATTGATTTTGCCTCTTGAGAATCTTGAGCACATGGATCAATCAAGGTTTAATCTCCACCATTGCTCAATTCTTTTTGCCTCTTAATCTTGACCCTCCGTTCATTTCTAAATTTATTTAAAAGGAGACTCTCTCCTTATTTCTTGATATCCCATCCTCATAGCATTCTTAGCTTCTTGAGATCTTGACATCTTATTGCAGGTTCTTGGAGTCTTGGCATCTTAGCATCTTGGAATCTTGGAGTCTTGCAATCTTGGCATCTTGGAGCTATGACATTCGTAGATCTTTCATATTGAAGCATTGCATCATCATTGTCATTTTCTTTCTTTCATCTAGTTTAATCCATCTCATTTTAGATCTACTTTTCCTTGCATTTCTTACACATCATTTTAGCTTAGATCTTGCATTTCATCTTAGATCTACTTTGCATTATCATTTGAATCTTCCATTATATGGCGCACCTTGCAAGGGTCTTTCTTTAAGGTTCATTTGAGAGCCACCATTCATAATATCTACATGGTTCTTGCACGCTATGGATAGGAAGCTATAAGCCGCTTCGTGAGATCTCCTTCTTCATGGATTCCCTTAAGTGTAATAGTTTATAGAAGTGACCTCATTTTTTGGTACACACCTTTGTATTGTGCCAAGATTCTCTAAAAAATATGATCTCGACATCATTATATTTGCACCATGAATAAGATAACATCTAAAGATATACACAAGAGAAGTAACGATATGGGTGTTTCTTTTATTTTCATCTTCAAAATCAATGGATAAAGGTCATTGCCAAAAAATAAAATAAAGTCAAAACCTTCAGAATGGCATAGAGAATAGAAATCAGTACTATGGCTCCAAATGCATACCTTCAGACAATGAAGATAATATTTTGAAGGCTCCAAATGCATACCAAATGCGTTGGTTTCTCCAATCAAATTTTTGATTGTGCTCGCGTATTATAATGAACCCGTGTACATTACTTTTTTTAAACAAAACATTGCTCCTATCGTCAGAATTCCAACATCCTCATATGTCATTGGAATTTCAATGAACATGGGCAACATTTAGAAAAAACAAAATTCCCTTTGTAAAATCTAATGGAGCAAAAGAAATACCATAGCCATCAGAAATAGTTGTCAGAAATTTGCCCCAAATGTATTAGTGGAGAGGGTGAAAACCATGGTGGGGATGACACCCACAAATATCTTCACTATAGATAAAAGAGTTTCCTTGTTAGGAGTTTACAATACCCTGTCAAGGGTTCACCTAGTTAGAAGTGACTAGTAGCCTGTTAGAAGTACCACAGGACCTACTAGGATCTACCTCTCTAGAGGATTTCAAACTCTAATTAATAAGTCACCCTGTTAAAGGATTTAACATTAAGACCTGTTAAAGTCCACCTTGTTAAAGGATTTAATTGTCTGCAACTATTAGGAAACAAGAATAACTTGATCTAGAAATATAGCAACTCCTTTGCTTAATCAGATCCTTTGTAATCTCTGAATGTTGGCGCACTGCACTGCCTCTGTCTCTAATTGTAACACCCAAATTCATGATCTCAACCCTAAATCAAATGATTTAGTCCACCTTTATACTTATGTTCTTAAGTCAGCTAAGACTTGGAAAATGTTTTACAAGTTGGCCCACCAAATTGACTAAACTCATAGAAAAATGCACCAATCATACCTAACATGTCAGCCCAAAATATATTAACCAAAATATATTGACATGTCAGCCCATAAATCAACTGCTTTGATCATCTGATCATCAAATATCAATTGTTAGCACAATCAATTCACACTAAATGCATCACCAAAATGCTAACTCACCCAAAACATTGAGTTAACAGTTGCAGTTTTAACATTACAATTATTTGACCCTGGTAAACCACCAGGAATGATTACATCTCTAAAAGTTCCCTCAAACTCAATCACTACTCAAAACATTCTCTGATACTGCCTTCTTGATCATCGATCAAAACACTTAGCTAAAAATGCCTTTATTTATTCATCCTATCAATCGACATCATCAATTCTAATAGAGTTGATAGAATTTCCATCAATGACAAACTCCAAAGCATCAAACACTAAAATACAACTAAAAAAACCATCATAATGCCAACACATGCCTCACATAGAAGTGATGAATGTTAAGGGGACAGTAGCAGAAGTTCATAACAAATAGCACAAATGGCACCTCTACACCTATCTCTAGATAAATCTTGAGGTCGGTTGCCAGCGACAAACCCACACCCTCTCGTGCCACAACAAGCACATCCAAAAGCCCTTCACACATAACCCTGTCAAACATTCCCATTGCCAGGAAGACAATTGTGTCCCCGGACTCCCCCAAATCTAGAAAAGAATTGATGAAACGCAATGAAATGTCAGTGTTTATCCTATACCGATCTTTGCTATGAAGAAAACCTTCACCAAGTATCTATTTCAGGGTTGTAAGGACCAATTTATCATTAGTCCCTACTAATATAGCTAGTTGGTCATCATTTATGTGCCCCATGAAAGGCTTCTAAGGAAATAGGTTGGTTAATCTCACAAGAGTGTCCATATCGATAGGCTAAGCTAACCTAATCTTTTCTCGAGTTCTCAAGGCTTGCAAATGTTATGCCACCTTTTAAAAATGATTGCCCTTTTATAGAGAAAGTGATTATTTCTGCAGGCATCTTTGCATTTATTTCTTCTGAGAGAATGTCTTCTCAATTTTCTAGAAGCACCTTACCTGTTTACTGAGAGTTGCCACTTTTCTATTTCTTGGGGCTTCAAGCTGAGTTTTTGGCCATTGATAATGTCTTTAGAGGAGATCCATACACATTGAATGACAAAAAAGGTAAGTACATTTACTTATGTCTTAAAATGAAAGATTTTTTTTGATATCCTCTGTGTACTAACACATTTTTCATAGCATTTATGCATTAATTTTAGTCATTTCATAAAATTGGTGATATCTAGCTTGGAGTTTTAACACTTCATATTTAAATACATGTATTAATGAAGATGAGATTTCATTCCCTTACACGCTAGGTGAAAAATTAGAAGTGTCCTGCTACCACCTTGGCAACCAACCTAGAAGGATGATGTCATAATCATTCATGCATATTGAAACCAAAAGGCATAAAATGAAAAGAAAAGAAAAAGAAAAAGAAAATAAAGAAAGTGGAAAATGCAAAAATAGGTCATATTAACAAGTCTACTAGGGCTATGAATACCTGACTGGAAGTAGAACAATGTTAATGATTGTCAAGGCTGACTGTCAGAAAGGCTCTATCTTGTCAACTATGGGACAATACCTCACCTATGTAGTCTAGCGGGCAAGTGGAAACCATTTCATATTCTTAGCAAAGGGAAGGATTAACCTCCTTGCATGCACACAAATCCCTGGATGATGTTTTTTCACATTATGACTAGTTAATCTAAATGCTTGTTGAAATATTGTTACCACCAAGGGTATCAAATAAAGTTTTATTATGAAGTTGGATTCAAATGCCTTCACCTACTTTTGGTTCTTGGTGATCTCATTTCCTATGAGGATTATTGGTTAGGCATCTGGGATCTTTTCTCAGAAATATTCTCTTGGCATTTTTCAGATAACATCGTTTGGAGCTTTTCTTCTAATTTTCTTTGTCTCTCAAGAACCTCTTGCTATAGTGGCATCGGGCTTTAAGTCCTTTGGTTTGATCTACACCTTGATTAAATATTATTTCTTTCTAAAAATAAGAGAAAGAGGAGAACTTTGATCTTTTCCTTTTGCACACAGGATTCATCACCTTGGATGCTTGTTCAAATAGCTCATGGAGATAATTGATTTGAGAAATCAAAGCTGAGTTGATTTCTAGCCCAATGGATAAGGCCCTGGTCTACGAAACCAAATATTTTGAGGTTTGTTCTCGACAGGTCAAGATCCCTTGAAAGCCACCAAAATGTAGATCTCTCTACACCACTTCAGAGTAGTCCACAGTTTCACCTTAGGTCTTGGCCGCATGGGAGCAGTCGTAGTTTCAAAGTAGTGCTAACACTAGCTAACACACATCAGCCCATTAAAGTTCTTTACCACCCTGCGGAGGATGCACCTCTCTCAAGATCTGACTGACCACTACGTGTCCCTTCAGACACCCTTGTTTTGATGGGGCCTACCAATACATTCCACTAATTTTTTCTTTCGAACAAAGCCTCACAACTAACAACTATTCACTTTTAAGCACTTGAATTTTTGATGCAGGAGCATCTTGGGTCCTTGGCAATCCTGTGTCACCAAAAAGATTTTGAAGTTTGTCTATGTTACTCAGTTCCTTCTTTGATTGATTTGGTCGGTAGTTGGTCAATTTCCTTTGGTTACTGAGTATGATCGATTATCTCCTAGGCGGTCAGTTGTTTCACTGGCGCTCAACGATGCTTGTTTGTTGCTCAGTCATCCTTGCTTACCGAGTAGTTTATTTTGAGTTTCTATTGAGGAAGACTTGTGCATTATTTATGGGTCATGGATTTAATGCTGGTATCTATTATTGGGAAGCGTGTGGTCCCAAATCTGACCATTCCTTCCATTGATTGTGGATTTGAAGGCTGACTCAATTCAGTAGCCTCTTGTTTTTGGTAGAATATAGAAGATAGTAGAATCAAGATTGTTGACAAATCCTTGCATGTTTGAGGACTTCTGTAATTCATTGTAATATTTGACCGTAACTGGGAAGGCCTTACAGCCCGGCATGTATGAATAAATTTGAATGAAGATAATAAACCAAATGATCCCACTTTCTCTCTCTCACTGTGTTATTGCTTTTGTGTGTTGTTGAGCAGGCTGGATCTTTAGGGTGTGCCATTGTTTGGCCCTATGGTCCCCTGTCCTTGCATCACATGGTATTAGAGCAAGGTGAGATCTAGATCTAGGTCTGTGGATCTAGGTTTGTAGGTTCCTTCTTATGAAGCCCTAGTTTAATTATTGTGGGGTGGCAGATTGCAATCTGAATTGCAATTGCAGAGGGTTCTCAAGATGGTTTGTGGGAGGCGAGAAGTGGATCCAGGGTTGGCAGGCATGTTGAGACAACTTGCTGCTAGATTAGAAGCTATTGAAACAGCCCAAAGAAGAGGCAGACATCTTGAGGATGTTAGTGATGATAAAATTGAAGTGGAACAAGGTGAAGCAGAACCTGCACCTGTGATGGATCAGGTTGAGGAAAGATTCTTGAAGGCCTTGATAAGCTTGAAGTCAACACCACATTTCAATCCCCCTGAATATAGTGGAAAATTGGATTTTGATGAATTGATAGACTGGATCATTGAAATGGAAAAGTATTTTGAGTATGAAAATGTATTTGAGGAGAAGAAGGTGAAAATTGTAGGCACAAAGTTGAAAGGTCATGCATCTTTGTGGTGGGAGCATCTGCAATTGGATTGGAAGAAGAAAGGTAAAGATAAAATCAAGGTGTGGAATAAGATGGTGAATAAATTGAAAGGAAAGTTCTTACCTTGTGATTATCAGATTAACCTAGTTAGGCAAATGCAAAGTCTAAGGTAAAAAGATAGCTCGATAAAGGATTATACTAAGGAATTCTATAGATTAGATATCAGATATGGACATGATGAGGATGATGTGGAAAGAATTGCTAGATACCTGAATGGTTTGAGAGTTTCCATCCAAGAGGAAATCAGTTTGGTCAAATTGGAGAACATTGAAGAGGCTTATCAATTTGCATTGAAAGCCGAGGAGAATTTGAATAAGAGACATGAACAGAGGCAAAGAGGTCGAGGTGGTAGATTCCCTAGAGGAAGAGGTAGATCTTATGGTGAAAATAGTAGATCTAAACCAGAAAAGACAACTCTGGACAAAGGCAAGACCAAGTGGAAAGGTGAAAGTTCATCTAGAGGCAAAGGTAGTAACTACCAAGGTGGTTATAGCAGAGGTAATTTATGAGGAACTTGTTACAATTGTGGAGAAGAAGGACATAGATCTTTTGAATGTACACATGCTAGTAAGAAGGCTGGTAGCTGTAGAAATTCTTTGGTGCAAGAAGAGTCACCAAATGAACTTGAGAAGGAAAATAACTTGATGGTAAGAAGAGCACTGTGGAATGAAAGTAAAAAGGAAGATCTGGTAAGGAAAATTTTGTTCAAGACCAGATGTAGAGTTTCTGACAAAGTTTGGAAGGTAATCATTGACAATCGTAGCTCGGAGAATCTGGCATCTGAAGAGATGGTCACAAAATTGTAGTTGTAAAGATTGAAACATCCAAAGCCATATCAGATTTCATGGATCAAAGATGAACATATACTCTTAGTAAGTGAACAATGTTATGTGAATTTGAAAATTGGAAAGTACTATGATAAGGTGTTGTGTGATATCATGCCTATGGATTGTTGTCATATTTTGTTGGGTAGACCTTGGCAATATGATAGACATGCTATATATGATGGGAGATTGCATAAGTATACTATTGTGGCTGATGGAAAGAAAAAAATCATGTTGCCTTTGATGGAAGAACCTATTAGTAATATTTTCACATTTGTGAAAATTTGTTTGATGGAAGGAAGACAATTTGTTAAGGATTTGAAGAAGAATGATGTATGTTTTGCTATGATTCCTAACAAACTAAGTAAGAAAATAGAGGATAGTGTTCCCAAGGAGATTGATAAGTTATTCACCGAGTATAGTGATATCATTTCTGATAATGTACCTGATGGTTTTCCATTGAAGAGAATTATTGATCATTGCATGGATCTAATCCCTAGAGCTAGTTTACCGAATAAGGCACCTCATTGGTTGACACCTACAAAGTATCAAGAATTGAACCGACAGATTCAAGAGTTGCTAGAGAAAGGTTTGATCAGAGAAATTTTGAGTCCTTGTGTAGTACTTGTGGTATTGGCACCTAAAAAAAATGGAGAATGGTGAACGTGTATTGATTCCAGAGCAATCAACAAGATAATAGTGAAGTACATGTTTCCTATACCGAGAATGGATGACATAATGGACAGTTTGATTGGAGCAAAGTATTTCACAAAAATTGATTTGAAAAGTGGGTATCATCAGATCAAAATCAGAGAAGGTGATGAATGGAAGACTTCTTTCAAGACAAGAGAAGGTTTGTATGAGTGATTGGCTATGCCTTTTGGTTTAACTAATGCACCGAGTACTTTTATGAGGTTGATGAATGAAGTTTTGAAGAAATTCTTGGGTAAGTTTGTGATTGTATATCTTGATGATATTCAGATATTCAGTAGGACTAGAGAAGAACATTTGTTGCATGTTAGACAAGTTTTGTAGAGATTGAATGAAGAAAAGCTGCTGATAAATCTGAAAAAGTGTTCATTTATGAAAGAGGAGATTGTGTATTTGGGATTTGTAATTTCAGCTGATGGTTTGAAGATGGATCCTGAAAAGGTTGAAGCTATTCTGAATTGGCCTACACCTATGAATGCTAGTGAGGTAAGATCATTTCATGGTTTGGCAAGTTTTTACCAAAAAATCATAAGGAATTTCAGTTCAATTTGTAATGCTATGACTGAGACTATGAGAGGAGATAAGAGAGAATTCAAGTGGACACATGGAGCTAATAAAAGTTTTGAGACCCTAAAGCAGAAGGTTGTTGAATTACCTATTTTGGCATTGCCTGATTTCAATAAAGTATTTCAAGTGGAAGTGCAATTGGAGCTGTGTTGAGTCAAGAAGGTAAACCTATTTCTTTCTTTAGTGAAAAGTTGAATGATGCTAGAAGGAAATATTTTGTGCATGATCAAGAATTCTATGCTATTGTTCAAGCACTGAAGAAATGGAGACATTATTTGATACCAGGTGAATTTGTGTTGTATACTGATCATAAGGCTTTACAATACTTGGGTAGTCAGAATAAGTTGAATCAGAGACATATGAAATGGGTTGAGTACTTGCAAAGTTATACATTTGTGATAAAACATAAAAGTGGAGTCACTAACCAAGTTGCTGATGCATTGAGTAGAAGAAGATCTTTGATGACTGAGATGAAAATTGAAGTTCTTGGTTTTGATGAGATGAGAGATTTGTATGAAACTGATCCTGATTTTTCTGAGCCATGGAGAAAGTGCAGAGCACCTATTCAAGATCAATGGAGTACAAAATGGGAAGAATATTTCATTCAAGAAGGTATGTTGTTTAAAGGTATTCAGTTGTGTATACAGAGAGGACAAATGAGAACTAATTTGATGAAGGAGAAACATAGTAGTGGTTTGGCTAGACATTTTGGTATTGATAAAACTTTGAATTTTCTTAAGGAGAAATACTTTTGGCCACAGTTGTATAAAGATGTTCAAAAATTTATGAAAAGTTGTGGAATTTGTCAAGTTGCAAAAGGAGTAAGTCAGAATACTAGATTGTATGCACCGATTGTTGTACCTGAGGAACCTTGGATTGACATCAGTATGGATTTTGTTCTTGGCTTACCAAAGACAGTAAGAGGTAATGATTCTATATTTGTTGTGGTAGATAGATTTTCAAAGATGACACATTTTATACCTTGTAGTAAGACATCAGATGTAGTACATGTAGCAGATCTTTTCTTTAAAGAAATTGTCAGATTGCATGGATTACCAAGGAGTATTATCTCTGATCGAGATAGTAAATTTGTTGGATACTTTTGGAAGAATCTTTGGAGAAAGTTTGGCACTGAGTTGAAATATATTTCTACATTTCACCCACAAACCGATGGACAGACGAAAGTTGTAAACATAAGTTTGGGAAATGTTTTGAGATGTTTAGTTGGAGACGCACCTAGTAATTGGGATTCTGTGTTGGCACAAGCAAAGTTTGCATACAATAAGTCAGTGAATAGGAGTACTGGAAAAACACCATTTGAGATTTTGAATGGCATATAGCCAAGAGGTATATCAATTTGAGAGATATTGTTGATGAAAGTAAGAGAAGTGTTGAAGGAGTGAAATTTGTTGAGTACATGAAGACATTGCATGAAATTGTGAAAATCAAGATGGAAGAGAGTAATAAAAAATTTAAAGACAGAGCTGATAGATCAAGGAGACATAAAACTTTTGATGTTGGTGATGAAGTGATGGTTCATTTGAAGAAAGGTCGATTTGGACTGTTGGAACATATGGAAAGCTGAAGATGAAGAAGTTTGGACCTTGCAAGATTTTGAAGAAATTTGACAGTGGAAATGCATATGAGAATGAGTTACATGATGACATGGACATATCACCTATTTTAAACATTGCTGATTTGTATGAGTATCATGAACCTAATGAAGACATGATAGTATCGATGGAATATCCTAAGAAGCAGAATGAAGAAGTTGAATAGATTTTGGAACAAAGAATTGGCAAGAGTACAAGAGGTAAACAGTATATGGAATATCTGGTAAAGTGGAAGAATAGACCAATTTAAGACAATTCATGGATTTCACAGTCTGAGTTGGATGTAGCTCGGACCAGACCTGCTAAATGATTCATAGAATCATTTCTAAATAACCCCAGCTGTCTGATGTAGGAGCATCTCGGGTCCTTGGCAATCCTGTGTCACCAAAAAGATTTTGAAGTTTGTCTGTGTTGCTTGGTTCCTTCTTTGACCAAGTTGGTCAGTAGTTGGTCGGTTTCCTTTGGTTACCGAGTATGGTCGATTATCTCTTGGGCGGTTGGTTGTTTCACTGGTGCTCAACGATGCTTGTCTATTGCTCAGTCATCCTTGCTTACTGAGTAGTTTATCTTGAATTTCTATTGAGGCCGACTTGTGCATTGTTTATGGGTCATGGATTTAATGCTGATATCCATCATTGGGAAGTGTGTGATCCCAAATTTGACCGTTCCTTCTATTGATTGTGGATCTGAAGGTTGACTCAGTTTGGTAGCCTCTTGTATAAGTATAGTTGTTTGGTTAGTGTTTTAGGAGTCAGTTTTTGGTAGAATATAGAAGATAGTAGAATCAAGATTATTGACAAATCCTCGCATGTTTGAGGACTTATGTAATTCATTGTAATATCTGGCCGTAACCAAGAAGGCCTTACAGCTCGACATGCATGAATCAATTTGAATGAAGATAATAAACCAAATGATCCTACTTTCTCTCTCTCATTATGTTATTGTTACTTTCGCGTGTTGTTGAGCAGGCTCGATCTTTAGGGTGTGCCATTGTTTGGCCCTATGGTCCCCTACCCTTGCGTCAATTTTCCTGCTTAATCATGATGCCCTTGATCAGGTTGTCATGTCTTTGCAGTTGAAAGCCAACTAGCAGTCTCATTGTGATGGACCAATAAGATTCAATCATTTTCCCACAGCACAAGGAATTGAGCGATCCATGCAGGATTTATTGGCATGCTGATCAATTATAACTAATTGTAGTCATTCTTAGGCCATCTCAACTGAGGGTTGTTCTACAAAGCCCTGGGAACTGGTATTTTGAAGAACGCTGGAAATATTGGACTCCTACCCAGTAGGCGAGGAAATATACTATACTATTTGCAAAGTTCTACTTTTCTGAGAACAAGACCCTATGGCTTGTAGTATAGGGATGTATATTGTAGCATTTTCTTTCTGGGGCATTCTCTCTCACCTTGGCATGTTTGTTCTTAATAAATCATGGGGACTGTGTACTCAGTGCCTTTCCCTTTTATTTAGTCAATGTGTCTTGTGTTGAACTCTCATAGGTGTGTTCCAGTTTGTTTATGTAGATGCAATCCTTTGTTGTTAGTTTAGTTTAAGATAGATGATGACTTGTATCACCTACACCTTGTTCTCTTGGGGTGTTAGTCTCAAGAAGTGAGGCCTTTTCTTATGACCCTTATTCAAACTATTTCTATCTGCTTTGGAATAGTGTCAAATATCGTGTCCTTGTTGGGAAGATCTTCACTTACTTTAGGATCAATGTGTCTTAATTTGGACCCTTGCAGATGCCTCTCAAGACAGGATCTGAATGTGAGCCCTATGTCCATGACTTTGGCTTCTTGTTTTCCTACCAACAATGAAGAGAATGTGGTGCACCATGTCAATGAGTGAATGGCAACACATAACTCTAACTAGCAAAGGCGGAGCCCTACAAATACCACTTGATAAATTATGAGCTTGTCCAACAAAGCTTTGAATTGATGAATCACCTCCTCTTAGCTTAGGTTGTTTGATTGGAGGTGGTGCTTCCCCCTTTTCTTTGAACACCAACCACGAAGAGCTGGCTTCTAAAATCCTAGAGGTAGTGTTGCAGGAGTGCCCCGGTTCCCACCACTACAACACTTTTAGAACTGCTCCTACGAAGAGGCGACAATCAAATCGGGGGATCAACACCCTTATTTCTTTCCCATTTTTCTCACTTAACTCTCTAGAAATTTTTGTTATGGAAGTGGTGGAGACTGCCAAAATTAAGTTGAAAAACTCATCCCTCTGCATAAGGGTTTGATTTATAGGTTGTATACTTTTCACTTGGCTCTTTATCCACCTAAACCCATTATTGTCCAAGAAGCCCCCAACTCAAGTTCCTTCCCAACTCCCAACATTATTGATACTCTTACCCCTAATAAAAAGAAGTGCAGTCATCACCCTAGTGCCCCCAAGCTTACTTCTAGGTGAGGAAATCGTGAAATCCACTCCATCGATGATCACTAAATAGCTATATGGATTAAAAGGTAAACCCTCTAAACCCTCAATTACTAGTAAAAGGAAAGGAAAAACCCCTTTCCCCTAGCTAAAAATCCCAATTTCTTCATTCAGGAGGTGCTAAACGAGGATGAAAACATGGTTGGGGAGGAGCAAAACAACCCACCAAGGTCACATAGGCTAGCAACCAACTTTATGGGTAAATGTAAAAAAAAAACTCAATCCACTATGATTTTGAGGAGGGGTGACTAAGGGAGTGGGTGAATTGTGGGGAAAAGTGATAAAGTGGAGATTGTTGACGACAAGGAGGTGAATTTGAAACCATTGACATTTCTAAAAGATCTACAACTAATAGCTTCACTCACATCTTGGACAATACAAAAATGGAGCAAGTTGATTTAATTGGGGATATGATGTCGGAGGAGGAGAATGCTCACATGATTGTTGTCAAAGGCACTTGCACTGACTGCCACAATGCAGCCACTGAATTGGCTACATTGAGAACTAAGTTAGGAGACTTAAAAACTAAGATCCTCAAAAAAATAAAATGGGGCGCATCTCCAGGTTCAACCTTCACATGATGCACAGGTCGAGAACCTCCCTTTGTCTCATGTGACACAAAGTGCTTGGAAAGGATGCAAAGAATGAAGGGAATTACAAGGAACTCTTCAAGTTTCTCATTGACGATCGGAGTCATGTGCTCTATCAATTAAGATATGACATAAAATCAATAGGCCATGCTTAACTCTCTCCTAATTTGTTTTGTTTATATTATTCTTTTTCTATAGATGTTGTATATTAGAACACCCTTTTCTAGTTTTTGTTGGCAAAGTGGACTTGGGTTCTAGTATGAACATTTTTTTTAATTTCTAGTTTTTAAGGTTTTGTTGTTAACTTACTTGACCTTGTTTCCAAGGTGAACATTTCGTTTACTTATAGTTGGTTGTTAGTTTTAGCTATGAATATACTATTAGACTATGTGTTGTTAATTCTGGCTTACAATATGTTG
This sequence comes from Chamaecyparis obtusa, assembly GCA_027943335.1. NCBI lineage: Eukaryota > Viridiplantae > Streptophyta > Pinopsida > Cupressales > Cupressaceae > Chamaecyparis > Chamaecyparis obtusa. The sequence goes on along the minus strand of BSBK01007676.1, from coordinate 601,422 downwards.
TTCTTCCTTTGTATTAGTTTTTGATGTCGATTTATTGTTAGTGTGTTGTTTTATAGATTTGTTATGCCTTTGGGTTGTGGTTTTGTAAGGGATAACACCCTTGTTTTGTTGCTGATTTATATCAAAAACATATTTAAATAAACCTTTTATATATTCTTAATATTTTATTTTAATTAATGCATAGTTTGTTTAGTTGGACATAGCATATACTCTAGTGTGTTTTGGGCATGGTATCAGACAATCTATATGATATTTTGATGTTCTTGGGTGTTGCTAGTGTTTTTCAAATCTATGATTATGCATGGTCTTGTCTTTGGCCCTTGGTGGATGGGTAGGTGTTTATTTGCATAATAGGCGCCAAATTTTGACAATGATATATTTTGAATTCAACTATAGTTTCTAGTTGCCCTGCAATGAATGGAGTGTATTTGTTGCAAAAAATATAAAGCTTTTCTTTGATATGAATAAAAAGGGTGCTGCTCCATAACAGCTATTAATTTTTTTAAATTTTTTTAATTAATATAAGTTCTAAAAGTGTTTCCCATAAATCCTATATAATTGGAGTTTTTATATAAGAATGTACCTGAAGCGTAATTCAAACTAGCAATGTTTTTGAGTCCGTCCACTTTAAGTTGAAACATCTATCCCACTCACCGAGCGCCAAAAAACAGGCTCTAACGGGCCGATTGCGTTTCCCAAAGAAAATTATAGCTGTAACGGATACCTGACCCTAACGGCTCTTCTTTGCAACGGTTCATTTTGAAGTTTGAATTTCGAAAAAGACGTTCAAGATTTCCAGTAGAAAGCGCTTACACGGGAGGCGAATATAACCACCAGTTTTTGCTGCCCGCAATCTGCTTTAACTGCTTGAAATCAAAACTGCGCTACAATTTTTCACTGGCTTCTCCCTGCTTAAAACTGCTTGAAATCTATGGCTTCTCCCTTCAGAACAAGTTCGCCTTCTGCAGCGAACAGGCCCAGCAAAGCAAACGCCAACAACGGCCTCAGAAAGAGCTTCAACGTCAATGTTCTTCCCAAGGCAACTGCTTCCAGAAATGGTAACCAGGCCCCCACCTTTACTCCAGCCAACAGCCCCGCAGGTAAGAATTATATAAAACTCATGATCTTGGCTCTCTGTTGAATGAAATTTAGATAGGAACCGGAAAAATATATAATTGTTTGTAAATATCTGTTTTCACTTCGCAGATTACCCTCAAAGGACCTCCCCATTCAAAGATTTCAACACCCCTGCATGGCAATCTGAAGAAATTGGACTTGAAAATGTCCGCCAATGTCCTCCTAAATCTGCATCCGCAAAGTCCCCTGCACCCAAAGGGATGAAAAATTTCATGTCCCCAACCTTTTCTGCAGCTTCTAAGGCTGCTTCTTCCAAAAAGAGGGTTCTTGTTGAAAGAAATGAATCTGTTGGACTCTCGCAAATACCAGCCAAGGTGCCCTCCGATTTTGCCAACACCCATTTCATGGATCTCCCTGCCTCCCGCGAACCCATGACAGAAGGTATCTATATGAAAGAAAATGAGGAAGCTCCAAGGGATATAATGGAGGTGGACTTTGTTAGAACTGTAGCCCAGCCTGAGAGCCAGACCAAGAAAGATGTCTGTAGGGTTCTTTATCAGGTTCCTGCGAGTAGTACGGATAATGATTCTTTATCTTTTCTGTCCCAGTTCCCTGATCCTGGAGAAGAGCGTACCACTGATCTTCCTCCCTATGACCCCAAAAGGAATTATCTTTCACCACGGCCCGATTTTCTTAGGTATCGTCCCAATAGGGGCCTGGACGTTGATATCATAGAAGATGAAGAGGGTTTTGGGAAGCGTGAGTTCTTCAAATCTGAAACTCCTTCTGAGAATGGGGTTACTGAGACTAAAGAGATTGAATCCTTGGGTGAACGAATGTATGCTGTTGGCATATCTTCTGAAGATTTAGATCACAGAGAAACCCGTAAGGAATTACAGGTAAAATTGGTATCAGATGGAAATTCTGAGCCAAATAAATCGGAAACTCCTGAGAGCGGGGTTACTGAGACTATGGATGCTGTTGGCATATCTTCTGAAGATTTAGATCACAGAGAAACCCGTAAGGAATTACAGGTAAAATTGGTATCAGATGGAAATTCTGAGCCAAACAAATCGGAAACTCCTGAGAGCGGGGTTACTGAGACTAAGGAGTATGAATCCCTGGCTGATGGAATGGATACCGGTGCCATATCTTCTGAAGATTTAGATCATGGTGAAACCCATGAGGGTTTACAAGTAAAACAGTTATCAGCTGGAAATCCTGAGGAGAACCATGGTCTAGAGATCGACTCCAAGAAGAATGCTCCGGTTGAAGTAGAAGAAACCGAAAATGACTCTGATGAAGAGGACGAGGAAGAACATAAACAGGGTTTTCGGTGGTTGAGGACTTCTTTGTTATTTGGTTTTGTTTTGCTCGTTGCTTCAGTCGCTCTATTGAGTTCAGGCAGTCCTGGTCTCTTACCGCCTTCTTTGCACAACAATGTATTGGCCAGAGGTGAGTTTTATGAATCTGCTGTTGATACTGTTTTGGGTTATTCAAGAATGAAGTATGGAATTATTGAAAAAAGTGTGAAAAGCTGGTTTGATTCCTCTTCCAACAATCTAGGGATGAGAACACAGTCTTCCATGAAAGAGAACGGTAGGAGTCCGGATATGGCGATTGATGTAGACAATGACATCAAAAGTGTTACCCTTCTCTCTGAGTTGCTTGTGGAGCTTAAAGAAAAACAATGCAGCGCAGAGGCTGGCTTGGAGGCATTAGATGCCATACTTGTCAAAGATGTTTCCCAAATCCCATCAGGTGATGCTACTGTACATCAAAATGGTCAAGTAAATACCGACGGTGATGTTCTCCACAAGAATCCTGAGCAGCCCTTTGCTTCTGATTTGCTAGATGAGGAGAGTAGTATGGAAGTACATGGAAGTGAAGATTGTGTGGCTTCCTCTCCACCAGATGATGATGTTCTCCACAAGAATCCTGAGCAGCTCTTTCCTTTTGATTTATTAGATGAGGAATATAGTGTGGAAGGACATGAAAGTGGAGATTATGTGGCGAATCTGGAAGAACCCTTCTCTTTCTATTCTGACATACAGGAAGCGAACGCTGAAGGTTGGACACCTGAAGGCTCTTGGTCAGAGATTCATTCTGAAGAGGCAGAACCCTTCTCTTTCTATTCTGACATACAGGAAACGAACACTGCGGGTTGGACAATCGAAGACTCTTGGTCCGAGATTCAGTCTGAAGAGGCACAAATTGTCGCTGAGCATGATTCTAAAGAACAAAATGTTCGAGAAGTTCCTGAAACTATTCAGATTTCTGACCCAAAGGAGATTTTGTCATTAATAATTGATCAAGATTCGCAAATCAGTGGAGAAGATGTACTGAATAAGCAGAACAGGCCATCCATGGTTCCTTCTGATGAATACCAAACTCCTCATGCTTCTCAACTTGAAAAAACTGACAAGTCCTTTGCAGAGGATATTGAATCCACAAAGAGTAATGAACCCAAACAATCTTCTCGATCTGCCGGAGAGGACTCAAAAGGCTCTGAAGTGCAGACTTCTGCAATCCCTAGAAGAAACCCAAGAGGACTTCTACCCATTGGAACAAGAGCTGTTCTGTCAATTCTAGTAGCTTCTATAATAGCTGCTATATACTTTGTTTATACATCTAGGAAGAGAAGTAAAATCTCTCATGAGGTTGCAGCAGACAAGCCTACTGTGGAATTTTTCGCGAAGAAAGAGTCACAAAAAGAGAATCGTCCACCCCTAGAGCGTATGGAAAGGACATACTCCCCAATGCATTTTTCTTCTTCAAGGAATTTTCCTCAAGTACAACTTCTTGCAGAATATCGTCCTGAGGAGGTGAGCAGTTCAGATAAGAATGTGAGTAGATTAAATGCACATGAGAAATCTGTTCAGATGTATGAAAGGAGATTGAGAAAGGGAAATATCTTTTCCTCTGATACTCAACAAGACAGTGCAGTTACCTCAGAGATTTCACCAGATTCGTTTTCTTATGGGAGCTTCACGACTTATGAAAAGATTGCACGAAAAGAGGTATAACATTTATCCTTCAAAATCTTTAGCCTTTTGTGCACCTGAGACATAATTTGAACAAAATCTTCTTAACTTGTTATTTTGTTAGTATTCTTGATTTCGCATTCCAGAAAGAGTAATCTGATAGTAGTTTGTCAAAGATTTCTTGGACTTTAGTTTCTCAAATGAGAGATTAGTTTACTTGGCTTTTACTCCTTTCCATCCACCAGAAAAAAAGAAATCTATTAGTCAGTTCTTGCAGTACCTTTTGAAGCATGACTGCAAACTACAAAAAGGAATACGACGACACATTTTTCTTAAATAGGGTTTAACTGACATTTTTCAGTTGGTTATTATTTATCTCAGTCTATGCCTCTAAGTTATACCTGGTGGCTGGTATTCATGTCTACTAGCAGCAGGTAAACAGAATAGTTTATAGTTAGACAGAGTAATATTAGCAGGTGTCTAGACAGAGTAATATAAACTTTAAATTAACCAGGATTAGGCAATATGGTCTACTTGGATTTAGTGTACACCAGAGTTCTGGTCTGGTTATGTAGTTCTATGTGCACCAACAACACTTACTTGGGGTATTCTATGAGGTATTCCATAGTATCGGGGCCTTTTCTAATGTGTTAGCTGGTCTCTGTATTTGTCTGCAAATTTCCCCTTTATAAGCGATGATAAAAAATACCAGTCTGCTTGAGCTTGTTAGCTGGGGTACGCTCTGACGTATTTGAAAGAGACTACAAATTTCAGTTGGTTATTATTTATCTCAGTCTATGCCTGTAGGTTAGAGCTGGTGTTCATCTGCTGTTGGATATTTTTTGTCTCAGTCTATGCCTGTAAGTTAGAGCCAGGTAACAGAAGTTTAGACTGAGTAATATTTACTTTAAATTGTACTGGACTAGGCAATATCGTCCACTTGTCTAATAGTGTGCCAAACAGTCCACCAGAGTTATGTTCTGGATTTTCTGGTTATTCCAATCTAAATGGCATAAGAAGCAAAAAGAAATGTCCACCAGAGTTTTGTTCTGAACTTTCTGGTTATTCCCTTTGAGGCATTATGTAGTATTCTGGACCTTTTCTTTGTTAGCTGGTCTCTGTATTTGTCTAAAAATGCCTACTAAGTGATACTTAAAAATTCCAGTTTGTTTGGACTTGTATACTAGGTGTATGCTCCGAGGTATTTTGAAGTTGTTAGGAGCTTTTCAATGATAGGTAGTCTCTGTATTTGTCTGCAATCCAAAAGACATACTAACCCCTCAGGTGCATACTACTAGCATGATCTGAGGTACTCCTGAGTGAATCGGGGCCCTTTTTATGTTAGGCCGGTCGCTGTACTTGTCTAAAAATGTCTACTCACTAAGTGATACGAAAAATTTCCAGTTTGTTTGTGCTTGTATAATTGGTGTATGCTCTGAGGTATTCCGGAGTTGTTAGGACTTTTTCTATGACAGTCAATCTCTGTATTTTCCTGCAAGCCCAAGGGACATACTAACCCAACCCCTCAGGTGCTCCTTTCTGAATTTGGACCTTTTCTATGTTAGCTAGTGTCTGTATGATACTAAAATTTTCCAGTTGGCTTGGGCTTGTATAGTTGGTGTATGCTCTGATGTATTCCAAAGTTGTTAGAACCTTTTCTATGATAGCTAATCTCTGCATTTGTCTGCAAACCCAAGGATTTACTAACCCTTCAGGTGCATACTAATAGCATGATCTGAGGCACTCTCAGTGAATCTGGACCTTTTCTATATTAGCTGGTCTAAAACTTCCTAAGTGATACTAAAACTTCCAGTTTGTTTGGGCTTGTATAGTTGGTATATGCTCCAAGGTATTCCGAAGTTGTTAGGACTTTTTTATAGCTAATCTCTTTATGTATCTGCAAACCCAAGGGACATACTAACGCCTCAGATGTATACTACTATTATGATCTGAGGCACTCCTTAGTGAATCTGGACCTTCTTTATGTTAGCTGGTCTCTATACTTGTCTAAAAATGCCTATTTACTAAGTTTTAAACTTCCACTTTGTTTGGGCTTGTATAGTTGGTATATGCTCCAAGGTATTCCAAAGTTGTTAGGACCTTTTCTATGATAGCTAATCTCACCCTTCAGGTGTATACCACTATTATGATCCGAGGTAGTCCTTAGTGAATCTGGAACTTTTCTATGTTAGCTGGTCTCTGTATTTGTAAAAAGTGCAACTTAGGACCTACTCTATGGTAGGTATCTCTGTATTTGTCTGCAAACCAGGCGACATACTAACCCCTCAGGTGCATACTACTAGCATGATCTGAGGTACCCTTTCTATATTAACTGCAAGCTCAAGGGAGATATAGCGAAAAACTGATATTAAAAATAAAGTACACTCTGATAGTTAGAATATGCTCTGAGATATTCCTAACTTGGTAGGACCTTTTCTATGTTAGCTAATCTCAGCAAGCTCGAGGACATAACTACTCTGTGGGATATACTACTTGCATGATCTGAGCTACTCCTTAGATAATAAAACTTTGTCAAAGTTATCTGCAAGTCCAAGGAGATGTACTAAATGCCTATTTAATATGTTATTATTGTTGTTTTTGGTTTAGATTGTGTAATTGTTTGCATAATGTTTCAAATCATACTGATAGTTTCTATGTTAGCTAATAACTACAATAGTTGGGTACACTGATGTCTAATAGCTAATGCCTAGTTAATAAGTGATATTAAAACTTATGTCCTGACAGTTGGAGTATGCTCTGAGGTATTATAAAGTTGTACGGTATAATACCAAGGACCTTTTCTATTATAGCAAGTGCTGAGGACCTTTTCTATGTTTAGCTGGACGGTGTATTTGTTTGCAAGCTCAAGGGTAATAATAGCAAGTGCCTACAGCCAATACAAGAACATGAATAGTGGTTCTGTTTTCTGACAATACAAGAGCTTGGTTTATTACAGAATTACAGATACATATTAAGCTTGAACTTTATTTTATTTTTTAAATGTTCAGGGTGGTGGAGATAAGGATACAAAGGTTGTGACTCCAGTGAGAAGATCCAACAGGATTCGCAAGCAAGCAACATCCCCATAGATGAAAGTGAAGATTGTGACGTTTGTTTCAGGCGGTGACACCCCATCGAACATTTATTCATTGTTCAGGGGGGGTGATATTCAGGAACTCTAGTACTATTTTGGATGGAGTGATTGTCCCATCCTAGTCTTTTTTCACTTGTATAGCTTGTGTAACCTGGACTGTGTCTGTATTTTGCTTATAACATTCATGTATGTGGTAGATACATTGACTTTAGTTTGACATAAACAAAAAGGCATTGCTTCATGGAAATTTTAATTGCTGTTTCTTTTGTTTTTTTTGTCTATTTAATTAATGAAATATTGAGAAATCAATAAAATTTAATTATTCAGATATAATTGGACATGTTTCATAGTATTCTTGGTTATTCAATATTTGTCATAATTTGGGCCATTGATAACAAATGATAGGTTATTATGCAAATGGAGTAGCAAGTTAAGTGAGCTCCAATGTGTCTCTTTAATGGACCACTCACTTTGTACTGGATGAGTCAAAGGGTTCGATGATCAATAGTTGTAAGGAACAAAACTTTTTGAGTTTTATATAATTGTGGTAGCAAGTTCCAATGCTTTCTGTCTTATGAGTGGCTCTAAATGGAGATCATCCATGCTTTTGAGCAACATAAACATAGAGGGTGGTCCAGTTTGAAGATGTCACACGAGGATTCATCTGTTAGGAAGTACCCGTGCGAGCTATTTAAGAAGGAAATTGAAGATGTGCTGCAATGTCAGAGTACAAATGAATCTGGACCACCCTCTATGTTCGTCAAACTGTAAGGACCACCCTCTGGTCCAGTTTAATATCTGTAAGGAGCAACAGTTGCTGGAAGGTTTCAAATTGTGGTTGTGAGATAAATGGTTTATAAGGTGTAGGGTTGCAGAGGCTAAGGACGAGTGGAGATGCTGGGAAGCGGTGGGCATGGAGCTTGAAGGACGTCGTTCAAGCAATGAGCGGTGGGCTTTTCCACCTCTAATAAGACGAGCATGCCGAGAAGCACAACGTTGTCAATCCCAACTAAAACGCTCGAACCGATGAAGGCAAAATTTAAAAACAGTGTGTTCTTTGTCAAATGGGCGGGCAGGAGATTTGACTGGTCTAAAATTATGGATTGATGGTGAAGTAGCGAGGGGGAGAGCTGAGCTCACGATTATTATTGAATGTACAACACTAGATCGAAAGGAGCTAATGAATGCATCACATAATGATGGGGCTAGAAAATTTTGACGTGTGGGGGCAGAGGTTTTGTCTGCCCAATCTTCCAACCAATTATTGGTGTGAAGTAATGCTAAGGAAGATCGGAGAAGAAATGATTTTTGACACTTAGGTCTTTTTGATTTTTGAAATGAAAAGAATGATTTTAATGATGTCCATGAGACCAAACAGTTTAAGGGACCACCGGATCACCGCCTTAAGCTAACTCTAAGTTCTTCTCTAAGTCGGACTTCCTTTTGTGAATCTTGACAATCAAACTAGTGGTTTGGTTGATCTTGTCTTCCTCGAATAGGCTGTGAATATTGTTTGCTCCCAAACTGACTTCGTACTGAGCCCAAATGTCATCATAAGCGGTGCACTCAATGTTAAAATGTCATTCAGTCTCAATCGCACCCGACACATAGAACCTACAAATCCTTTCTTCCCACTCCTCTTTGGGCCTTTTCCATTTGCTTGTCTCGCATCTGAGGTGATGAGAGCCTGTCCTTAATTGGGCCACTAACAGTCTACCTTTTCCCTTAATAGCTGCCCCCAGATAAACCTTATCACCATGTTCCCCAGTTGGGTTGAACATTTTGATGTAATGGGCCTTTTTCCTGCTCATGTTATTATTCCACATGGCAGTCCTAAATTTTTCTATGACGAACATTTTTATTTCCGCATTGGTATTGGGGCAATCTTGTAATTTTATTTCTGAGCTTTTGAAGATGTCACACGAGGATTCATTTGTTGGAAGTACCTGTGCGAGCTATTTAAGAAGGAAATTGAAGATGTGCTGCAATGTCAGAGTACAAATGGAGATACCCTCCTTGAATCTGAATTGGTGGAGAACTTACTAGGAGAGTTGTTTGGCATCACAATGTGGGGGAAGAGGAAGAGGAACTGGTTTTGGGATTATTGGAGGTTGAGGGTAAAGAATCAGGAAATTGAAAACAATGTCTCTCACGAGGTGCAATTAAAGAGACACGGAAAAAAAGGGTTTCATCAGCAGCCTTGAAACTAAAACGGCCCCCCCCTATGAAATCTTATTGGCGGAAACATGCTTATTCCCTTTAGAGGTCTCAGCAATGGTTCGGTTATTAAGTTATCAAAGACCGTGAAGGAAAAATTTAGGAGTCTATATGGGCAAAACAAAATGGGTGCAAAAAAGATTGTTATACCAAAGAATTTAACCCCATGAGAAATCATGAGGGGAAGGCATACATAGGAGAAAACATCAAATGGAGAGCTAAAATGCTTATAGCACAACTTAGGACAAGTTTTCATCATTTGAGGTGTGAAACGGGTAGGATGGATGACACCTAAGGAAGCATGGAAGGAGAGAATATGTTTATTTTGCAAGATGCGAGTGGTAGAGACAGAGTGACATTTTATCATGGAGTGGCCAACATACAATGGCATCCGGTCTAGATATGAGGATATTCTAGAAGCTAACAATTTAGGTACTCTTTTTGAAGAAACACAGCTAGACAAGACAACAAACTTAGTGATCAAAATTCATTGTCGAAGAGCTGACTTAAAGAAGCAATTTCAAAAGGCTTGAAGTTCTTACACCCTATTCTAGGGTGTTTGTTATTTTCTAGGGGGTCTCATAGGCTGCTTTAGCCTCACGAACGTTATGAAAATCATTCTTTCATTCATTCATGGATCATTCCTGGGACAATATTCATTTCTATAGGAGATGGGTTTATGCAAAACAAAAAACTTGCAAAGTATGTCTTGGAGAATATAATATGGAGAAATTTGGGTTTAGTTAAAAGTTGTTAGGGGAGAGGGGCCACTAGCTGTACAAGGTCCAATAGTTGTACACTCACTAGTGATAAAAAAAATTCCAAATGCTGGTCAAAATGGACCAATACTTGAATACATGAGAACTTATAAATGCTATGTTAAAAACATAAATAAAATTACTAACAAGTGAAATAAATAACTTTTTGTTCCAAATAAAATTATCATAGCTATTTAAGGGAAATACGCCAATTACCTCTCGGGGTCCAATAACTTTTCACTCATTGTCACACAATAAAATCACCAGTAGTGGATCATTTATATACCAATAGTTGATCATTTTTAAGCTTTTTTGATTCATGATTGGCATATTTATGCACCACTACTAGAAATTTGTGAATCACTATTGGGACATTTGTCCACAAGTTTTGATGATTTGAGTGAGTGGTTATTGACACAATGGGGGTCTTGTATCGGTCAACACTTTTTTTGACCGCTTTTTGATCCTTTTATGTATAACATCTCATGTAGAGTGCATCATTATTGGCTAGAAGTTGAAACTTTAGCTTTAAGTAGCTAGGTTGCATACAGGGACATTTGTCCACAAGTTTTGATGATTTGTGATGATTTGAGTGAGTGGTTATTGGTGCAATGGGGGTCTTGTATCGGTCAACACTTTTCTTGACCATATTTTTTGATCCTTTTATGTATAACATCTCATGTAGAGTACATCATTATTGGCTAGAAGTTGAAACTTTAGCTTTAAGTAGCTAGGTCGCATACAAAGATAGCTAAAAAAAATATTAGAATGGTCTCCTTGGTGTTGCCAATGCAACGGTGGTTCATGACATGGTTTAACAACCTCTTGTGTCTTCTATAATTCTAGTGGTTGTATTGGGCATTAACAAGTCGATTTTTGGTGCAATGACAAGTGGTATCAAAGTTTGGTCACAGGTTCGAACCCCGTGGTTGCACTAGGGGGATTGTTACAATGGTGAGCAAGATTGATTGTGCCCTTGTTCTTTTTGGTGTTGTCAGTGCAATGGTGGTTTGTGACATGGTTTAACAACCTCTTGTGTCTTCTATAAGTCCAGTGGTTGTATCAGGCATTAATAGGTTGATCTTTTGGTGCAATAATAACTACTAGTTATAAGAAAAAAAATTGTCACAATCTGATATATTGCTACCTCAATTAATAACACAAAGTTAGCTATAGCCACTGCTAGTCCCTTTCCCCTATTACAAGTGTCATTTAAAAAATAATATGGTTTGAAATAAGCACACCGAGCATGGTATGAAAGGTTACATTCATATTTAATCAAGATTGGATTTCAAAGAACAAGTGACAACAACAATTTGTATCTGAAATGTGATAGTAATGATAAGATTTTGATTGTTGAAATATTTGTTGATGACATTATTTTTGGAGGAAATAACACATTATGCAAATCTTTTGTTGAGGAGATGAGAAAGGAATTTGAGATGTCCATGATTGGAGAAATAAAATTCTTTGTTGGACTTCACATTCAACAAGTTAGAGATGGGATCTACATCACACAATCAAAGTACATCAAGGAGATCCTAAAGACATTTGGTATGGAAGAGTCAAAACTAGTTGGAACATCAATGGCTATTGGTTGCAAATTGTCAAAAGAAGATGAGACAAAGGAAGTGAATGAAACACTCTACCGATCAATGATTGGTAAGCTACAATATGTTGTACATAGTAGACCTGATATTGGTCATGTAAGATTTTCTATCTATCCAAAGTAAACACACATGTCTACAATCAAAAGAATATTTAGATATTTGAAAGGGACTGAAGATTTTGGTCTACTATACAAGAAAGAAGGAGATTTTGATCTGAATGTCTACATTGATGTTGATTGGGTTGGAAACATTGATGATAGGTAAAGTACAAGTGGAAGAGCTTTCTTTTTAGGAGAAAGATTAGTCACATGACTGAGTAAGAAACAAAGTTGTATATCACAATCTACTATCAAGGTAGAGTATGTAGCAATAGCTATGAATTGTGCAAACATTGTATGGATCAAACTACTTGAAGGTATGCAAGAGGAGATTACTGATCCAGTTACTATTTACTATGATGATACAAGTTCTATCAACATATCAAAGAATCCAATGATGCATTCCTAGACCAAACACATTTCTATCAAGTATCATTACTTGAGAGAACAAGTTCAAGACAAGCATGTGATATTGGAGTATGTGAATTCAAACGAGCAAATAGAAGATATATTTATCAAGCCACTACCGAAGGATGCTTTTGAGTATCTCAAAGGTAAATTAGGGGTTCTTCCCCTATCTAATATTTACTAAAGCAAGATGCATGCTGCATCAATTCAAGGGTTCATTAGAATATATTTTTGTGAGTTGATGCTAGTGTTCACTCTTTAGGTGATGCCTGAGGTTGTGAAATATGATTATGTATGCAATGAGATATCAATTCATGTTAGGTATGATCCATTGCATGAACAAAATTTTCAGGAGTATGTATCTTTGACATTGTTGTCAAAGAGGGAGAATAAGCTAATTGATGATTATAGAGAAATGATAAAGAGGGAGAACATGCTATTGCTAAAACACAAAGAATAGATGATAAAGTTTAGAGGGAGAAAATGACAGAACACAATGACCGAGAAGACTAAAAAATAGAGAGCTATACTTGACAAAGTGTTGCCATCAATGTCAAAGAGGGAGATTGTTAACCTTAACTGATGGTGATGGTGATGAAGATAGACCGAGATCAGAGGTATACAATATTGTAGAAGGGTTAGATTAGTTTTTATTTTGTTATTGATGTCAAGCAATTGATTTATGGTTCATATCGAGTTCTCATATCATTCAGAGTATGATATAAGTTGAGTGAGTTAAGGAAAAAGAGGAAGTGAAAAGTTGTGAAGTTGAAGAACTTAATTGGGCAACTAATACAGATCAGACAATGAAAATGTTATATTGATTTAGTTGTTTTCTACTTTACATTTGATTATATCAAGTCTGTAAAGGAGATTGTGTTAGAGTAATAGATTCTTTTCATTTTCTATTCCTCTCTAAAGATTCACTTAGGGTTTCTCATTCTCCTATTTAAGGATGAATCTTGTAATTGCTCTTTTTTAATTTCTCTAATGCAATTTTACTTTTGAGAGCTATTGCAGTTTATCTCCATTCTTCTCTTGTAACAGGTTATTCTAGTTTGCAGATATTCGTGGGCTGTGTAGATTTGTATTCTTAAATCTTTCATGGTATCAGAGCTCAGCTTTGTTGTTGCCCGTTCTTGATGTTTTAAAGTTTTATGGAGCTTTAGGGGTTTTCTGTTGGATCTGGGGGACCTATTTTTTTGGTCATCTTGGCTTCAAATGGACCTCACGGTTGTGTTCACAACGTCCAAGAACCCCTAGATCCATATAAAATTTGTCCTATTTGGACAAAGTTGGAATCTATGAGAGATTCTTTTTGTAACCGGCCTCGACATAGATCCTGAGGTGGTCACTTTTTTTTGGAGCATTTTTGGCCCAAACAGACCTCATGGTTGCGTCCGGAGCATCCAAGAAACCCAAAATCCATATAAAACTTGTCGATTTTGGACAAGTTGGCCTCTGAAATTTATTTTTTTTGCATACCAGGGTCATATGGCCCTAGTACGCAACTTGAGGCTGACGCAGGCGGACAAAACAGTAACATAAATTTTTTTAAATTTTTTTTTGGGCCCAACGACCACCCTCCAAGTAGCAGCCACCGACCCACCACCCCACGGTCATTGCTGAGGGTGGCCCCACCGGTGGCGTGGTCATCGCCGCCAGGATTAAACCGTCCATGATACCACACGTGACATGCAGTCCCGTCCACTTCCCACTAGGGGTGATGACGTTAGCGCAATGTCACATTTTTTTGTGTGTTGGTTGCATGCTCTCTTTGATAATTTTTTGATAGGGAGTTAGTTTTTTGACAATATCTTAAGTGTCCGGGATCAGAATTGGGCATACAATATATTAACAGAAAGTTGGTTCTGAGCCTGATCCAAATTTGCTAGTGTGGTTTCCTGATTTCACCATTGTGGTGCATTTTTTTGCTGTCAAAGATAGAGGCTTCTCTATTCTCTTGGGTTTCAGACTGCCTGCGCTCCGGGATCGATAACTTTTGCATCTGGGCTCCATTTTCTTCAAAAAAAAAATCACCGGAAAGCTCATTCAGAGATGTATTCAGATTTGAAGGTTTGCAATTATTATTTTGACATTTTTCTGCTCATTTATTCTATCAAAGGCTGTGGTACTTCTGTGCACTCTCGGAGCCATAACTTTTGCATCTAGGCTCCTTTTTTCGAAAATGAAATATTTTCAGAAAGCTCATTCAGAGATCTTTTCAGATCTGGCATTTATTTTCAGAAAAATTCTCATTACACAAAAATTTGTCTGAAACATTATTGTCTTTCTTTCTTGCATTCAGATTGTACCAGGGTTTGGGTTCTCTCTTTGTGGGGGGGGGGGGGGGGGGGGGTTTCTCTTGCTTTCTACCATTTGTTTCAAAACACCAAAGCAACAAAAACAAAAACCCTTATGCATCTTCTATCTAGTTCTAGAAGAAGACCCATAATAATAAAAAACAAACAAGTGTTCAGATCAGTTATCAACATGGCAGATCCAACTTTAGTTGAGCTTCTCACTCCGCACAATTATCACATCTAGAAAACTCGCATGATGAGGCTTCTTAGATCACGTGGATTATGGTCCTATCTAGATGAGGAACAACCTCATCTAACTTGCCCCTATGAGATTATGCAGCATAGGAACAAAATGGATGAGGCTATGGGTGTGTTGTCTTTGCATGTTTCAGATAGCCTTCTTTTCCATCTTGATGATTGTCCTACTCCTAGGGCTATGTGGACATGATTTTAGACACTCTTTGGCACAATTAATGAATTCAGGGCACTTTAGATTGATGCAGAATTGACCTCCATGGTACCTGATTCCTTTCCTTCTATTAAGGATTACTTGATGAAATTCAAATCCATCAGATCTATTTTACAGGGTTGTGGCAAGATCAAGAGTGATACAAAATGCATTTACCTAATTCTTTCTAAGCTTCAAGGAAAATTTTAGATTTTCTCTTCTACTTTCCATTCCACCATGGATGCTTTGGGATCTAGATTTGTTATGCCCTCTTTTGAGGTATTCTATGATCGTTTGACTCGAGAGCAATCTAAGCTTAAATAGTTGGATTCTCTCTTAGGATCAAAGAACCAAGCATTGGTTGCTCAGACACCTATGGATAGAAAGAAGCCCAAATCGAAGCCCAAGAAAGATTCAGCTAGAAGTGAGAGTCCCCCCAAGCCATCTCAAAAATTAGATTCCAAATCTAATTCCAAAACACATCCCAGTTTCAAACAGGGAAATTATTCAAAGTTTAGTGAGTCTTCCTCCAAGATGAAGAAGAAATCAAAAGAATCTTTTAGCTTTTGTGGAAAGAAAGGATATCTAGTTTCCAGGTGTTGGACATGACTAGAGGCTTTAGAGGCATCCATGTAGCAACATAATATCTCCTGTCTTCATCTCCTTCCTCTTCCACCAACAAAGGTCATGCTCTTTCTGCATGAGCTATACCTATAGATTCTCCTTGGATCATTGATTCAAGTGCTTCACACCATATGTCACACTCACCAGGATTGATTACATCACTTTCTTAGAGTGCCATTACACAGATTGCAGTTGATGATTCAACACAACTTTTAGTTATAGGTTTTGGACCTGTTTCATTGGATGGTGGTTCTATACAGGATGTTCTCTTGGTTCTGGCTATCTCTACGAACATCCTGTCTGTTTATCAGATTTGTCATTCTGGATCTGGTAAAACAGTTGAGTTCTCACCACATGATGTGGTTATTCGAGACCTCCATAATCCATATCTAGTTTTTTCTACTGGGAGTGTTGATTAAGAGTCTCACTTATATAGGTTTGGTTGCTTTGAGATCTCCGATTCTACAAGTGTTTCTCTTGTTGCTCATGCAGACATAGTGAGAAAAATTTGGCATGAGCATTTTGGCCATGTCAACTACAGATATCTATATTAGATGAGTACACAGGAGCTAGTGATTGGGCTGCCTCAAATTTATTGTACTGATGGTGTTTCTCACTATTGTGCCCTTGGCAAACATCACAAAGATCCTTTTCCATCAAGTAGAGCCTCACGTGCTATTGCACCTTTGGAGTTGATCCACAGTGATCTTATGTCATTTCCTACTCCATCTTTTTCTGGTGCCCGATATGTACTCACCTTCATAGATGATTTCTCTAGACGCACATGGGTGTACTTCTTGAAGTACAAGTCTGATGTCTTTGATTCCTTTCAAATCTTTAAGACATTTGTGGAGAAAAAATATGGTCTTTCTATCAGGCATATACACACTGACAATGGGGGGAATATGTGAATCAAACTTTCAAATATTTCTGCAATGAGCATGGTTTACAACATCAGTTCACAGTTCCACATACCCCACAACAGAATGGGATTGTTGAGAGGAACAACAAGACATTACAGGAGATGACCAATTGTATGCTACAGTCACAAGCTATGAGTGCTTATTTTTGGGCTGAGGCTATCAATTGTGCCACCTATATTTAGAATCGGATGCCTCACAAGGCATTATGACATATGACTCTAGAGGAGGCTTAGACTCATGTCAAGCCTGATGTATCTTCATTTAGATTTTATGGTAGTGATGCTTAGGAATTCATTCCAGATGATCAAAGGAAAGCCATGGAGAGGAAGAGTTGACCACTCATATTTGTTGGCTACTGTGAGGATTTGAAGGCGTACAGGTTGTTTGATCATGATTCCAGAGAGGTATTATTTCGGCAAGATGTTCAGTTTGATGAGCGCTATTCATAGATGGATCCTCCATCTCTAGCTTCCACCTCACTACCTAGTACTTCCTCTTCTCCTCTGTAGGATTCCATATCCTCTAAGGAAGATTCAGATGGTGATCCACCTTCGCCACCACCATCAGATGTTCTACGAGTTCCCAAGTGGGCTTGTGATACTGTTGATGCAACAAGACCTTTGGCAGGTGATCCTTCAGATACTTGTCACACTTGTGCACAGACATCAGGTTCTAGTCTTCTAAGTCAGGCCATTTCTACTGACTCTCAGAGTTTTTCAGAGGCGACAGGACACTTGGAGTGGGATAGGGCCATGGATGAGGAGTATTTTTCTTTGATGAAGAATCATACTTGGGATTTATGTTCTCTTCTAAAAGGGAGAAAGTTGGTTTGATGCAAGTGGGTGTATCATACCAAATATGCTATAGATGGTTTGATTGATAAGTACAAGGCACATCTTGTTGCGAAGGGGTTTTCATAGGTTGAGGGTATTGATTACTCTGAGACCTTTGCTCCTATTGCCAAGATGAACTCTATTCGCCTTATACTATCTCTTGCAGCTTCACAGGGATGGATATTATTTCAGATGGATGTGAAGAGTGCTTTCTTGCATGGAGACCTATAGGAGGAGATCTATATGGCACAGCCTCCAAGTTTTGTGCATGATTCTTCTTTGGTATGCAGACTTAGATGGTCATTATATGGTCTCAAAAAATCCCCTAGGGCTTGGTATGAGAAAATGGACTCTTTTCCGCTTTCTTCACATTTCACTTGCTGTCATTTTGATCCTATAGTGTACATTCAACATCATGAGGGTGATCTATTGATTCTTTTGCTATATGTTGATGATCTTCTTATCATAGGTAGCTCATCCTCTATCATTTAGAGTGTTTAGAGAGCATTGATGGAGAGATTTGAGATGAAAAATCTCAATTTTTTGCACTATTTTTTGGGCCTATAGGTTATTCAGTCTTCGAATGGGATCTCCATACTCTAGCAGAAGTATGCTCTTGATATGCTCCAGCGATTTGGCATGCTTGATTGCAAGCCTGCCCCTACACCTTTTCAGTCAGGTGTTGATTTGTCACCATCATGTCCTACTCCTTCAGTAGACTCTACTTTGTACAAATAGTTGGTTGGTAGTTTGTTGTACCTAACACACACACATCCAGATCTTTCCTTTGCGGTTGGCCTTGTCTCTAGATTCTTTGATGCAGCAGTGGCAAGCGAAAGCCTTCAAACAGTGAGCAATGGTAAGTTTTCAATCCCTCAACACCCAAGGTGAAGGGGTCAAGTGTTAAATACCTATCATTGGTATAGTGAAAGGGCTTAGAGAAGGTTATCACAACCCTACTATGCAAGTTAACCTAATCACTAGGCTTACCAAGGTCCTAAGCACCCAAACACACAAGTTCACCAAGAGATCTCTTCAACAAAAGAGTGATCAAGCCCCATAAAATGGATACTAAGACCAGGGGTGGCCTACAAGCACTGCTCTAGCCTATTTAGGTCTTATTCTTATAGTTCCAATGGTTCTTTCATTCAAAAGCAACCCATAACACTAAAATGCTTCACATCCTAAGGATTTGGCTTGTAGCCCTTCCTAGAGTGAAATTTGAACATAGGTCAGAATGTTCCCAAATGAGATGATGATTTGGTCAGAGATTCTGATACCCTTTTGGGGTTTACAAAACATATCTAAGCACCAAGGAGTGGAGATAAATGGAAGTCACTATTGTTGCAATATTAGATCGGGCTAATAGGCCTAATTAGGGCTCCAAATGCACTACAAGTGCTCTTTCTCCTAAGCCAATGCACAAACTAAGCATGGAGGCATGTGTGGATATGTAAAATAACTCAGAATCCAAGTTTTGAGACCTTGATGAATCCCCAACCAAAATCTATGGTGACTGTCCTAGTCACTTGACTGGTGCACACATAGAGATGTACACCTAGGGTCTTGTGGAAAACTCACCCCTCTACAAATCCACACTCCTAACCTGCAAAAGATGAAAATACATTGGAAAATATTGTATTCCACCAAGGGGCATCAATTTCCCATGTTGGAATGGGACCAAACAATCAGGTTCTATTAGAAACCCTATTTTTAAGCCTCAATTCCAGGCACTCCTACTAAAAATCGGATATCTTCCAATCTAGGTTAGATCAATAAATGAGACCAACTATAAATGAAAGAAGACTCAAGGCTTCAACTTTTGGGATCACTTTTTCATACCCACATGTTTGTACCCGTCCATACAATGGTCTGAATCACGAAATTTGTAGAGAATGTTTATGATTTTATTGATTTTAATTGCCAAAATACATGAGTTCTCCTACCACCCTCCTGTAAGGGCTTATGTAGGAACTCCCAATGGTTATACAAATTTTTTGAACCAACTAGCTATTTGGGAGTTGTGTTTACAATGTTTGACAACTATTAAGAAAGTTGCTCGAAAGTTGCATGACAACTTTTAGAGCAACTTTTGCCTAATTTGCAAAAATGCAAATATAATGACCAAACTTGGTCCTAACCTTATTTTGATGATCCTTAATGGATCCAAACATAGAAAATCATAAAACTACCTATGGCTAGGGTGTTGGATCATTAATGACCATTAGTTAGACCAAGAGCTCATAAAATGCCAATCTTGGAACTATGGTCTTACAAAGAGATCCAATGTCTAACCCTTATCCTAAGCATGACTAGAGGCCTCTAAGGACCTTAGTGTGAAATCCTAGGTTCCATAGGAATGCTTTTTCAATTTGGAGTAGGTGCTTCTACACCATACTCCCCTTGAATTTTAAAACTCAAGTCCCTACTTGAGGATAGTTGCTCCACCAAAGTGCCATGTTGGTTGATTTGATCTTTGGTTAGCCATGTAGCATCTATGTTGGGGAGGCCCTTCCATTTGACTAAGTACTACATGTACTTCTTAGTCCTGGTCTGCTTCAATATCTTTGTGTCCAAGATTTCTTCTAACTCCACTAGTTTGCTTTGAGGAAGAGTGGTAACATAGTCTTCATCTTTGGTGTCCTCACCTTGTTCATTTAATGAACATGCTGCAGCTTTATATGGTGTGAGGTCTGCCACATTAAATATAGGAGAGATTTGCAAAGTTGGAGGAAGGGAGATTTCATAGGTGTTGTCACCTATTTTGTTAAGTATGTTGCAGGGACCTACTTTCTTCATTTTTAGTTTGGAGTATCTACCCTTAGGTAGTCTCTCCTTTCTTAGAAAGGCCCAAACCTTGTCTCCTACTTTGAAGTGGACCTCTCTCCTTCTCTTCTCAGCATTTCCTTTGTACTTCAAACTAGAGCTTTGCAAAGTTTCCTTCACTTGCCATTGTACCTTTGTGATAAGCTATGCCAGTTCGTGGCCTTGAGAACTGGTTTTGAAATCAGAGGGAAGTTCCATAAGATCCAATGGTCCCTTGGGGTGCAAACCATATATAGCTTGGAATGGAGTTGTACCGGTTGACCTATTTATAGAGTCATTGAAGGCAAATTCTGCTTGGGGCAGGACTGTATCCCAACTTTGTGAGTATTGCTTGGTTAGGCATCTTAGGAGATTGCCTAGGGACCTATTTACTACCTCACTCTACCCATCTGTTTGTGGGTGATAGGCAGAGCTATAGGTGAGATTTGTACCCAACTTCTTGAAGAGTGTCCTCCAAAAGTGCCCTTGGAACTTTACATCCCTATTTGATACAATTGTCTGAGGTAAGCCATGAATTCTAACTACTTCTTTGAAGAAGAGATTGGCTATATGAGATGCATCATTTGTGCTCTTGCATGGCACAAAATGGGCCATTTTGTTGAACCTATCCACTATGACAAACACACTATCAGATCCTTGCTTGGTTTTATGCAGTCCCATGACAAAATCCATTGAGATAGATTCCCAAGGCCTTGAAGGGATTGGTAAGGGTTGGTAGAGCCCTTGATTTGTTGTCATCCCTTTAGCTTGTTGGCAAATAGTACAAGATTCCATAAACTTCTTAACTTCATTGTTCAACTTGGGCCAAAAATAGCTCCTCTTCACCATATTTGTTGTCTTGTCAATGCCAAAGTGACCTCCTAGGCCACCACAATGCTTTTCCTTGATTATATTTTCTCTCATTGAACATTTTGGTATGCATAGTTGTGCTCCCTTGAATAGAAGCCCATTCTAAATTAGATATTCAAAAAAATCAGTGTGATGTCTGCCTTCCATTTTTGTACAAATTTGATATATCTCTGCAAAATCAGGGTCATCGGGGTACAAGTGTTTGAGGGACTCAATTCCCACACTTTGTAGTTGAACTTCTTCAATCAGACCAATCATCTTCATAAGGGAATCAACAACTTTGTTTGCTACACCCTTTTTATGCTTAATGTTGAAGGTATAGGCCTATAATTGCTCTACCCATTTGAGATGCCTGATTGAGAGTTTTTCTTGTGAATTGAGGAAGCTTAATGCATGATTATCAGTGTAGACTACAAATTCTTTTGGGATAAAATAGTGCCTCCATTTCTTGAGGGCTTGGACCATGGCATAGAGCTCTAGGTCATAAGTAGAGTACTTCCTTTTGGCCTCATTCAATGTCTCTGAGAAGAAAGCAACTACCTTGCCTTATTGGCTTAGGACATCACCTATAGCTAAATTGCTTGCATCTGTTTCCTTAGTGAAGACTTTGTTAAAATCAGGGAGGACCAAGATAGGGTATTGGGAGACTCTATTCTTCAAGTATTGGAATGCATCATTGGCTTCCTTTTTCCATGCAAACTTAGTCTTCTTTCCACCTTTGATTGTTTCAAGAATTGGTGCACACACATGACTAAATTTTTTGATGAATTTCCTATATAATGTTGCAAGCCCATGGAAGCTCCTTACATCACCTTGATTCTTTGGTGGAGGCCAATTAATGATTGCATCTACCTTCTCAGGATCCATCTTGAGGGTACCTTGTGAGATCACAAAACCTAGGAACACAAGTTCCTTCCTCATAAACATGTATTTTTCCAAGTTGATTACCAACTTGTGTTGATGGAGTCTTCTTAGTACCTATTCCACATGATCAAGATGGTCTTCCTTGCTATAAATGAATATTAGTATGTCATCAAGGTAAACAACAACAAATTTGCCAATAAAATCTATGAATATCTCATTCATAAGCCTCATAAAAGTGCTAGGGGAATTGCTTAAACCAAAGGGCATTACTAACCATTCAAACAAACCTTCAGTAGTCTTGAATGCTATTTTCCATTCATCTCCTGGCTTGATTCTGATTTGATGGTAACCAGACTTTAAGTCTATCTTGGTGAAGTAGCAAGCACCTCCTAGTTGATCCAATAGGTCCTCAATTCTTGGCATGGGGAATCTATACA
This sequence comes from Chamaecyparis obtusa, assembly GCA_027943335.1. Taxonomy (NCBI): domain Eukaryota; kingdom Viridiplantae; phylum Streptophyta; class Pinopsida; order Cupressales; family Cupressaceae; genus Chamaecyparis; species Chamaecyparis obtusa. The sequence continues at coordinate 579,069 of BSBK01007676.1, read as the reverse complement.
TTATTGTGATTTTGTTTAGGGCCCTGATATCAGTGCATAACCTCCATTTTTCATCCTTTTTGGGGCCAAGATTGAAGGTACAACACAAGGACTAAGACTCTTTTGGATGAGCCCTCTTTCCAACAATTCAGTGACCTGTTTTGCAATCTCTGCATGCTGCAATGGTGTCATTTTGTATGGTGCCTTATTAGGCAGGGATGAGCCTAGTATGAGATCTATTTGATGACTAATGTCCCTAATGGGAGGGAGGCTAGTGGGCAGGTCATTAACAGTGACATCCTTATACTTTTGCAGCAATTTTATGACTTCATTTGGTATGGGCTCTTTTTTATTAGACCTGATGTTATCTTTGGGCTTTGAGATTAAAACAAATGGTTCAATATCAAATTCTTTCAAGGTTTTTAACATCTCCTTTTCTCCCATGATAATCACAGTGGGTTCTTTTTTAGATTTGTTATCTGGTAGGGGCTTCATAGTGAAGGTCTTCCCATCTTTGGTGATGGAGTAGGTGTTCTTTCTATAATGGTGTATGGCATCCACATCAAATTGCCAGGGCCTGACTAGAAGGATGTGAGAGGCATCCATCTCAACCACATCACAAAGGACCTTGTCCTTGAAGTCAGCAATAGAGAACTCTATCCAAGCTTGTTCTGTTACTAGAGTTTGTTGGCCTTTGGTTAACCATGAAACATGATAGGGGCAAGGGTGTGGCTTCTTAGGGAGGTTTAACTTCTGAACCATTTCAAAAGATACAAGATTTTTAGTTGAACCAGAATCTATAAGAAGATTGCATACCTTTCCATGACATTTGATCTTTGTCCTGAAGAGATTCTTCCTTTGTGGAGGTTCTTGGGTTTGTGGTACTTGAAGGAAGACCTGCCTCATCATCAAACATACTCCTTCTTCTGGTTCCAAGTCTCTAGTGTTAGCATTGTCTTCTTGCTTATCTTCTTGGACAAGTTGTGTTCTCCTCTCACCTTGGTTATTGTTGTTCCTCTTCTTAGGGCATCTTCCTGCATGGTGTCCCATTTGGTTGCAATAGAAACATTTCAATGGTCCATTACCTCTTCCTAAATTTTTCCTTCCTCTATTGAAAGGCCTTCTTCCTCTATAGTTTCCTCTTGAATTAGAGTCATTATTTTATTTGTTTCCTTGGTCAGGGGTCTTGCTGCTACTGCCACTACTTTGTCCCTTGTTCCAAGAGTTTCCTTTGCCTCTAAAGTTCTTCCCACTATCATTACTCTTCCCTTTTCCAAAGTCTTGTTTTCTTTTCCATTTTTCTTCCACCTTGAGTGCCATTTGATAGCACTTATTGACTGTGGTAGGGTAGTGTAGGCTTAGTTCTTCTTGAATGGATACCTTCAAGCCATTCATGTACCTTGCCAATTTATCTTCCTCATCTTCTGCCATATTGGTCTTCATACATAGTTTTAGGAACTCTTCAGTATAAGAGCTTACATCCATGTCTTTTTGTTTTAAACTTTCCTCCTCCTATGGAGTTGTACCCCATAGTCCTCATGTACATATGTCTCTTTGATCAATGCTATCATCCTATTCCATGAATTGATCATATTCTTCCCATTCTTCACCCTCTCTATTTGTATGAAGTTCCACCAAGTTAGGGATGCTCCCTTTAACTTGGATCTTGCCACCTTTACCCTCTTTTTTTCCAGGATGTCCTCACATTCAAAGAATGTTGTTAAAGCCTCTATCCAATCTAAGGCTAGATCAACATTCATCTTGCCATTGAAGACCGAAAAATCTATCTTCTCCTCCATGGTTCTCCTTCCCATGGATTTCAAGGCATCTATGAAAGGTCTTTGGTCTGCGGGGATATGTTGATCAACATCCTCCTCCTCTTCTTCACTCCCTTCTTCATTTTCAGGCCCATCTTCTTTGTCTTTGTCATCAAGCTTCTTCTCAAGTTCTTGAAGCCTCTTAGTTAAGGCTTTATTTGCAGCCTTTTTCTCCCTCACCATCTTTGCTAACTCACTATTTGTGACCCTTGTAGGGATCTCCTCATTCTCAGGATCAGACATAGCTCTGATACCACTTGATGCAGCAGTGGCAAGCAGAAGCCTTCAAACAGTGAGCAATGGTAAGTTTTCAATCCCTTAACACCCAAGGTGAAGGGGTCAAGTGTTAAATACCTATCAAAGGTATAGTGAAAGGGCTTAGAGAAGGTTATCACAACCCTACTATGCAAGGTAACCTAATCACTAGGCTTACCAAGGTCCTAAGCACCCAAACACACAAGTTCACCAAGAGATCTCTTCAACAAAAGAGTGATCAAGCCCCATAAAATGGATACTAAGACTAGGGGTGGCCTACAAGCACTTCTCTAGCCTATTTAGGTCTTATTCTTATAGTTCCAATGGTTCTTTCATTCAAAAGCAACCCATAACACTAAAATGCTTCACAACCTAAGGATTTGGCTTGTAGCCCTTCCTAGAGTGAAATTTGAACATAGGTCAGAATGTTCCCAAATGAGATGATGATTTGGTCAGAGATTCTGATACCCTTTTGGGGTTTACAAAACATATCTAAGCACCAAGAAGTGGAGATAAATTGAAGTCACTACTATTGCAATATTAGACCGGGCTAATAGGCCTAATTAGGGCTCCAAATGCACTACAAGTGCTCTTTCTCCTAAGCCAATGCACAAAATAAGAATGGAGGCATGTGTGGATATGTAAAATAACTCAGAATCCAAGTTTTGAGACCTTGATGAATCCCCAACCAAAATCTACGGTGACTGTCCTAGTCACTTGAATGGTGCACACATAGAGATGTACACCTAGGGTCTTGTGGAAAACTCACCCCTCTACAAATCCACACTCCTAACCTGCAAAAGATGAAAATACATTGGAAAATATTGTATTCTACCAAGGGGCATCAATTTCCCATGGTGGAATGGGACCAAATAACCAGGCCCTATTAGAAACCCTATTTTTAAGCCTCAATTCCAAGCACTCTTACTAAAAATTAGATATCTTCCAATCTAGGTTAGATCAATACATGAGACCAACTAAAAATGAAAGAAGACTCAAGGCTTCAACTTTTTGGATCACTGGTTCATACCCACATGTCCATACCCGTTAGTACAGTGGTCTGAATCACGAAATTTACAGAGAAAGTTTATGATTTTATTGATTTTAATTGCCAAAATACATGAGTTCTCGTACCACCCACCTATAAGGGATTATGTAGGCACTCCCAATAGTTATAAAACTTTTTTGAACCAACTAGCCATTTGGGAGTTGTGTTTACAATGTTTGACAACTATTAAGAAAGTTGCTTGAAAGTTGCATGACAACTTTTAGAGCAACTTTTGCCTAATTTGCAAAAATGCAAATATAATGACCAAACTTGGTCCTAACCTTATTTTGATGATCCTTAATGGATCCAAACATAGAAAATCATGAAACTACCTATGGATAGGGTGTTGGATCATTAATGACCATTAGTTAGACCAAGGGCTCATAAAATGCCAATCTTGGAACTATGGTCTTACAAAGAGATCCAATTTCTAACCCTTATCCTAAACATGACTAGAGGCCTCTAAGGACCTTAGTGTGAAATCCTAGGTTCCATAGGAATGCTTGTTGAATCTAGAGTAGGTGCTCCTGCACCATTCTTGTAGGATCCACATGAGAGTCATTGGCAAGCTGCGAAATGTATCTTTAGGTACATTCGGGGAACTACTATGTATGACATCACCTACACATCAGGACATCCTCACATTGTTGGCTTCATAGATTTTGATTGGACTAGTGATACCATTGATCAGAAGTCCACTTTTGGCTTTGTTTTTTCTCTTGGCTTTGGTCCTATCACATGGTCTTGGAAGAAGAAAATCGCTCATGCATTATCATCTACAGAGGCAGAGTACCAAACATCTGTGCTAGCTAGTCAGGAGATTTTGTGGCTTTGACACATGATGACTAAGTTTGGGTTTCCTCCAGATAGTCCCACTATTTTATGGTGTGACAATCAGGGTGCTATTCACATTTCACACAACCCAGTAGAGCATCAGCAAACCAAACATATTGAGATCCACATGCACTTCATTCAGTAGTTGATTCAGGATGGTGTTCTCATATTGGAGTATATTCCTACGGCTGAGCAGGTTGCTGACATCTTCACTAAATCTTTTGCCTCACCATGCTACCTTCAATTGCGCTCGATGCTTGGGGTGAATGAAGTTGTCCTTGGGGGGTCTCAATGAGGCCTTCCTTCTTTCATGTTTCTTTCTAGCATGTTGTTTCATCTCTTTTTAGAGTAGATTTTTTCCCATGAGGTTTTCTCTATTTCTCCACTTTAAAGAGATTTGGTTGTGATTGGGTACCTGATAAGGCTTTCTTGCTACGAGCCAAATTTTCTTTTCAGCTTGTTTTTCTTTAGCTTCTTTAGCTTTTAGTTTGCAGCTTTTCCCTAAGCTCATCTTAAGGGGGTGTTAGAGTAATAGATTCTTTTTATCTTTTATTCCTCTCTAAAGATTCACTTAGGGTTTCTCATTCTCCTATTTAAGGATGAATCTTGTAATTTCTCTTTTTTAATTTCTCTAATACAATTTTACTTTTGAGAGCTATTGCAGTTTGTCTCCATTCTTCTCTTGTAACAAGTTATTCTAGTTTGCAGATATTTGTGGGATGTGTAGATTTTTATTCTCAAATCTTTCAGATTGGACAAGTAAGCAAGGAGTAAAGTTGACAAGGCAAAGAAAAAGGTTGAGTTACTGAGTAGGAAGAGTCATTCGGTAAAAGGAAAGTAAGTTTTGGTAAAGAGAAAGGAAGTCAAGTCACCAAGAAAGGAAAAAATATTAAATAAAAGGATCAGAACGACATTTAATGATAAGCCATAGTGATCTAGAAGATTCCAAGGATGAGGAAACGTTAGTTTAGTTGAAGAGATCTACATTTAGGAAAATTCAAGGTGATGATCTATGGTAAAGATCTAAGTAGAAAAAGTGAAGGTACAAGTTCCAAGAAAAGTTCAAGTTCCAATGTGATGATAAAACATTTTACCGAGTTCTAAATTTGGTTAATTAGCTCAAGAGGATAATCTAACGGTTGAGAATAATCAGAGAAAAATGTATTAAAAGAGATTAAGAGGCAAAAAAGAGTCTATATAAAGGATGAAATTGAATGGAAAAAAACTGGCAAGTTAAAGGGTGAATGTGTAATCGAGTGATGCACTGAAGATGAAAAAGGTTGAAATCCAAGTCTGGAAGCAGAGATTGATGAAGTGTTGAGGCTAGTGAGTAGTGAAGGAAAGAAGTAAATACAAAGAGTGGATAAGGGATCTAACTAAGCAAGAGGTAGTTGTAGATTTACAAATCAAGTTTTATACCATTGCTTATTAACATTTGTAGCATAAAAATATCTTAACTGAGTGGACTTAACAGTCTTATTGTAAAACCTTTAGAGATGTGACATTCTAGAAGAGTGTTTAAAGACCTTCAACTAGACCACTCCTAACAGGGTGAAGATCCTAACAAATCTAAGGAAAATCCCCTAACATGGTCACATTTAACAATGTGCATTGTAATCTTTAACAAGATTGGCTTTTAACCGAGCATACTTCAGAAGAGTATTTCTTTGATGGGTGATAATTCTCACAGTGGTTTTTCCCATATTGGCTTTCCACATAAAATACTAGTGTTATATATGTTGAATGTTTATTGTGCATGTTATTGTTGATAGATAAGTTAATTTATTGTTATCGGTTAATATTGAAGTTTGTCTTACCGAGTTGAATCATTTAAAGTTTTTAAGGTTTAAGTATTAGTGATTACTGATTCATCCCCCTTCTCAGTATTTGACATGGAAGTGGAAATATTTTGGCAATACTAATATCCAGAAGTGGAAAGGAAGGAGTTAAATAAATTTTAAGTGACACAAATATAACCTTCTAGTTAAGAGAAAACAAATTAGTTTGGGATGGCTTGAATTTAGGAGAATACAATAATAAGGAAGCATATGAGTTTCTCATGAAAAAGAAGTAAAGACCAAAAATTGATATCCCTCTAAAATTGTGTTGGGATAAGAATTGTGTACCTAAGGCTGGATTATTCTCTTGGATTTCCCTATAGAAAAATACTTTGACTGCAGATAGGTTCAAAAGAATGGGATATGAGGGACCCAAAAAGTGTCCTTTATGTGAGAAAGAGGAGGATCAGTACATCCAAAAATCTAAAACTTTTAACAATTATCTTCAACAATAACCAGCATGCAAATACAAATATAACAATGAAGCATAACATATAAAGCATTCACACACAATGAACACAAGACATGATATTTTTTCTGTGGAAACCCTTGTTAGAGGGAGAAAACCATGTGTGGGAATGATGCCTACAAATTTCATGAGTGTACTGATGAAATCTATCCTATTAGGAGAAATTACAATAAACCTTTCTGAGGTTTTACCTAATTAAGAGTACTTATTGTCCGATTAAGAATTACAATAGTCCTATTAAAGAATATCCTGTCAAGGGATTTGAAACTCATTTTGAGAGTTCACCTTGTTAGAGGATTTATACTTTAGATCATGTTAAAGATCCTAATCATCCTATTAGAAATGACCTTGTTAAAGGATTTAGCTTGCTAATCTGTTAGAATAAAAAAGAATGATCTGATGTTTGCACTCAATGCATGACAGAGACAATGTATTTCTGATCAATTATGCTTCTCTAAACACTTTGTTGCCTCTGTACTATCTTCAACAATCTCTGTTAGTCACCACATACCATTGCAACATCATACTTAATGATTTCCTTAACCATTTATATACTTGTTCTAGGTTGGTGCTAGAAGCGTAAAGCATTTTACAAGTCATCCCTCAAATCCAACTTATCATATATGCGAGCATGCCAAAATAAAAATTTAACTTCGTTGATGTCAGCCTCAAACATCAAAACTTGAAAACATGTTAGCCAACCACTTACATTTGACCACAATACCAATCTAACCAACTGTACTAATTGGTACTCTATCTTAACTATAATATCACTCTAATATTTAATAATTCAGTCAAATATTCAAACTAACTATGTGATCATAGAAGTAGTCAAATATACCTCTATAAATAATATCTATACGATCAAACACCTTAACTCAATCTCCAACTCTAGATCCGGTCTCCTAAATCATGCATACTGTCTTCTTACCGATTGATTGAACACTTAGTTGCTTCTCCATTTGACCCTTCAATACCATCAATAAATCTAATCTCTTGACATTAAATGAATATATTTCCATCAATAACAACACCACAATACACTCATGTCACCAAAACATATATTACCTTCACCAAAATGCCAACAATCTCCCCCTTTGGCATTGATGGCAACATAAGGAAAAATTTGCGAAGTGTCAAAAACTATACATAACTCCCCCATGCTATACATAACAATTTTTTACTAAGTGTCAAAAATTAAACATAACTCCCCTATGCTATACATAATTTTTTTTATAACACTACTACTACTCCCCCTTTGACAAAAATGACAAAGGTGTTACAACATATGGAAAAAGAAAAAATTAATCAAGAGTAGCATAGTACAATTTACAATCTACTGAATATCTCATGGAAATTAGTCTTCAACATTTGTCAATCATTGACCCATGACTTATGTACATTCTCTAAAATAAGTATCTATCCATGAAGCAAAAATGCTAAGTCCTCTAATGCTTCAACTGTGTTCAGTAGACGAGGTGGTAAAACTTTCTCAGCTTCCTTTAGATTTTGTTGTATAATTTCTAATTTAGGAATCAAAATGCTTTGTAATTCCATCAAATTTTTAAGTCTCTTATTCTGTTCATCCCTATAGTTTTTGAACTTCCAATATATCTTACTTATCTCAACTCCAAAATATGTATCATTCATATGAATGGGATCAAAATTTTGTGACAAAACATTTAGCTCCTATTGAGCTTCACCCTTTTTCTTCTCAAGATCTTGCATAAAATGATAAAAATCACAAATAGTCTTCAATGTCTTACCTCCTTCAAGTAGTGATTTCTTAATCCAGTTCACAACCAATGTAAGAGTGTTCCTGTCTTGGGCAATGGACTGTGACAATTTCTCTGATCTTTTCTTTTCATAGACCTTTTCTGCTTTTTCTATTGCAACATCCTCCAAACTTTTGATCTCCTCATTAGTAGCTATGATTAACTTTCTTAATTCTCAATCGGAGTAGCCTTCTCATCATACTCTACATCTAGCATCATGTCACTGTTGATCCCTATGTTATGTTGTTTATTAGTATCTAACACTTAGTCATTTTTAAGACAATGTTGGTCGGTCATCACTACAACCGAGCCATATTATTAAGGTCAAGTCATGTACAGACTTGTATAGTTACCAAGTAGTAGTTACTGCCAAGAAAGTTAGAGATCACCGAGTACTTCAGTAGTTACCTAGTAGTTTATTCTGAGTTGTATAGAAGAGTCAGTGTTGAGCACAAGTATATGGAGAATAGTTTTAACTAAGCATCAGAGACTTCATATGCTGAGCAAGCCAGTTTTGACATATGTGTTTGCAATGGCACAAAATCCAAGGTAAACCATTTTGGCCAACTTCTATGTGAGATTTAATGATTATTGAGAGAATCAAGGAGTTGATTATGCTTTGTATTTTTTATCATTAATCCCTATGCAAGCCATGTAACCTATCAGAAAAAGGGAATTATTAAGCGACATAAGTGATGAATCTAGATCGTTGATCTTGATCAGATGTTTATATAAGGTGATATCAAAACTCTAAAACATAGTAACAAAGAAGATCTCTTGTATGCAGAGTAGAGGGGTGTTTTGATTGTTAGATGTAGAGATCAAGTAGAGTGACCGAGCAGAGAAGTGAAGGATGAAATAGAGCTACATTTGATTTTGGAGATCAGACAAGTATTGGAAAGAGATGATATGTAATCAGCATTTATAGTGAAAACCAAAGGATTAGACTCTAATACATTCTAGCAGGTAAATTAGGGTAAATATCTTAACAAAGTGGTCCTAACAAGCCTTTATAAATCTCTTAACTGAGTGCTTACTTAGCTGTAAGTTTTAAATCCTTTAATCAAGGTAGATTGTACAAGTCTGTAAGCTCTTAATAGGGAAAAACCCTCATAGGGTAGATCATCTAAAGTGATCGAAACATTGTAGCCCTAACAGGCACACTTTAATACTGCAGTAGTAAATATTTGTGGGTGTCATCCCTACCCCAGTTTTACCTTTCAAGGGTTTTTGGGTTACCAAACATTGTGTCATGTGTTTCATTTGATGGATGAGATTAGAATGTTAGATTCATTTTAGTATCAAAATTTATGTTTATAGAATGCATGTGGAATTAGTTTCAAAGTATAAAAGTATTATGGATAACTGATTCACCCCCCCTCTCAGTATCTCACTTTCCCATATTAGATTTCCAACAATTGGTATCAGAGCTTTGTTCTCTTAGAAGAAGTCTAACCACTTGAGAGTTAAGGTCTTGGAGATGTAGGTTTATAAGTTGGGAAAGATCATAGAGAATCAAAAGATTGAAATCTAGCATGCATTGCACTAGCTTGAAGTAGCCATAGGAGAATTGAAGAAATATTTGAGCAGAAGGAAAGAGTTGGCAATCCAACTGAATGACACACAATATCAAGAAGAGGATACTAAAGGTATATTTGATAATGGAAACTCCACTAAAAGTGATGCAACTATAGAAGATCTATTAGAAAGAAACAACACACTGAATAAAGATCTCAGAAGTCTAAAGAAAGAACACGAAATTCAATCGGTAAGACTATGTGAAGTGATTGAACATAAAAAGAAAGATGAAGAAGACAAGACAATGGTAGAAGAAGACAAGAGAAAAATGGCTATAATACTTGATGAAAGGACATGTGATATATAGAAGATGACAAAAAATCAATTGGAAATGGTAAACCAACTGTTACTTGCAAATCAAGAGTTGAATAGGAAAGACATGGAAATCACAAATTTGAGATCATAAAATAATCAAATAAAGAATGAATTAAGATCTGAAAAGGAACTTAATGAAAGGATGAACAATCAAAATGAAGCTGTGAAATATTTTGAGGAACTATTGAGGTCACCAAGAAGATCCAGTGACACCTCTGGACTGGGACATGATGAGAACCTATCATCCACTGAAGAAGGAGAATCATCAAAAGATGGAGAACAAAGGAATGAAAAGTCAAAGAAAAACAAACCTACATGCCATCATTGTGGAAAGCTAGGACACACAACAAACATCTACAAAAGCAAGAATGGTAAGTCCAATCCAAAACCCAAATTCAATGGAAATTGTTCTAACTGTAAGAAGCATGAACATCAGGCACATGAATGCAGGTCAAAGGTTAGTAATGCACGTAATACACCTAGATTTATAGGAAATTGTTACAACTCTCAGAAATATGGTCATAGAGAACAAGAATGCAGATCTAATACAAAACCAAAGTGGACATCCAATAAGCAGAGTAATGCACCTAGGAAACATAACACATTCAATTAGAATTAAAATACATGGTATAGTTGTCATTATTATGGAGAATATGGTCATATTATAGAAAACTGTGTAAAGACACATTTTAGAGGTAAATCCAAAATTTGGATGAGTGGAAGTCTAGTCTGTTACAAATGCCACAAGATTGGTCACAATAAAAGAGACTGTAGAGCACAAGCACCGAGTAATGAACAATTCAAAAATGAAGAGACTGTTGAACAAATAAGGAACCAGATGAATAAGACATGGAGAAAGAAAGAGGAAGCAAATAGTAGTGGATCTAGTGAACCTGAGGTCACCCAATCCAATGGATCAGGTGACCACACTACTTCTATCTAAGTAAAAAGGTATGTAAGGAACTGAACCTTCAAATGTTATATTTTACATCAGTTTCTTACATTTGATGTGTTAAAGACCATATTTGCATAAGATAAGATGCATTAGTAAATATTTGAGAAAAGAGTCAAATTGCATAATTGATGCCAAGCATCAGTATTTATGTCTATAGCGACCGAGTCACTCAGTATGTGCTGAGCTCCTGTAATAGCTGAGATATTATATCTACCAAGGTAAAATGAAAATTTTGGTATTGATCGAGTCATGGTTTCAACCGAGTATGGGTATGTGGTAACTGAGTTATCATGTGAAGGATGAGAAAACTGTATTTCACCTACAAAGTGTATAGAGCATTCAATGATGACCTAGTTCAACTATTTGAGTCTATAAAGTGAAATATTACTGTTCATTCTCATTTCACCCAATTATTTGAGAATTTGTAGAGTGATTGAGAAGAGCAATTGAGAAGAACGATTTGTGCTACATCAAGTTTGTGAAGATTCTTACAACGTGCCATCTACAAACATTGTGAAGGACTGTTAAACAAGGTATTACCGAGCTACTCAAATTTATCTTTTGAACCCTAAATTGGAGAAATGACATCCATCTCATCTATAGTAGTAAGGAAGAAATGGAAAGAGGTTCTAAATGTTCAATTAGTAAGGAGTGATGCGTGTAAACCACCAAAACTCCAAGCTATACCAGAAAGTGCGGTGAAGGGAGATCTCTCAAGAGACCTGTCATTGATTTCACCGAAAGTCTTGATGATACATGATGTGTGTGCATGCTACATATGCAAGATTGGAGAGATCAGAGATTATGAGTTGAGGAAAGCTTATAACAGGTTGTGTGATAACAGAGTGTTGAAGGCAGAGCATCAACACATTCTAAGAAAGGGCTAGTGCATGCCCTATATTTCCATCACAAATTCAAAATAGAGTGGATTAAAATCATTTTGAGTAGAGTACACAACATGCAATTATGGTTGGAGAATGGGCCAATGAAGATCACCAAAGAAATGATTCACTGAGTCATCAGTTAGCCTATTCTTACCGGGAAGATGACAATGAGATGCAAAAGCAAAGAAGTATCAAGGCTAACACACTAGTAGCATGGAACAAAAGATGAATGACAATCTCTATGATCAAAGATCCTGAGATAGATTTTTTGGTAAGGGTTATAGCTCACAAGTTGTATCAATCAAACAGGATGGATAGTGTTCCCTGCATTGCAGTAGATCAATTGTGGAAAATGGTGAAGAAAGATCATACTTATGATCTTGTCAAGCTTCAGTTGAATCAACTTGCCGAGAACCTTACATCAATCAGGAAGGCTAAAAAATCAATGTGTAAGTTCGGTTCCCTGATAGTTTGTCTATTATTTTATGTACAAAACAATTTTCCTACTATAGGAGATGTAGTATGGAGTCAGGACCGACCTGTAACTCAACAAGTTAATGATTTTATTCAACACTTAGGTGATAATTTTGATAGTGTGATGGAGATTTATTTTGTTTAATTTAAGAAGAAGATGAGGAAGAGAAGTAGAATTCTTGTATCCCTAGTAGAAAAACACTACAATGATATATGTTTTCTAGTGGATATCAGACACACCTATGTTAAAGATATTATGCCTAGGGTAGCATGGTTAAGGCCATTTACCTATGAGGTCAACATTGATGAGACATCAACATAAATAACTGCTTTACTAGTAGAAGAGATTGATAGAAAAGAAAAGCCTTTTGGAAATTATGAAGAAGCTAAGTCCAAGATTACTATTGGGTTAAAGTCTGCAACCCTAGAGAGGAAAAGAAATATAATAGTAAAAAATATTGAGAAAATGCTAGGTGAAGGAGAAGAGGAGAATGAACCTCTTAAAATTACACAAGGTCAGGGTGAAGACCAGTCTAGTGAATCTGAAGGAAGTGAAGAGGAGGAAGTAGAAACTCAAAAGAAGGGCAAGGGGGTAATGGTTTTTGACCCCAGTAAAAGGAAGATACAGAAAGTAAAGCTTACTCCTTCTGTAATATTAAGACCAAGAACTAGGGAAACTTCAACTACCATAGCTGCCGAGACCCAAAAGAAAATGCCAACAAAGAACACTGAAGGGGAAGGCTCAAGAAAAAGGAAACAAGTGCAAACTAGAGTTGTGTTGAGTCATCCCAAGAAGAAGTCGAGAAGAAAAATAGTATTACAGAAGGATAATGATGATGAAATGACTGCATAGATGATTATAGAAAATTGAAGGTGGAATCACATAGACATCCAACTAGTGTGAATGAAATATGCCAAAACATCAAGAGCATAATAGGATTAGCAGGATTCAAGTTTATAAAATTTGAAAGATTAAGAAAAGTTGATAAATAAAAGATTGAAGAGGCTATGTTAGAGATGCTATGCACATTCAAGATGACACCTTTGGAAATAGGGAATCTAATCCTTGATGAACTATTTAGTAAAATTGATCAGAAATGGCTATATGCTATTATGACTGAGAGGTAGATAAGAGAAGGCACTCTAGCTTAGATCATGCATGAACTAACACCTAAGAAAATAGAAAAATTCATGGCACAACATAGAAACATGTTTATACCTAAGATAAGGGCTTACTCCATTTTGAAACATAGTGTTGACGAAGTTGTATCACAGAGAAAAGAAATGTGGAAGATGATTTTTGGGTTAATAGTTGATAAGAGTGCACAACAAGGTGAAGGTACATCCAGCCAGGTTGAATTGGATAATAAAGAAGATATAGATGAGCCTCAGAATCTTGAGGAAGAGGAAAGGAAGAAGGTAGAAGTGAGTGCATCATAGGATGTGATCACTATTGAGGATATCTTTGAGGAAACACAAGTAAACATTAATGCCTTGACCGAGGAAGAAATAAAAAGCCAAATTCTTACCGAGGTAGCCTCAGATCCCTTTCTACCGAGTACCAATCTATTTCTCATCTAGGTACATGATTATACAAGGATTGAGGGTACATCAACTATTGACTCTGAAACTACAAGCTCTAACACAGTCAAAGTTTTATAGAAAGTCACATAGAGTTTAAGTGCCGAGGAATATGACAAGCTGGGAAAAACAATAGATAATGCACCTTTGGAGGAAGAAAATAAATTAAAAGGAGAAGAGAGCTTAAAAGAACAAGAAGATAAGTCTGCAACAATAATTTCAGGACCTCATGTTGAGGAAGAAAAGAAGATTGAGGAGAAAATAACTAAGGATCATCCAAAGCCTAAGAAGAAAGAGGCTATCTGAGCCTTAGTACAACTACCGAGTGGAAGCACACCAAAGAAGAAAGTACATAAGAAAAAGGAAAAGTCTCCCGACAAACATGTCACACTAGATGAAGTTATAGTGATTCTTAAGTGGGACAGTGATAACTTGACCTATGAAAAAAAGAAAATATTGCAAGATCTATTGAAGAAGAAGAGCAAGCAAGAGGAACTAAGGAGTGAACATCAATAAAATAAAGTACTTCATGAAATAAAAGGTATATTTTTAGAATCTTTTGAGTTGGATGATGTGAATGAGAATTCACCTATTCTAGAACAATTGGTTCATATTGTTTTTTTTTTTAGCAAAAATGGTCATGCCACTATATTATATTATTTATAGTGATGAAAGTGAAGCTAATGAAAAGATAATACAATCGTCAGAAAGAAAGTTTGAGACAAAGGTACTTGAAAGGGTCTCAGCTGAGATAGAAGTCAAACAGGTAGAACTTTATGATCTAGTGAATAACTTAGAAGAGGTTGTATAGAATGTTCATTCTTTGTACAAGAAACTATGCAATGTAGAAACATTCACTAAGGAAAATCAAGAACTGTTTGACAAGCTACAATTAGAATTGAAGTCTAATGGACATTCACTGAGCATGGATGCAAGTTCCAGCTCCATTCATTTCACACGACTACTTCATGCAGAAGGAAGATTACCGAGATGATAGCTAATGGTGGAAGAATAAGATCCAAATTAATCTGAATACACACAATGTTAACACCTCATCTGGAGGTCATGTAGAGAGAATTGGAATTGGCAAAGGAGTTAGTACAAAGAGATCCTCATCTCTCTATTTCCGAGAGTTTGGTTGATAGAGATACCCAACTAGAGATTAAGATTCAAGTTTTTGAGTCTGTGAGATCTAGATGGGACAATGCCTTAGAAATGATTATGCAGCTCCACAAACCATTTCTGGATAGTATTTTCTAACCCCTACACCCTAGAAACTTCAAGTGACAAAAACAAGGGGAAATAGTAAATATGTCATGGGTAATGTAAATGTATATTCATTTTATGTCAAGAGTCATGTGTATATAGTATAGTATTTTTGAAGACCGAGTCAAAGTCTTAGGGGGAGTACTCAAAATAAAAAGTACTATTTTGGTTATACAATGTAAAAGTCCTGACAAAGTGTTTTTTCCACTAATGTCAAAGGGGAAGATTGTTGATCCCTATGTTATGTTGTCTATTAGTGTCTAACACTTAGTCATTTTCAAGGAAATATTAGTCGGTCATCACTGCAACCGAGCCATCTTATAAAGGCCAAGTCATGTATAGACTTGTATAGTTACCAAGCAGTAGTTACTGCCGATCAAGTCAGAGGTCACCAGGTACTTTATTAGTTATCGAGCAATTTATGTCGAGTTGTATAGAAGAGTCGGTGCCAAACATGAGTATATGGAGAATAGTTTTGACCGAGCATCAAAGAATTCATATACCGAGCAAGCCAATTTTGACATATGTGTTTGTAATGGAACAAACACCAAGGAAAACCATTTTGGTTGACTTCTATGTGAGATTTAATGATTGTTGAGAGAATGAAGGAGTTGATTACCCTTTGTATTTCTTATCATTAATCCCTATGAAAGCCATGTAACCTATCAGAAAAAGGGAATGCTTAAGTGACATAAGTGATGAATCTAGATCATTGATCTTGATCTAGAAGCTTGACTAGATGTTTATATAAGGTGATATAAAAACCCTAAAATGTAGTAACAGAGAAGATCTCTTGTATGCATAGTAGAGAAATGTTTTTATTGTTAGCTGGAGAGATCAGGTAGAATGACTAAGAAGAGAAGTGAAGGATAGAACAGAGCTACATTTGATTTTGGAGATTAGACAAGTATTGTAAAGAGATGATTTGTAATAATAATTTATAGTGCAAACCAAAGGATCAGGTACTGATACATTCTAGCAGGTGAATTAGGGTAAATCTCTTAACAGGGTGGTCCTAATAGGCCTTTATAAATCTCTTAACTGATTTCTTACTTAGCTGTAAGTTTTAAATCCTTTAATTAAGGTTAATTATACAAGTTTGTAAGCTCTTAATAGGGCATACCCCTCATTGGGTAGATCATCTAAAGTGATCAAAATATTGTAAGCCTAATATAAACCCTTTAATACTGTAGTAGTGAAGATTTGTGGGTGTCATCCCCACCCCAGTTTTACCTTTCAAGGGTTTCTGGGTTACCAAATTTTGTATTATGTGTTTAATTTGATGGATGAGATTAGAATGTTAGATTCATTTTGGTATTGAAACTTATGTTTATGACATGCATGTGGAATTAGTTTCAAAGTATAAAAGTATTATGGATAACTGATTCACCCCCCTCTCAGTATCTCACTTTCCCATATTATATTTCTAATAGTCATAAAATATCTCTTCAACTTTCATTATGACTTGTGCCTCATTATTGAGCTTATCTTTCTTAGCCTTAGTCTTGATCACCATAGAAAAATTGATCATTTCCTCTAGGCTCATTGTGCTCAAGTCAACTTGTCCCTTTACCGATATATCATCATCATCAAATCTCATCTTTGGTAATGAGGAAGATGATGTATTTACTTGTTCTTTTCCTATCATTACCTCCTCTTGTTTTATTTTCAAAACATTTTCAATATCCTCCTTTTCTTCTTCTTGATCTCTCTGTTGACCATTGTAGGAACATTTTCTTATTCACCATTGGTCATAGCCTGATTGGTAGCCATGTTTATTGGATCTTCTTTCTTTTTCTCCTTAGGTTCATCTTGTACTTATATAGTAGGGATACTACCTAATAATCCAATTCATCTTTGAGTTCCTCAAGTGTGACCTTCACACCATCAATAGTAAAACCTTCATCATTTTGAGTAACCACTGGATCATCTTCATGTTTTTATTTTACCAGTTCCTCATCCTTTGTGTCTTTTAACATACCTAAGTATTTGATAAATATCTCAATAGATTCATCTTGAGATCCAAGAGACTCACCACACAATAATATTTTTAATATCTTCTTGGTCTTGAATAGTGGTCTTGTCTCTGCAAGTATCTTCTTCATTTCTTCTTCTGTCATTTCTGTTAGAAAGTAAAGTCCACCAAGATAACTGAGAGGGGGGGGGGGGGGGGGGGGGGAATTAGTTATTAGATAATTATAAATTTTATCATCTCCAACAACATTAAACCATATAAGAAATGTAATTACCAACCATAGAAAGATATCCATACACAATAACACAATAACACAAGATATGTTGACTAGAAAACCTCTTGATCAAAGAGTAAACCTCGGTGGGAATGATGCCCACAAAAGAAGCACTAATATGAATATTCCTTGTGAGAGGGTGGACTTTGTTAGGAGTCTTATGAAATACATTTAGTACATATGAATCCCTATTAGGAGATTTTGAATCCCTGTTAAAAGATTCTAACTTGGTTAAGAGTTATGGAAGATAGAAGGACCCACTGCCCAAACAGCTTCAGGGTAAGATCACTGAACAAACTGTCCAAATAATATTTGCATTACTCAATAAAATAATATGTTACCTCTTCTCTGACTATGCCAAACTACACTCACTGTTACATCAGATCTCAATTTCAGATCTTTGTACTTCACATGTCTTCCTTCACACATTTGCTTTCATACTTAGCTCTTTTCTTCACTTCATGCATACAACATCACAACTGCTGCTACTATATCATAATTACACACTTTCACATTACAACCACATGCTACTACTTTAAAATTACATTACAACAAGGAAATAAATTCCTTCCTTTATACCACACTCAAATAATTACAAATGAGTCGGCATACAATTACAAAATAAAAGTTTCCAAATGCTACACCAAAATTACATAGACTGTCGGCTTCCAAATACAATAAATCTTCACTCGTGTGACCCCAAAGTCTGTGCTATCATCCATGCCACTATCAATGTGTCTCCAACTTCCCTTTAACTACAAAAAACTAGATTCCAGCCTGATTAGGAGATATCATCCGATTTCCACAAACCACTACTCAGGAACATTGCCTGAACACTGCTTCCACCAAAATGATCATAACTTCCATGAATCAATGAATTACAATCTGCACTCTTAACCATAGACATATGACATATCAAAGATTATATCCTCAACATCACATAGCTCCAACTACAATAACCCACGTGTGCTAATCCAAACTCTGTCTGCTTCTCTGTAAGTCTTCGGTAAATCACTATGTTGACATCAATGACAATCATAGTCATGAATGCAACAACAACTGCTATAGAATGACTACCAAACATTTAGAATTCATTCCTAACAATCTCCCCCATTAGCATTGATGGCAACATAGATGAAAAACATCCAATGTTCCAAAAATCCAATACTGCAACACTTCTTCATCAAATCCTCTTCATCAATCAAATCTTGCTTCATTATCCTATTCAGTTCACTCCAACAAATGTCTCATATTGTTTTTCATTCATAATTATCCCCCATTGACATCAGTGACAGAAATTCCATCACTAAATCAACAACAACTCAATGTCAAAAGACACTTTTTAGAAAATACATTTACTAGAGTCCTCATGACTTAGCTCAAATACACATACTCCCCCATAGAGGACGTACCAACATCTAGTCCACAAGAAAGATGAGGCTCATATACCACTAGATGGATGCAACCAACTACATCACTTCTCAAAAGTAGGTTGGGGCATAACCCCAAGCATACCTCTCAGATACTCAAATATATCCTTAGGAAAAGGCTTTGTGAATATATCTGCTATCTGCTCCTTTGTACTTATGTACTCAAGTTTGACTTCTTTCTCAGCAACTTTCTCTCTTACAACATGATACTTAATCTCTATATACTTTTTCTTAGAATGTAATACAAGATTCTTAGACATACTAATTGTACTGGTGTTATCACAATGTATGACAACAGGTTCAACAAATTTTACTCCAATATCCTTCAGCATTTGCTTCATCCAAACTATCTAGTTACAATTGTTCGCTGCTGCTACATATTCTACTTCTACTGTGCTTTGTGAGATACAATTTTGCTTCTTACTTAGCTAAGAAACTAATCTTCCTCCAAGGAAAAATGCTCCTCCACTAGTGCTTTTCTTATCATCAACACTGCCTCCCCAATCAACATCTGTATATACATAGGGTAAAATTATTAGATTTTTCATACCATAATCCATAGTCCATTGTGCCTCTTAAATATCTCAGTATCCTCTTTAATGCTACATAATTTGATTCTCTAGGTTCAGCTTGAAATCTTGCTACAATTCCAACTGAATGTGCTATATCAGGTCTTGTATGAGTCAAATATTGCAATCCTCCAATCATAGATCTGTATTTCTTCTATTCTACTGCAAGAGTCTCATCTGTGCTAGATAACTTATGTTCAATCACCATAGGTGTTCCAACTGGTTTACAATCCTCCATTCCAAATCTTTTCAACAACTCATTCAGGTACTTTGTTTGACTTACAAAGATACCATCATTGTTTTGTGTTATCTGTAATCCCAAAAAGTATTTCATTTCACCAATCATTCTCATTTCAAATTCAGTCTTCATTTCATCAGCAAATTTGTCACTAGCTTCATCTTCTCCTCCAAAGATAATGTCATCAACAAAAATAATTATAACTAATAATCCATTTCCAATTTCTTGTGTATAGATTTCTATCAGTTGTACCTTTTATAAATCCCAACTTTAACAAATACTTATCCAGTCTTGCATAGCAAGTTGTAGGTGCTTGTTTAAGTCCATATAAAGCTTTCTTTAATTTACATACCATGTCTCCTTCTTGAGTTAAAGGAAAACCTTCAGGCTGCTAAGTGTAGACTTCTTCTTCCAATTCTCCATTTAGAAATGCTGACTTCACATCCATCTGATACACTTTGAATTTCTTGTAAGATGCATATACCAAAAACATTCTTACTGCTTCAATTCTTGCAATAGGTGCAAAAGTTTCTTCATAGTCAATTCCTTCTTGTTGTGAGTAACCCTTACATACCAAACTTGCTTTGTTTCTTACTACTTCTCCTTGTTCATTCATCTTGTTTCTGAATACCCATTTAGCTCCAATAACATTCTTATCTTTAGGTCTAGGGACCAATTCCCATGTCTTGTTCTTTTCAATCTGATCTAGTTCTTCTTTCATAGCATTAGTCCAGCTTTCATCTTCACAAGCTTCATTAGTAGTCTTAGGTTCAATTTGAAAAATCAAACATAACTGTTCTTGTGCCTTATTTTGAGTCAAAACTCCTCTTTTGATGCTCCCAATAGTCTATTCAAAAGGATGATTCCTTAACAAACTCTTGCTAGGTGTCACTATCTCAGATCTCTCTTTAGATGTAGGTTCTTCAATAACTTCACTGTGGCTTTCATTCAACAAATCACTGTCAGTTTCATAAAACAATTCAGTAGTTCTAGTATTAGGCTTAGGATGAGATTCTTCATCAGATTCATAATCAAACATTCTTTCCTGAATTTTGAACTTTTCATCAACTTTAACATTTGCGCTTTCAACAATAGTCTTAGTTCTTTTATTGAAACATCTATATGCTTTTCTTTTCAAAGAATATCCAAGAAATATACCTTCACCACTTCTACGATCAAACTTTCCTATATCATCATCTTTGTTTATATAACATTTGCTTCCAAAATTTCTAAAATACTTAACTGAGGGTGCATGTCCAAACCATAATTCATAAGGTGTCTTGTTTGTGTCTTCTCTGATTTGTACTCTATTCATTGTGTATACTATTGTGTTCACTACTTTTCTCCAAAATATCTTTTCCAAATTATTTTCAAACAACATAGCTCTTGCTGCTTCAGTCACTGATATGTTCCTTCTTTCTGTAATGCCATTTTTTTTAGGTGTTCTAGGGGCTGAATACTATCTTTTAATGCCATTTTCTTCACAAAATTTGTTAAAATCTCTAGAAGTAAATTCTCCACCTCTATCAGATCTTAAACATTTAATCTTCATTCTAGATTCATTCTCAACTATATTCTTAACAATCTTAAACTAATCAAATGCTTCAGATTTTTCTTTAAGAAATGCAATCCACATCATTCTTGTAAAATCATCAACAAGAATCATAAAATACCTTTCTCCATAGAATCCTCTATTCTTGGTAGGACCGCTCAAATCTGTATGAACAATCTCCAGCTTCTCTGTAGCTGTAAACTTCTTACTAGGAAAAGAACTTCTCTTCTATTTATCCATTACACATTCTTTGCAAATCATGTTAGTAAGCTTCATAATTCTAGGTAAATCTCTTACTGCAAGTGTAGTACTTACTTTCACAATGTTATCAAAGTTTATATGAGAAAACCTTCTATGCCATAACCAACTATCATCAATCTTTGTAATCAAACATATCATCTCAGTAGGATTCAACTGAAATACATTACCTCTGGTTCTAGATCCAGTTCCAATCAGATTTCCATCTTTATCCTTTATCACACAAGTTTTCTCAGTAAACCAAACTTGATAACCCTTATCAACTAACTGTCCAATGCTCAAAAGATTATGTTTCAATCCATCCACAAAATAAACATCATCAATATTAGTCTTTCCATCAAGAGTAATAGATCCTATACCTTTAATCAAACAAGGTGCATTGTTTCCAACTCTAACAACTCCACCATCATATTCATTCAACTTTATGAACTTTTTCATGTCTCCAGTCATATGATGTGAACAACCACTATCTATAATCCAATCAGCTTTCTTTTCAACTTGAGAAACTATGGCTTTTTCTTGCTTAACATTAGATTCAGGATTTTCTTCTTTAATTGCTAGAAATCCTATGTCATCATTACTTTCAATATCACTTTCATTTAAGGTTCTTTCTATACTAGCTTCAAGATCTTCATCATTAGCATAATAAAATTCCTTAGATCTTCTAGGTTTGAAATTGCTTCTATACTTTTTAACTCTCTTAGGACATTTATATGCAAAATGGCCATATTCTTGACAAGTCCAACATTTAAAATTTTTCTTACCATCTGGTTCTCTTTTCACAAGTAAGGCAATACCTTCTTCAATATTCTTGTCTTCTTCATTTCTAGCTCTGCTGCTGCCAGCATAATCTCCGCTCACACTGATGCTTCTTGACAAAGTAGGGCAAACACTAAGAGCACTGAATGCTGTCTCCATTATAGGTAAGTCTCCTAATAATATCAGGTTCATTTCTGCTACTTCCAATCTTCCAAGAAGAGTCTCTCTTGTAAAGTTTGTTGTACAAGGTATCACTTGTTCAATCATCTGTGTTGTCTACTTAAATACAAGAGTCAATGTCCTCAGAATTTTCCATATCACTTCATTCTCTATCTTTGTTCCTCCAAAAGATTTTATACCTAAAATGATCTCTGACATTCTACCAATATAACTTCTAACAGATTTATCTTCCAACATTCTTATATCTTCAAATGCACATATCCAATTATGTAATCTAACTCTTTTTTCATGTTCATCACCTTCAAAAGTAGAGTGTAAAGCATTCCAAATTTCATGAGATTTTTAAAAATATTTTACCTGGTTGTACTCATTCTCTGAAAGTGCTGTCAAAAGTGCTTCTCTTGCAAGTATGTTACACATGAATAGATCTCTCTCTTGCACAGTACATGTTTCAAGATTGTCTTCTTCAATGATCATCTTATTATTCTTTGTAATCAACCAATAACCTGGTCCTAAACATAATAGGTGTGTCTTCATCTTTTCTTTCCAGCTGTCAAAATTTACTCCATCAAACTTAGGTCTTTCTTTCCTAAAATTCACCATGGATCTCCTTAAGCTGTTAAACTTCTTCTTCAAGGACCTGCCGCTCTGATACCAATTGTTAGAAAGTAAAGTCCACCAAGATAACTGAGAGGGGGGGGGGTGAATTAGTTATCAGATAATTATAACTTTTATCATCTTCAACAGGATGAAACCATATAAGCAATGTAATTACCAACCATAGAAAGATATTCATACACAATAACACAATAACACAATAACACAAGATAGTTTGACTAGGGAACCTCTTGATCAAAGAGTAAACCCCGGTGGGAATGATGCCCACAAAAGATGCACTAATATGAATATTCCTTGTAAGAGGGTGGACTCTGTTAGGATTCTTATGAAATAAATTCAGTACATATGAATCCCTATTAGGAGATTTTGAATCCCTATTAAAAGATTCTAACCCGGTTAAGAGTTATGGAAGACAGAAGGACCCACTGCCCAAACAGCTTCAGGGTAAGATCACTGAACACACTTCCAAATAATCTTTTCATTACTCAATCGAATAATATGTTACCTCTTCTCTGATTGTGCCAAATTGCACTCACTGTTACATCAGATCTTTGTACTTCGCATGTCTTCCTTCACACATTCGCTTTCATACTTAGCTCTTTTTTTCACTTCATGCATACAACATCACAACGGCTGCTACTATATCATAATTACACACTTTCACATTACAACCACATGCTACTACTTTAAAATTACATTACAGCAAGGAAATACATTCCTTCCTTTATACCACACTCAAATAATTACAAATGAGTCGACATACAATTACAAAATAAAAGTTTCCACATGCTACAACAAAATTACATAAAACTGTCAGCTTCCAAATACAATAAATCTTCACTCATGTGACCTTGAAGTCTGCGCTATCATCCACATCACTATCAATGTGTCTCTAACTTCCCTTTAACTGCACAAAACTAGATTCCATCCTGATTAGGAGATATCATCCGATTTCCACAAACCGCTACTTAGGAACACTGCCTGAACACTGCTTCCACCAAAATGATCATAACTTCGATGAATCAATGAATTACTATCTGCGCTCTTAACCATAGAAATATGAAATATCAAAGAGTATATCCTCAATGTCTCATAGCTCCAACTGCAATAACCCACGTGCGCTAATCCAAACTCTGTCTACTTTTCTGCAAGTCTTAGCTAAATCACTGTGTTGAGATCAATGACAATCATAGTCATGAATGCAACAAAAACTACTATAGAATGTATACCAAACATTTAGCATTCATTCCTAACAATTTCTAGTTGAAGTTGTAGTAGAACATATTGAATCAAATCCTTATCTTTTGTTATTACAATATGCCACCTAGCATCAAGTTTATTAAACAATGAAGTAGGTATATATCCTTATAACTCCATCAAAGTTAGACTAGACTTGTTCATTCTATACACTACAATGTCTTCAATTTTTTTTTGGTCCTCCTTCCCAAATTTATCGTAATAATTTTCAACTCCAACAAGTATACACCACTTTCTCACTTCATTGATAATCTTATCAATAGAAACAAACAATTTGAAATCTAATTCAGGCTTAACTGACTTAGTGGCTGGGGAACCTACCACTTTAGATTTCTTTCCCTAAGCCTTGAGTTCCTTCTTCTCTTCCTCTAAATCTATTCCTTCAACTTCTTCATGTCCTTCTTTGTATCCCTTATCTTTTTTTTCTTTCTCTTTCTAGCCACTTTTGTAGCAGTAGCCTCCATAGCTCTTGAAGGCTTAGATTGTGTCCTCTTCACTATAATTCTGACTAGAATCTTCACTGAAGTTGTTTTCTCCTTCTTTATTGCACTACTTCTTCTTGTTTTCCTACTATTTGAGGCACTACAAGTTGCACTAACATTTTCAACATCTTCATCCTCTGTTGTTCTTGAAATACTAGCTTGTTCAACAATATGCTTGGCTCTAGCTTTCTCATTTTTATCCTTTGTAAAGCCTTTCTATATCATAAATTTTTCCACTTCTTTTCTAAGTTTATTCTCAATAACTAGCTTCAATAATTCATTATGCACTTGAAGTGACTTTTATTGAAATGACCCAAACCTTGGACTCTTGTGATCTACAGGTTGAGCTAACAGTTTTTCTACATACATTGTTAGTATATCTCCATCCACTTCATAACCCATAGTTATCACCCATGAGGTCCTTGGCTCAACTTCTTCCATTACACAAGTGTCAATATCAACTGTGAAACAAATAGTGTCCTTGTACTTATCCATAATTTTATAGGTATCCTCTCCTTTTCATGCATATTTTTTTTTAAATTCCTTCAAATAACCCCAGATCTTTCTAGTATAATCACTTTCTAAGATTCTAATCATGTTGTTAATTTGAATAAAAGATGGAGTATCTACTATCCATGCAACATCATCTATACTCAGAAACATGTTTTGGAAATAGAAGAATAAGAACATAATCACCCGACCATACTTGAATTTATGTCTCTTGTCTTTCTTGTTGTTCTCAAGATTTAATATTAACTACTCTCTCATTGCCTCAGCCAGATCATAATCAATGTTTTCTTTGATCATCTTATATGTTGTATGAATAGCACCACTGGGTATGCTATTCAAATAAATGGAATGGTAGACCTTTTATCCTATGACCATAGATGCATACTTCACTTCTTCATATTTAATTGCATTTAAAATCATCACACAAACATCCCACTTAGATTTAGTCAAATAGATTACCTCTTCTTTTGGAATAGTATGTAGAACAAGAACTTCATCGGTTGAACATAGACCGATTATTGCATGAATTTCCTCCTTTGTAATCTTATGTGGTCGGTCAAGCCACATGAACTGATCATGGATCCTTCTTATGACATATATGATCTTATCCTCTTTGAATTCATCAAGATAATTGATTGCATGCTGAAAAACTTTGTCTGTAATAAAATTTGTGCTCATCTTTCAGCACTAACCTATCATCACATAACTTCTTATACTATTCAAAGATTGGTTATGATCCTAGATCTTCCAATTTGTAATGAATATATGGTCTAACATCCTCAAACTATTGACAACCAAGGTTCTTGATAAAGAACATGACAAAAACCACCACGCCAATCACCACCGATCAATTTTCTCTACCAGATCACCACAAAAAATTCTTACTTATCGCTTGGATCTCTGTGATTGGCTCAAAAAAAGCTTCTTTCACTCCACAACGACTTCAAAATGCACAAGGTGAAAAATGAAATCCAAAAATGCCTTTTTATATACCTTAGCACACATTAAATTCTTTTACTAATAGAACATACCTTTTCACTGATTGACCCAAAAGCTCATTATCGATAATCAAAACACCATGTAATCTAACAAAACTTCACATTATGCTAGATAATAATTTATTGCATCTTAAAATGTTGATAGATCTTACTACACACCTATAGGGGGTCTGAAGATGGATTCAATAATAATTTCTCCCCTTAAGCCACATGAAGGCTTAGTTTCATGAAGAATTCTCCACACCTGATGGAGATGCAGATTCCTTTGATGAAATGGACTATAAGAGGAATCTAGCAAGGATTCCTCATTCTAAAATTCATAGACATATATCCATAGTTACCACATATTGAGCATATGAAATTAAATTTCCTCTCTCTTTGGTAAGGTGTATTTTGGTTGACAGGTAACCTTAGATTGTTCACTCTTGACCTGCACTCATAAGCTTTGTGACCATATTTGTTGCAATTATAACAATGACCATCAAAACTACTAGATCTACTTCTAGATCTAGATCTACAATCATGAGAAGTGTGACCATACTTATTATAGTTATAGAAATATCCATCAAAAGTGTTAGAACTATTTGAAGATCTACTCCTACAAAAATTTGCAGTATGACCTACCTTGTGATAATTGAAACATATAGGCTTGTAGGATTTCTTACCAAAAGTTTTTTATGTTACCTTTGGTGGAGAATTCCCTTCTTAATTGATCTCTTTTGTTCCAGAAGACTCACCAACTTCAAAAGTAGTAAAACTGGTATATCCTAGACTTGTGGTCTCTTTGCTTCTTCTTTGATTTCTTATTTTCTCATCAAGTCTTGTAGTAGTTTCATTGAATTTCTTGAACAGATCATTTGCATTCTTTAGTTCTCCCTTTAATTTATCATTCTCATTTCTCAGGTTCTCATTCTCCCTTAGGAATTTTCTATTCTCCTCATTTATATCATGCTTATATCATGCATATGTCCATGCAATGTTCCAACCTCTTGTCTTTTCTTAAAAATTTCATCCTCTAAGATTTTAGTGCTTCATCCTTGTCCTTTAGGGAATCTTCTATATTTTTCCTTGTAGTCTCTTTAAATCTCCTTGATTCCATCTCTACACACATTCTGATTGATTGGGCTTCAATCTCTCTCTTAATATTTTTCTTTTCCTTGTGTAATTGTTCATTCTCCTTAGTCATGGCTTCTAGGGTTTCTTTAGATTCCTCAGATCCACTCTATTCATAAAATTTCTCAATGTAGTCTTGAATCTTATTCATTTTTTCAACAAGCTTTGGTCACTTGGCCAAAGATTGCTTCAACTGATCTTTTAGTTCTTTGATAACCCTTTCAGTTTCATTAATTTGTCTCTTGTATCCCAAGCCCTCCATATTTTCCTTAAGGATCTTCCCCAAGCCGTTAGGCTTCTTCAAGGGCACAATGCTTTGATACCAATTATTAGTGTTATAAGGCATTGAGAGGGGTGGGGGTTGGGGTGAATCAATGCATTGACAAATTTGAAACTTTTAATAGTTATTTTCCACAATAACCATCATGTAAATGAAAATATAACAATGAAGCATAACATATAAAGCATTCACACACAATGAACACAAGACACAATATTTTTTTCCATGGAAACCCTTGTTAAAGGGAGAAAAACATGTGTGGGAATGATGCCCATTATAAATTTCACTAGTGTAGTGATGAAAGCTTCCCTGTTAGGAGAAATTATAATAAACCTTTATGAGGTTTTACCAAGTTAAGAATACTTATAGTCTAGATATGAACTACAAAAGTCATGTTAAAGACTACCCTATCAAGGGATTTAAAAATCCTTCTAAGATTTCACCTTGTTAGAGGATTTATACTTTAGATCATTTTAAAGATCCTTCTCACCCTATTATAAGTGACCTTGGTAAAGGATTTGGCTTTCCAATATGTTAGAATCAACAAGTAAAGAATGACCTGATGTTTGCACTCAATGCATGACATATCCAATGTATTCTTGGTTAATTGTGCTGCTCTGAACACTTTACTGTCTCTATACTATCTTCAAAATATCTTCCAGTCACCACGTACAATTGTAAAATTATACTTAATGATTTCCTTAACCATTTAGATACTTGTTCTAGGTCAGTGCTAGAAGCCTAAAATATTTTATAAGTCAGACCCCAAATCCAACTTAACATATGAGTGAGCACACCATAATAAAAATTAAACATCCTTGATGTCAGTCTCAAACATAAAAACTCAAAAACATGTCAGCCATCCACTTACATGTGACCACAACACTGATCTAACTGGTTTTACTAATCGGTACTATGTCTTAACTACAAGTATCACTTCTATCTTTAATAACTCAGTCAAATATTTAAACTAACTGATGCGATCATAAAAGTAGTCAAATATACCTCTATAAAGAATGTTTGTACAATCAAACACCTTAAATTGATCTCCAACTCCAAATACAATCTCCTGAATGCTACATACTATCTTCTTACTGATTGACTAAACACTTAGTTGCTTCTCCATTTGACCCTTCAATACCATCGATAAATTTGATATCTTGATATCAAACAAACATGTTGCCAAAAATGACAACAACACAATACACTCATGTCACCAAAACACATATTACCTTCATCAAAATTCTAATAGAGGAAATCATAGACCACATCTTATTAACATGTACCTTCTCTAGACAGTGTTGGTAGTGGTTGTGTAGTAGATTAGAATGGACCTCAGTCCTTCCTAACTCTATTTTAGGTTTGTTCAAGTCTTGACCCATCATCAATTTTTTTTTCTTATATAGTAACTTATGGCTAATAGCACCTTCAATTTTCATATGAGAATTATAGAAAGAATGTAATAGATGTCTGTATAAAGAGACAAAAATGAATTGGCAATAACTAAAAAACAAAATTGAGGCCGCCATTATAGAAATTGTTAATAGTAGAATAATGTATCAGCCCAAGACGAAATCTAGGATGACTAACTAGGATGAAAAGATGAGATAAAAGTGGGTAGGTTTAAAGATCCTCCTTTATGTTGGGATGGGTGGGGAAGGAAACAAAAATAAAAGAAATGAAGTAAGATGGAACCCTTTTAAAAAGGGTTGGATGAAGCTCAATTTTGACAGTGCTTCTCATGGAAACTTGGGACAATGTGATCAAAAGTGTGACACATTTCTATGAACCATTACACTTGAGAGAATCCATGGAAGAGGAAATCTCAAGAAGTGGCTGCTAGCTTCCTAGTTTAAGTGAGTTTAATCCTTCTCATGATGCTCATCAAATTGGCATAGAGGATTAGTGACTTGAATACTCCAAAATGAAAGATTCAAAAACTAAAGATTGAAGCTAAGGTGCAAGAGTGCAAGCTAGGATGAAAGATTAAGCTAAGATGAATGGAAGAAATTAGTATTCTAGAATGAGAATGCAAGAGCTATTCTATTGAAGAAATGCAAAAAAGGAACTAGATTAACAATGTAAGATTAAGCTAGAAATGAAGCTAAGATAAGAATTCAAATGACAAGATTATTCTAAGAATGCAAGATAGAAAGATGCAAAAAAGCTAAGATTACCAAAATTAGGACTTTTATAATGCAAGAGAATGTACTTCAACAATAATCAAGATGGAACCTTGAGCCAAGGAAGAGATTCCTTTTAAAGGAACTGTCTCAAGAATGAAGGGTGGAGATTAAGAGGCAAAATAATGAGTGATTGAGATGAAGAGGCAAAAGGAGAGTGAAGGAGATGCAAGGTTAGGTAGAGATGAGTAGTGAGGATTAAGAGGCAAAAGGGAAATTTTAGGTACAATAAGACATAATAGAAATTTTGAAAGCACAAATCCTTAATCAAGATTAAGTATGTGCACACATGTGAATGTGTTATTTTAATAAAAGTGTAGAAACTTTATATTAAAAGTAATGTTTTAGCAATTAAATAAATATGCAAACTCTAGAAATTAGACCATAGTATAAGCTTGATATAAGATTTTTGATTTAATTATGCAAAGGGGATTTTAGGGGTTACTTTGCACAATTATGTCTACTAAATATGCCTTTGAGATTTAGGATTTTACTTGAGGCGATTTGATCAAAATTAGGGGCTTTGGTTCTACTAGACCAATTTTAGGTATGTAGAAGGAATTGCTTGCATTGCATGGATCCAAGGGTGACCTAGAAGTATATTGTATGCCAAGGGAATATCCAAGACTTGACAAATGACTTCTTGATAAACATGACCTAATTGAATAGGTAAGACTACCACCTTTAGAAGAACATTCATCTTTATCATATGCTTTGATTGTTACTTTGTGCTGAGGATCAACAACATGCTTGGAGAAACTGAGAGATTTAACCAAACTAAATGTGAAGATGTTCAAACCTACACCTCCATCTATCAAAACATGCTTAACTCTATACTTATGGATGTCGACTTCAATATGGAGGGGCTAATTATGAGGATGACTAACAGACTTGTTATATTCTTAAGAGAAAGTGAGATAATGAGGTGAAGCGAGATGAACGACCATGGACTGGAACTTATCAATGTATAGGTCCCTAGGTACATTAACCGTAACAAGGGCTTGATCAAAGATCTCCCTATGAGAAGGAGATATTTTTAGTATCTTGAGTATAAAGATCTAAGATGAGGTATGATGAAGTTAGTCAACTAGGTTGTAGTCCTGTATAGTTGACAAGGTAGCTAGTTTAGATGTTGAGGTTGTTGCTTGATTAGAATCAGAGGAGAAAGATGAAGCTTCTCCTGATAGAGTGACTTTCTCTTGAGAGAAAATAATTGCATTAGATAATTTAGCTTTAGATTTTTCCTTAGTATGATCAGTGGGTTCAAGCATGTTGATCACATTGTCAGTATTAGAGTAGGTGTATCCAACCTTATTATCCTTTTCCTTAGAAGACTCTCCTTTTTCAAATTTAGGAAAAGGCTCCTTGAGAGTCTTATGATCATTATTTTCTTGTGTGGGGTCAACTACAATAGTCTCATTATCAATTCGATCCCAGATGAGATTCTTAAGCTTCATACATTCGTTAGTCTTGTGGCCTTTGTTGCGATGATAATCACAATAATGGTTGTTGTTCCACCATTTAGGCTTTATCTCAAGATCATAGGGTTTTGAATTATTAGGAAAATTAATAATTTGATTAGTCAAAAGCATCTTCAAAGCATTTTCAAGCGATTCTTTGAGAGGAGTTAAGTTTCTCTTAG
This sequence comes from Chamaecyparis obtusa, assembly GCA_027943335.1. Lineage (NCBI taxonomy): Eukaryota > Viridiplantae > Streptophyta > Pinopsida > Cupressales > Cupressaceae > Chamaecyparis > Chamaecyparis obtusa. The sequence goes on along the minus strand of BSBK01007676.1, from coordinate 547,683 downwards.
GCTTAGAGGCCCAAGGCTTATAAGTTTTGGAGCTTGTAGGATTATTCTTAGTAGCTTTCACAACAATAGATAGATTGAAAGATGTCTCTTTAGGAGTGGTAGACACTAAATTTGTACCCACGATTCTGTCATTGATGACATCTTTAGTCTTGTTCTAGAATTTGTTCTTATCTTTGTTATGTTGGTTGTTAGAAGAGGATTTATGCTCTTTGGATTGAAGAGTGATATCACCCTTACAAAAAAGCATGTCCTCTATGTGAATATAAGATTCAACCAATTTATCAAATGAAGCATGAGTTTGCATTTACAATGCATAATTCATTTCAGGAACCAAAGCGTTGATGAATATATCAATCTTTTTAGTCTTAGGAATCTGCCGAGGATAATGCGAGTATAGCTTTTGCCATCATTAAAGGAAAACCACAAAGGACTCACCTTGGTGTTGTTTGATATTGTAAAGATTAAGCATAGTGTAGAATTATTGATATTGTAGGATTATTGCTAGATAAATCTATGCACTAGCTGGTCAAATGATTTAAGCAGAGGATATAATTTAGTGAAACATTCCATATCTTGACCACTAAGAATCCTAGGAAAGAGTCTCATAACATAGGTAGGATTTTGCAAGAACTCCATGCTTAGCGTGAAAAAATCCTTACTATGATCATGAGGATCTTTGATACCATCATACTTTTCATACTTAGGAAATTCAACCTTTCGAGGAAAAGGAGGCATGTATAGATATTTGTCAAAAGGGAATGAGCATATAGCCTCAAGAGAACAAGATGTGTTTGTTTTTTCCTTTTCCTTTTCTAAGAGTAGCATTTTTTTCATCATTTCTTCCATCTGTTTCTTCATGATTTCCATTTCAAATGGTTCTTCTTTCTTTATCAGGTTATCAACATCAAAGTTGTGAGGTAGCTTGACTCCTTGCAAGGCCAAATGCAAGAAGTATTGATCTTTGTTTTGACTCAAAGTCAACTTCATAAGTCTTTGTAAGCATTCATCTTGTTGAAATTACAAGATATCTTCCTCAGTTATTTCATTATCTGACTCACCGCCTTGTGAACCATGTGATATAGGTCTAGTATGTTGAGAGCCATGTTGCGAACCATGTCTAGAGTTTTGATGCTCTTGGTTTTCTTGTCCAAAATGCTTGTCACCCAATTGTTTTAGAGATTCCTCAATCCTTTTTTTTTTGTTCTTCCATGATTGGACTATAAGAAACACTATGTGCCAACCTAGGAGAGGATAAGGTAGATTCACTAGAGATATTAGCAAAGGGTTTAAAACCCCAAGGTATAGGATCTTGTTTAGATGATTTGTCAAAGGTAGCCTTGTGTTGCTTTCCTTTGTGGATCTGAGATCTAGTTGTGATTGACATGAAAGAAGATTGTCAAAAGCCAAATAGGATGACTTAAGATGATTTTATTTTCAAGCTAGGTAAGAAAAAGTGTGTTATCTCTATTGAGCCTTCTAAGGTTGTCATTAGTACCAAAGGTGTGTAAAGATATTAGTCGGTTACTTACATTGAGCTAATCGGTAACATAAAGTAGAATAGACTAGTCGGTAAAGCCTATATACTGAGTAGCAGATAGTTTACCGAGCACCAGTAGACACCGACATCGATAGACAGTAAACACTGAGCATCGTAGTATACACCGATCAGTTTACATAGTGTTTACCAAGGATCATAGGAAATGGCATAGTAATCTGGAATGGCACATTCTTCTATGAAAATGGTTACAATACTTTGTAAAACATTTTACTAAGATCGAGGAACATTTAATGTAATGATATTCATTAAATACAATGTATATCTTTTGTAATAGATGATCTAGGTTATTATTGTACACCGTAGATCTTAGGGTTATGACTATAGTGTGTAACTCAATTTTGTTAAAGTGACAAAAATAGAACACTATATATTTGTGTGTTTGCATCATTTTTGGTGTGAGCTGATATATGAATCATAGAGCACTTGAAGCATTTTCCTATCTTCAAGTCTATCAGTTAATAGAGCAGAACTGAGTATAGAGGAATTCAGATTGAGCAGAATCAGTAGAGGCTATTGAGTAGTTCAGAGAAGAGATTCATCATAAGTAAGGTGATATTTTATCAGAGCTTATAGATCTATATCAGATAATTGAGTATCAAATAACAAATAAATACCTATTACTTTCTGAAAATTGTAATAGATTTTTTGGATAAAATCTCTTAACAGAGTGGACTTAACAGTCTTATGTAAATCTCTTAACCGAGTGCACACTTCATTAGTGTTGTTAAAATCCTATAACTAGGTAGATCTAGCCAATCTAATATGTCACTCCTAATAGGGTGAGATCACCAGAAGTGATCAAAACTTGTAGCCCTTATAGGCATACCTTTTCTATCTGCAGTAGTGAAGAATTTGTGGGTGTCATCCCCACCGCAGTTTTTACCTTCTTACAAGGGTTTCTACATTACCAAAATACTTGTGTCATGTGATTGTGATATTGATTTCATGTTATTTACTTACTTATGCTAAGTGGATGAATGATTCATGCAATTAGATTCAAGTTATTTTGGTCGGTTATCACTATTTATAGTTATAGATCTGAAAGGTTTACAAGTAAAGTTTTTGAAGGCACTGATTCACCCCTCCCCTCTCAGTACCTATCTCTCCTAATTCCAACAATTGGTATTAGAGCCAAGTTCTCTTATTGAATAGTTTAACCATTGAAGGTTAAAGATCTAAGTCATGGAGAGATACAAGCTTGACAAGACTATTGAGAATCAGAAGATACAAATGCAAATGTTTGTGGAATAGTATAAGAAATCCAAGGAAGGACTGAAGAAATTACTAGATGAAAGGAAGAACCTAGCTAGACTATAGAATGAGATTGGTTACCATGAAGAACCTATTGATGACATATTCGAGCATATTGGATCTAGTTTTGGAAGCATATCTGATGGATTTGAAAGCATAATCACTGATCTATCTGAAAAGAATCAATATTTAACTGATCAAGTGAAAGAATTACAAATCGGTCAAGAATCTCAGATGGTGAGAATGGTAGAAACAATGAAAAAAGAAAAACAAGATGAGTAAGAAAGAAATTTGGCAATCGATGACCGAAGATAGATGAGTGAACAACTTCAAACTAAAAAAAGTAAGATACAAAGACTCATTGACCGACATTTCCAAGTATCTAATCAAGTGATGATTATGAATCAAGAGGTAAACCGAGTAAATGAAGAATTGTTAAGAAAACTAGAAGATGTTGCAAGACTTAGAGAAGAAAATGAGAAGCTGAGAAATGAAGTGAAAAATCAACAACAAAAAAATGAAATGAAGAAACTTGTTGAGGAAAGATCCAAGAAGATCGATGACTTCTTAACTAATCAGAGAAGATTTGGAAATAAAGATGGTATAGGCTACACTAGTGAAGGAGAGTCATCACAACAAGATGAACAAATCAACATCAAGCAAAATAAGAAACCTAAAGTGTTGGCATGTTATCATTATGGAAAACTAGGACATACATCTAATGTGTGTAGAAGCAAAGCACAAGGTAAACCTCCTATCACTCCTAAGTTTAACAGATATTGTTACTATTGTGGTAAGTTTGGACATCCTACTTATGGGTGTAGAGCTAAGAAAAATGATATTGCTAATAATACTACTATGGAGAAAATATTCTATACTTATAACAAGCATGGACACACTACACGAGACTGTAAGGTGAAAATGAAGCAAGTCTGGACACCTAAGGAGAAACCACAATGTAGACCATATCAACCGAAGAGACAAGGTAACTCTTATGTTTGGGATTATAATACATGGACTAACTGTACTGTATGTGGTAGATATGGACACATTGCAGTAAACTATTATAGAAAGATTCGGATTGGACAATCAAGAAGCTGGACAAACACTAGGATGGCTTGTATGCATTGCCATAAGGTCGGTCATTTAAGCAAGAACTACAAAGATCGAGCACTAGAAGAGAACCATATATTTGAAAGTGGATATACTATTGCTGATATCATGAAGTTAAGGAACACTATGTGGAAGAAGGCATCTAATGAGAATGCTGAGTCAAGTAATGTTGTCGGTGAAACCTCATCCACTAGATTGGGTGACATTGGTACCTCCACTTAAGATGAAATAGGTATGTATGGGACTGATATTTCAAAAGATCACATTTTACACACAGTTCCTTATGCATAATGTTCTTATACCAAATCAGCATGAATAAAGATGCACTATGGTTTAGTTGTCATGAGCTAACAATGTTATACAGTCAAGAAAGAGAGACCAAGAGTTGGTTACCCATTGGTAATCACTATCTAAGGTTAACCGAGCATATGTATCAACTGATGAAGAAACTCTATGTTAACAGAGTGGATAAAATTTTTAGTTGTCACCGAGCTGATAGCTGTTTCGTACAGAAAGTTAGATGGAGCATTTATTGCATAAAAGTTTGAGCAAGAACATCGAAAGTCTATAAATACATAGGAACAAAGTTCATTTTTACAATGTGATTTTGAAGAGCGGAGAATTCAAAGAGAAGAGTTTGAGCTAAAAGATTCTCAAAAGGATTCAAGGCTACGCTAGATCAAACCAACATCACTCTTCACAATACCGAGTAAGTTCATTTGTGATCAAACACTTCCTATCCCGTTGCTTGCCGAAACCCTAGAATTAATTTATGGCATCTACATCATCTGCAAGCAAAACTCAAAGTGTTGAAGAGGAAGTTAATCTAATCATTAGGGAAAATTTTGATGAACCAAAGTTTAAGCCACATCCTAAGGTCGCAGAACAAACAGACACAATGGGTGCATTTTCGAGCATACCAGAAAGGGTTTTATTGACAGAAGACGTAAGGTCTTATATTCATTGCAAAATCAGAGAAGTTGGAGACTTTGAAATTGTTGCAGCATATCAACTACTCTGTGGCCTTGATGAAAAATGAAATCAAACTACAAGAAGATTGAGGAATCAGGGTTATCATGTTTTATACACTTTCCACAATCATTCAAATAAGATTGGATTAGAATCATTTTGAGCAGGTATCACGATGACAAATTCTAGTTGGATAAACCGATTGAGGTCAACAAGAAAATAATCAGTAGGGTTACTGGGCTCCCTACAACCAACAAAGCTAAGGCTTTTTGAAGTTCTTCATGACCGGATGTTGAGAAATACATTGGAGCACAATGGGACAGTCGGGCATTGAAGATTTCAACAATCAAGGACCCAACAGTAAAATATGCAGCACATGTGATCAAGTACAAGTTATTTCAATCAAGCAGACTCAAGAATGTACCCTGCAGCGCAGTAGACATGGCACACAAAATTGTAGTGAAAGGTCACCAAGTTGATCTTGTCGAGGTACTATTTCATCAACTTTAGGAGAATATGAAGACCATAAGGAAAAAGAAGTCTAACACATGTAAGTTCGGATCTCTACTTGCATGCATATTCCTCTATTTACAAAAGTATGTTCCTGGCACTGGTAAAGTAAATTGGATACCAGATGTATCGATAACAAAAAAGATTGGTGAAATGATGAACAAGTTAGGAGATAAGTGGAATCTAGAATTTAATGCATACTTCACATAATTTCAATCTAAAATGCATAAAAGAAGCAAAATTTTGAGGGAATTAGTTCAAAAATTTGAGAATGACATATGTTTTGTGGTCAACACTGATTATACCTTGATAAAAGTAGTTGAGCCTAGGATAAAATGGTTGGCACCGATGGGATATGAAATAAACCATGATTTCGCACTAAAATCTATTAATGCATTGCTTGCAATACCAAAGGATCCCATTGCCACTAGCTTCGGAGTATATGAAGAAGCCAAATCTAGAATATCAACAAATATTGAGATCGGTAAAATAACTAGGAAGGTAAAGAAGATGAAGAAAAATCTCACTACTAAATATGGAGATGGGTCTGACACATCTGAAGGGTCACCGGTTGAGTAGGCAACCGAAGGTCATCTACAGTTAGCCGACAAACCATATGATAGTGAGGAAACTGAGTCCGAAAAAGAAGTAGATCCTACACAGGTTCCTCCACTTGAAATTCCAACAAAGAAGCAGTCACCTATACATGAAGGTATGAAGACATGATCATCAACTGCAACACCACTTACAGATAAGGAAGAAGTAGTAAAAGTAACAAAAAGAAGAGCAGCTACACCGACAAAGAAATACATTAAGAGAAAGAACAAAGCTATAGCTGAGGCACCAAAGAAAAGGAGGAAATTCATTAGAAATAAGGAAAATCTAGACGATACATAGACAAAAGATGATGTAAATCAATTCAAAGTGGCTAGTAACAAACAATAGATGAAATCATTGAGGATATAATTGAACATGGAGACCTCACTGATCCATTACTAGACAGATTTGACAAAATGTCAAAAGAAGATCAAACCAAGATTGAAGAGGCTGTCATCCAAATGATGATAAAATTCAAGAAAGTTCCAATGGAGTTTGCCTGTGCATTACCGAAGAAATTGGATGATACAATTATTGAGAAATGGGCTGTTGCATTAGACACCGAGAAGAGAAAGAGAGAATGCTCTCTAGTTCAGGCAGTCACACACTTAAGCTTTGGAGAAGTTAGTGAATACTTGACCAAATACCAAGCAAATTTTATGATCAAGAATAGAGCCTTAATGATCATGGATGACAATGTAGTAGATATGGATGTCACAAATGATTCTATATGGACATCAATTCTGAAGGCCGAAGAAAAAGCTGAGCAACAAGCATTTTTGAACCTGTCTAAGAAGAGACAAAATTCTAAAGGTAAAGGTATTCTTGTTGATGAGGGAACAACAAAGAAATCAAATAATACCATTATATCAGTTACTGAGGCAATTGATATAACCGAGGACAAGGAAGAAATAAAAGTTTCATAGGATGCACCAGATAAAGTTTAAATCCAACTGGAGAAGAAAACTGATGATGATGTACTTGTTGTAGACATCACACATGGTGATCTTGATGACCAAGATGATGAAGATGTAAATATTTCACCAAATAAAGATGAAGCACTAGACACTGAAAGTCTATTTACATCACTACCAGGTGAACTTCCTATACTTGCCGAAGCAGCTGAAATTCTTTCCCAAGTACAACCCGACGGCTCAGATCTTGAGAAAAATAAAGATACCACAGGGGATCAAAACATAGAGAAACCTGCAGAGACAGATGAGCCTACACATATAGAGGCACCTTTCACCGAACCAAAGGAAACATATGAAGAAAAGGAAACAAACGAACCAAAGTTAATAGAGGTGATCCCACTGAACACCACAACCGAGACTCCTACTATATCAACCGAGACCACCACTACTGAGGAGCAGAAGAAGGAAGAACAAGTGTTAATAGGGAAGGATACTTTGAAGACTGGAGATAGATCTATTGCTATCATTGAGAAGAAATCACCTCTAGCACAGAAGAAGAAGAAGAAAGGAAAAGGGCCGGTCACCCTAGATGAAGTGATCATTATCCCTGAGTGTGACCCGAGGACCCTAAGCCCCGAGGACTTGAGTAAATATGGGGAGTTATGTTCAAGGAAGGTAGCGCAAGAGAAGCTGAAGCAAGAGCACAAATGAAAAGAAGTATTAACCGATGTGCAGGATATCCTTCAACAAGTAGTACCAAAGATAAACATTGATGAGGATACACCTATCATAGATCAACTTGCTACACTTGCCGAGAAGATCAATGCCCCGGACACCGATGCAGATAAATTTATTGAAGAAAGGGTAGAATCCAGAATACAACACAAATTAGTAGAGAAAATTAGCTAAGAAGTGGCATTACATAAGGTAAAATTATTTGAGGTAATTACTGAAACAAAATCCATCACCCAGACAATTTGTCAATATTTATTGAAGCTTTGTACTATAGACACCTTCACTGTTGAAGTCAGTGAAAAGATCAAATGATTGGAAGTAGAAATACAGTTGAGTACCAATGCAACTATCACCGAGCCACATGCTTTCCTAAAGAATATTCACCGAGTTCAGGAACTTCAGTGGTTGATAATAGATTTGAAGACACAAGAAGCGCACCTAACAAATCAGGTTATTGAGTTGCAAACCGAACTCATTTCATAGCTGAAATTTTTTGAAGCACATATTGTCAAAGCTGAGCTATTAGTTGCAACACCAGAAATTTTGGTGTTAGAAAACATCTTTGACATGCATGCACAAGTCGGTCTTGAGCACATTGCTCTCACCAACTTGAAAGAGGAATGGGAAAACCTCTTGGAGTTAGTGAAGAAAACCCATCAGTCAACTTTTGACAAGCTGTGAGTATACTACTTAACATTTTTTATTTGGCATTACTATCAAAAAGGGGGAAAACAATGTATCAGATGCTATTATGCCAAATATTATGTACATGGATGCTATGTATACTATATATTACCAGGAGCATGCACTGAGGGGGAGTACTTAGTACTTAGAATTTTTTTTGATGTGTAGATGTATATGGCGAAGATATAAGGAGATATATGGTGGAGATATAAGGAGATATAGGTTACATAGAAATTTTTTTTCTATATACATTCCAAGTTTTGACACTAATGCCAAAGGGGGAGATTGTTATCTCTATTGAGCCTTCTAAGGTTGTCATTAGTACCAAAGGTGTGTAAAGATATCGGTCGGTTACTTACATTGAGCTAATCAGTAACATAAAGCAGAACATACTAGTTGGTAAAGCCTATATACCGAGTAGCAGATAGTTTACCGAGGACCAGCAGACACTAACACCAATAGATAGTAAACACCAAACATCATAGTATACACTGATTAGTTTACACAGTGTTTATTGAGGATCACAGGAAACAACATAGTAATCTGGAATGGCACATTCTTCTATGCAAATGGTTACAATGGTTTGTAAAATGTTTTACCAAGATCAAGGAACATTTAATGTAATGATATTCATTAAATACAATGTATATCTTTTGTAATAGATGATCTAAGTTATTATTGTACACCGTAGATCTTAGGGTTATGACTATAGTGTGTAACCTAATTTTGTTAAAGCAAAAAAAAAAGAACACTATATATTTGTGTGTTCACATCATTTTTGGTGTGAGCTGATATATGAATCACGGAGCACTTGAAGCATTTTCCTATCTTCAAGTCTATCAGTTAACAGAGCAAAACCGAGTACAGAGGAATTCAGATTGAGCAGAATCAACAGAGGCTACTGAGCAGTTTAGAGCAGAGATTCATCACAAGTAAGGTGACATTTTATCAGAGCTTATAGATCTGTATCAAACAATTGAGTGTCAAATAGAAAATAAATACCTATTGCTTTCTGACAATTGTAATAGAGTTTTTGGATAAAATCTCTTAACAGAGTAGATTTAACAGTCTTATGTAAATATCTTAACCGAGTGTACACTTCATTAGTGTTGTTAAAATCCTATAACTAGGTAGATCTAGCTGATCTAATATGTCACTCCTAATAGGGTGAGATCACCAGAAGTGATCAAAACTTGTAGCCCTTATAGGCATACCTTTTCTATCTGCAGTAGTGAAGAATTTGTGGGTGTCATCCCCACCGCAGTTTTTACCTTCTTACAAGGGTTTCTGCGTTACCAAAATACTTTTGTCATGTGATTGTGATATTGATTTCATGTTATTTACTTACTTATGCTAAGTGGATGAATGATTCATGTAATTAGATTCAAGTTATTTTGGTCGGTTATCACTGTTTATAGTTATAGATCTGAAAGGTTTACAAGTAAAGTTTTTGAAGGCCCTAATTCACCCCTACCCTCTTAGTACCTATATCTCCTAATTCCAACAAAGTTTTGACTTGTCCAAAGTGTAAAAGTGTAAAAGCTATAGCAAAGATAACTTGCCACAAGATGTTCAAGCTGTAGGTAGATCCCTATGTATGAAACTTGTGAACAAGAAAAGATAGGATAGAGCATCCAAGAGAGATAATCAAAGAGATTATGGACAAGTGAACATTCTACTAGCCAATAATGTAGTCAAGAGATCAGAATAATATTTTCTAGCTAGAGGCAATTCTTAACATGCTGGAATGTACCAAATAACATGATGAGCTAAGAATAACAAAGGAGAAGCAATGTTGACAATGTTTGAGATTAGTCCAAAAGTTTGATTCCAAAATATTGAAAGGTTTATTGATAAGTTTGGAGCATTTCCTAGACAAGGTTTGTTTTCAAATGAAGTAGTGTGATTAAGAAATAGTCTTCAAACAATCCAATAAGGGACAAAGAAACCTTGTGGATACAAGAATATGTGAGGCCTTGCAAGGTGTAACAATATGTCAAGTTTATCGAGTGTATGTTCAAAAAATGTTTTCACAGGTCTTAGAACATTAAAGGACACCAAGAAAAAATACCTAAGGTCAAGCAGGAAGTGTTTCAATCTTTTCCCACAACTTGATACTCCTTTGCCTCATACAAAGTGATGTTGGATTTGTCATGGATTTTCATCCAAGGGAGTACATATGGTGAGTATCTTGAGGTGATCTGGGTAAAGTCCACTTGGATCAATCCTTGCACAAAGGAAGTCACATGACCAAAAGGATAGCCTCTAAGTCCTAAGGCATTTAGTAAGAATCTTTGTTCATGACTACCCCTTATAGTTTCGAAAGATAAATTAAGGCCTATAGCCCTACAAGCATCCAAAATGCATAGTATCGAAAGAAATATTTAGACCTCTCGGCCCTATACAAAGGGGATGTACTCCCCTTGTAGTCTTGTAACCAATATTTAGACCAAGAAGGCCCTACAAGAACCCAATCAAGTGTAGTATTTCTTAGTAAGATTGAGGTAACTAGGCCCTACACATGAAGAAGCATTAGAAGTAGAAAATAGAAAAGTCTTTCCTCTCTTTAGATTTAAGGAAGCTTTTGATTATAGTGGGATGGAGTAGCTAGGTTAGCTTGTTTCCCACTAGGGTCATTCCCAAAAGATTTCTATCTTGGCAAGCCCTCTAAAGGAAAATGCAAGAAAGAAAATGGATAGCTAGTGGAGGTCTATATTTCTAATTTTCCATGAGGAAAAGTGCATAATCTCCTAATCCATAGTGTCTCCCAAACACGTCAAGAACATGTTCATTTACCCAAGACTAATTATAAGTGATCAATTAAGTAGGTCAAGATTTCTGATTTTCCCAAAAGTAAAAGAGCATACTCTCCTACTACTCAACTAATCACAAGACAAGAAGTCCTCTAGTTAAGCTAGGTGCCTAGAAAAACAAAAGTAAGAAAACATAATGTTGATTTGTATCTCCTAGGAAACCTATAAGAAAAATAGCATTAGTAGTTTCAAGATTGAGCCTTTGACAAGTATCCTACATCAAAAGGCACTAGTAGTCACGAAAATCCTACAAAACTAAAAGTTAGGGCACAAAAAGTATGAAAATGAAAGTAATAGCCCTGCAAGATCAATTGTTAGTTGCTGTTAGAAAACCATAAAATCTGAAAATGCAAGAAAATTCAAGCAATCTCAACTAATTCTCAGACTGTGACAAAAATTAAATCTGGATGACATTTAAACAGATTATCAGAAAATTGTATGATATACCTTAAAGAAGCCAAATGATATTTTAGGTCCAGACAATAGACTATAGAGAAGAAAAATGATATTTCTCTAAGAAGGAGGTGATATTTCTTAGAGAAGTAAAATGATATTCTAGGAACTAGGAAATTTTTCTTGGTAGTATACTGGAATATTGCCTAGGAATGATCTGAAGTGTCGTACGATTCTTTGTTCTGCAAAAAGAAAATGATGAACTTGCAACACCAAAAAGACAAAAAATGAAAGAAATGGAGCTAAATATGAGAGTCTAGCCCCAAGGTGGGCACCAAAGATGTGTGATCAAAAGAGTGACACACTTCTATGAACCATTACACTGGAGAGAATCCATGCAGGAGGAAATCTCAATAAGTGACTCCTAGCTTCCTATTTGAAGCGAGTTTAATCCTTCTCATGATGCTCATCAATTTGGCATAGAGGATTAGTGACTTGAATACTCAAAAATGGAAGATACAAAACTAAAGAATGAAGCTAAGATGCAAGAGTGAAAGCTAGGATGAAATATTAAGCTAATATGAATGCAAGCAATTAGTATTCTAGATTGAGAATGCAAGAGCTATGTTATTGAAGAAATGCAAGAAAGGAAACTAGATTAACAAAGCAAAATTAAGCTAGAAATGAAGCTAAGATAATAATTTAAATGACAAGATTATTCTAAGACTGCAAGATAAAAAGATGCAACAAAGCTAAGATTACAAAAATTAGGACTTTTAGAATGCAAGAGAATGTACTTCAACAATAATCAAGATGGAACCTTGAGCCAAGGAAGAGCTTCCTTTTAAAGGAATTGCCTCAAGAATTAAGGATGGAGATTAAGAGGAAAAATAATGAGTGATTGAGATGTAGAGGCAAAAAGAGAGTGAAGGAGATGCAAGGTTAGGTAGAGATGAGTGGTGAGGATTAAGAGGCAAAAGGGAAATGTTAGGTAGAATAAGAAAAAATAGAAATTTTGAAGGAACAACTCCCTTTTAATTGCTAATTAATCAAGATTAAGTATGTGCAAACATGTTTATGTGTTCTTTTAATAAAAGTATAGAAACTTTATATTAAAAGTAATATTTTAGCAATAAAATAAATATGCAAGCTCTAGAAATTAGACCATATAGTATAAGCTTGATTTAAGATTTTTGATTTAATTATGAAAAGGGGATTTTCAAGGTTACTTTGTGAAATTATGTCTCATAAATATACCTTTGATATTTAGGATTTTATTTGAGCCAATTTGATTGAAATTAGGGACTTAGGTTCTACTAGATCAATTTTTAGTGATTACAGGGATAAGCTAGTATAGGATGTTGCATCCACAATTTGGAAGGTAGTATCAAAAAAAAATAGGAATAAGAACCAAAAACATAATTGAGCTAATGGATTTAGTAGAAGGATTTCTAATCTACAAAGAAATGAAGGTGGATAAGTTAGAAATAGAAGAGGACTTAGCAATAGTGATAAATGCACTAAGTGTTGGCAAGTGATGTTTTGGGAGCACTATGGATGACTTAAGGGTTGTCATTTATGGCAACACTTATGTTGGAGTGATCAAATGAAGTGAGTATAGGTATTGGGGATTCAGTCATGAAAGTGGCCAAGTACATAATCAAGATGATAGTATTCTGTAGTACAGTTTTGGTTAGCGAAGATGGTATATGATGTATTATGGCTTGCAAAGTTACAAGAAGAAATTTTGGGATATGTAGGACCTTTAGTTAAGGTCACATGTGTTTTGGTGTTGATATCAGTAAGATACAGTGTTGTGAAGGTATGCGAAGACATAGAATCACTGAAACATGGTATATGAACAGTCACGATGATTGAGGGAAGATTAGATGGAATGGTAACCTGCTAAGTCAGATGAAAGTTGTATATTGCCAACACTTTGGTAATAAAATATTGCTGACTCTACATTTATCATTTGTATAAATATTTATTATGTTTTGTATTGTATTTGAGAACCGACTGGATGGCATAATTGATATAAGTATAGAGTTTTTTGTGGAAGCGATAAGTGTGAAAGAGATGATGATATGATGGATGAAAATTTGGGATATTGGTAAAGACATATAGAAAATGTGAGATCTGTGATTTATAGAGCTACAAATGGAACTATCAAAGCATAGAAGATTCTTGCATTGTTCACCACTTGAAGAACACTTTTGTGACAATGTTTTCATTGTAAGAGCTGTAAGCTCACCACACCTTTAATAGGGTTTTTGTATACCCCTAAAAAGGTTTTTTATTCCTCTAATAAGGAAATATACTATGTAATACTTAGCTCCTAATAGGGCTAGATCTCCTAACATGAATTTAACATTTTAGTGCATAGTTGTGGGTACCATCCCCATTGGAGTTTTCCCTTGGCCAGGGTTTCCTCGAAAACAAATAATGGTGTTACAAATTATGTGTTATGTGTTTATGCTCTTTTCATTTTAGCATTGATATGGTTTATTTACAATTGGTTGAAGTTTAATTCAAAGTGTTTTAATACTGATTCACCCCCCCTCTCAGTATTACTTAATCCTAACAATTGGTATCATAGCTATTGGCCCTTGGAGAGAAATCCTAATAGCTTAAGGAAGATCAGAATGGATTCAAAAAGTTTGTAAGAAAACTTTGAAGTAGAACTTGATGATTTGGACAAAGAAAAGGCTGAGAATAGGGAACTAAAATTTAAATTGAGAAGAGCAGAAGGTTTCAACAAGAAACTAAAGGAACACCTTGAAATTTTAAAAATTTAGAGACAAGACCTTATGGATAAGATCAAAGAAGATTCAGACAATGATACATCATACCAAGTAAAGAAGCTGGAGAAAGAAAAAGAGAAAATCAATCTTCTGATGATTAAGACAAAGTTGCAGAGACACTAAAAGAAGAAAATGTATAGATACAACAAATGAAGACAAAACTTGATCACTACAAGGATAAATGTAAGGAATTAGAGAAGTACAATTAGATCATAAAAGGTGAACTCACTCAATCCAAATTGTATATTGAGAAGTTACACATGAGAAGTGATAAGATTGATGAATAGAAAGAAAGATAGAAAGCTAAAGGAGACATGACTGGAGTTGGATTCAATGAAGCAGAATGTTCTAAAACTAATGAAGAAACACATGAAGAAAAGACTGAAGAAAGACCTACTCTTGAGAGACCTAGAGATCATATTAGACCTTTCTGAGGTAGATGAAAGGTGATTGCAGAGGTAACTGTTCTTTCAAACCCTTTTTTGGTTATTTTCATAACTGTTATGCATATGGACATAAGAAAAAAGAATGTAGAAAACCTCATCAGTCTAGATATAAACAAGATTACATCATAGAAGAATCAACAATGAAGATCACATGCCACAAATGCAATAACTTTGGGTATACTGCAATGTATTTTAAGCTATAGGATAATTAGAACAAAAGACCACCTACATGTTTCAAATGCAACAACTTAGGAAACAATGAAGTTTTGCAGGTATAATGGAATGAACAATAGAAGAGGACCACCACCTGTGGTTATAAGGAAAAATATTGGTGATAGTGGTAAAAGTCTTAATGAGTATATAGATGAGTTTGAGAATCATTTCAAGAAATCATAAAATGAAGAGGATGAGAAGATATTAAAGATAAAAGAGTTCAATAAGGCATTGGTTTAGGGAGAGATAGTAGATGCTATTGTGTCTTTGTATGATGATTACATTGCTACATCGACCTAGAAGGATGCATGGCCTTAGGAGGAGCAGTGGATGAAGACACCAGAATATATCTAGCCCTTGATTATGTGGAATAAGCTCATGAGAGCTTAGATATGGTGTGTACAGACACTATGGAGTTTACGTTTTTGATCGCAACACTTAGGGATTCATATTCTATGTTCACGAGATTTTTTTAAACTGGACAACATGAAAATTTGAGCTACCTGTGATTAATGCATTCACTCACCTTGCGATGGATAAAAAACCTTGAAGTGTATCATTTATACACCATTTGATTAGTAGAAACCAAGGAGAATAGAGTTAAGAAGCACTAAAACCATCTAGCAAATACATCATGTGATCGCTCGAAGAAAAAGTTCTAGATTTCAGCCTATTAAAGGTATTTATATTTCATACTCTTCAAGAAGATATGGATGCACCTGTGATATTTTATGTTGTTGATAGACTGAGGTATAAGTTCAAGAAGAACTCATTTAAGTCTTGTGAGGATGATCCAAAAGGATCATTTTTGCAAACCCCTTACGACATGTTACACGTTGAAGACATTAGGGCTTATATTCATTGCAAGTATGAGACCACTGGGGATGTAGATATCTATAGAGAGATAGATGAAATGATAGAGTCTGATGGAAAGATGAAAGATGATTTCAAGCACTTGGAAGACCAATCTATTATCAAGAAAACCCTCCTAAATGAGTTCCATGAAATTGAATGGTTCAAGATTATCCTAAGCAGAATCCATGACCAATTCATCTAGATTAGAGAGCCCCTGTTAAGATATGTAGAAAGTTCATTCATGAGATAAGTGGATTGGATAATACTAGAGCCCTCCCACTAGTAGAGAAAAATATCAGAAAACAAGTAAAAAAACTAACATATTCCAAGTGGGATAAGAGAGTGATGATAGTGAATGCCATCTTTCAGCAAGATGCGAGATTGGTAGAAATACTACTAGGTTACAAGTTATTCTACAACAACATGCCTAATTCTATGTTAGCACAAGTAATAATGATGGCATACATATGTTGAAGGAAAACAAAACATATAACCTTTGCGAGATCTTAGCACAACAGTTCTTTGAAAATGTAAAGATTATCAAGAAAGATAAGTCGAAGGCATTTAGGTTTGGATCACTTTTGGTTCACATGTACATCCACACTGTACACAATTTTCCTAGAATGCACCATAGGGCATGGAAGGATAGTGTACCTACTAGTATACAAATCTCAGAAAGCTACTAAAGGCAAGATAAAAATTGGCTAGATGGTGAACTATTTGCAATGACTAAAATTATTCAAAGGAAAATGAAGCAGAGGTACAGGATACCTAAGGAGATAGTTGAGAAATACAAAGACATAATCTATTTCATGGTTGAAACTGACTGTGTGTGATTTGAGGAAATTGAACATAGAAAGAAATGGTGTTACCCTATGGGGTATGAGGTTGGTTATGAGGTACTAATAATGTAAGTTGGACATGTACTAGCAGCTAAGATAGATACATCTAAAGAGATATGGGGAACTTACCAGGGGAAGTCAACAAAAGTTAGTCAAGAACAGGAAAAGGGAACAAGGAATAGAAGAATAGAGAAAATAGTTGATGACATTTCCACGAAGGTAAGAATTACAATGAAGAAGATGAGAGAAGTAAGGAAAAAGAGGACAAAAGGATCCTCTAGCTTGGAAATTGAGGCACCTCCTCCTTCTGTAGCTGAAAAGACAGTAAGTCCTACTCCTGAAATAATTGATTTATCAGTTAAACATGAGAAGATTGTAGAAGTGATTGCACCTGAGAGCACACCTAGGAGATCTACAGGATCTATTAAACCAAGAAGCCCTAAGAAACAAAAGGTAGAAGTAGAGACAAAGAAGAAAGAAGAAAAAGTGATTGAGAAGAAAGAGAAGTACAGAAGAGGCCACAAGATCTATGGAAGCCATATGTTCAGATGTTACAAAAGAGAGTGATAAGAGATGGAAATATGAAGATAGTAAATAGATACTATAAAAGGTATGATTTAGATAATCAAGTAGTAATTGAGGACACAGTAATTGAGTAGTTATTAGTTTTCAAGAAAAAAATGTTAGAGATAAAAGGAAGTATCCCTAAGGACTTGTATATCAAGTTGGAAATAATAAAATAGTTAGCATAGTCTAAGGATGAGACTATAAGAAATAAGGCTATTGAAGACATGTTACTTGTAGTCTCCATACAAGAGAGGGAGAGAATTATTAAAGATTTGAAACCTCTACTAAGAACAAAGGCTAGACTTGTGAAGATAATGGGGAGGAAGTATGATGCGATTATAAAGGAAAAAACAAAGGAATTCAACAAAAGTATTATATGTGACATGCCTAAGAATAATTCACCTCCAAATATTACCAAGCCTACACCATTAGGAATGGGAGAAAGCTCTAGGACAACTGAAGTGAGTGAGAAAGCAAGTGAAGTTGACAAGCAACCAGACTTCTTCATTTGTGGTATGCCTATATCATTAGACACCTCACTTGATGCATATTACCTATTTCAAGACAATTTGGTTAGTGAAATGATAGTGGATGAGGAAGCATAATAGGAGAAAGAGAAAGAGAAGGAGAAACAACAAGAAGAAAAGAAAGAAGAAGAGATAACATCAAAAAAAGTAGAAGAGGTAAGAGTTGAGCTCAAACAAGAACCATATACCTCCTCCAGTCTATTGTTGGCAAGTATGGCCAACCTAGTGAGTGCAGATGTGGAAAACATGGATGAGGATGAACTCATGAGGTTATCCTTCATGGAATTTGCTAAGGAAAAGGAAAGGTCAGAACAAAAAGGGGACAAGAAGGTAAAGGTGATTACTAGGGTAATGGAGATAGTGAACAAAATACTCGCTACACCTCTTATTTTTCAAGGAAAGGATGATGTAGAGAACTTGAACTTGGAATTAGATGACTTTAAAAATCATTTTGAGTCATTGTTGAAGATCACAAATGATAAGGCTGATAAGAGATTCTTAGAAAAGAAGTTGAAGGAAGTCTGCTAGTCTATCTCATGGGACTTGGGCATTCTAAAAGAAACTAAAATAGAAGCTAAAAGTTGTGTGGCACAAGGAAGAAAGGTATATAGCTATTGCATAAATCCCATTAGACATGTTAAAAATATTAAAGATATCATAGCCAAGGATAGGGCTACCTTAGACAAGTTAATGGAAAGTTGTGAAATTTCTTCACAAACTGTGTTGGATATGGACAAGAAGGCATCCAAGATTTTGTATAAGATAAGTGTTTTAAATAAAGAGAAAGGGAGAGTAGTGGAAAGATTTGGTTTTTTGAAGAGTCTAATCACTCCTAAGCTTTCAATTCTTGAAACTCATCTTAGAGAGATGGAGAAAATAGAAGGGTCAATGAAAAATTCTATACCCACCAAGTTGAAGGCAGAAGAGACTGCATCTTATGCACTGAATGGACTGATCCATGTCAGTGAGCTTTTGATTAAGTCATGGACTGATGAAGTGAAGATCTTGGAAGACTCTTTCCAAGACATTCTAAATTTGGTGAGTAAGAACTAATTAATATATGGTTAAGTTTTTGAAGTTTTTGTAAGTACCTTTTCCATTGATGTCCTAGGGAGAGGAAGAGAAGAGAAAAAGAATGAAGAGAAGAGAAAAATGAGAAGAAAAGAAAAGTTTAAATAAAATAAAAAAAGAAGAAAATAAGAAAGTATATGTATATAGAGAAGTAGAAGGAAGATAGTGTTTTAACACTTAGTCATTTTTTGCTAAGTGTTGCCATCAATGCCAAAGTTAGAGATTGTTGGCAAGTGATGTTTTGGGAGCATTATGAATCACTTAAGGGTTTTCATTTATGGTAACACTTATGTTGGAGTGATGGCATGAAGTGAGTATAGGTATTGGAGACTTAGTCATGAAAATGACTAAGTACAGAATCAAGATAACAATATTTTGTAGTACAATTTTTGTGAGCGAAGATAACCTCTTGATCTACACTCAAATGCCTTATGTCCATATTTATTGAAATTATAACAATGAAATTTAAATTTAGGAGAATTTGGTGGATTACCTCTCTTACTTTTGTAGATTTTAGTTGTATGTCTTAGTTTCCCACAATCATAACGTGTAGGCTTCTTAGGCTTCGGTGGGGTAGGCTTTATCTCGGTTGGTTTCTTGTTTGGAGGACTCACCCTTCTCGGTAGTACTATTTGCATTGAAATCGAGTCTAGAAGTGTCATTAGGTTTCCTTTAATTTCTCATTTTTTCATCCAGAATCTTCCATGATTCTTAATTTCTTTTCATGATTTCATGACACAAGGAGGATGGAGAGAGGGGCCAAAGGAACACCCTAACCAAATCCACCTTTTAGAGATCACATGTGAAAGAAACAACACAAAAAATGAGAGAGAGAATGCATAAAGTTTCATATATTATCTTCAATTTGATTCATACATGTCGGGATGTAAGGACTTCCTGGTTTAGGCCAGCTATTAAAATCAAGTACAGAAGTCCTCCAACATGCGAGGATCTGCCAACAATCACTAATTTTCTATCTTCTATCTTCTATCCAAAAACTCCTCCCTAAACTCTAACCAAACAACTACATTTATACAAGAGGCTACTGAACCAGGTCGACCTTTAGATCCACCATCAATGGAAGGAACAACCAGATCTAGGTCCACATGCTTCCCAATGATAGATACCATCATTAAATCCATGACCAAATATAAATGCAAGAGTCAGCCTCAATAGAAATCCAAAATAAACAACTCGGTAAACAAGGAAATCAAGCACTAGACAAGCATCACCAAGCACTAGGGCAATTCACTGAGCACCAAAGAGATAACCGACCAACACCGGCGAACAAAGGGAACCGAGCAACACCGAACCAACTCGGTCAAAGTAGGAACCAAGCAACACAGAAAAATTCAAACATGTTTTCGGTGATATAGGATTGCCAAGGACTCGAGATGCTCCTGCATCATTTCATTAGCAACTCTCTCAGCTTTCAGATCATTCTTCAAGTGTTCATTCTCAGATCTCAATTCTGCAATCTCACCGAATTTTGTAGCAACATCCTGATTTTTTATAACAAGTTGATCTGTTAAGTTATAGTGAGTTTGTGTCAACCTCATGATTTCCCTATCTTTCCCTTTTAATCTAGTATTCATTTGTCTTGTTTCTTCTTCAATAGTTCTTTTTTCATCCTCAACTTTTCCTTTTTGTTCTATAATTTCAGACATCCTTACCAATTGCGCTTCTTGTTCTCTTTTTAGTGTTTTGACCTGATCAACTAGATTCTTATTCTTTTCAGATAGTTCTGATATGAGTGCATTAGATTCATCAGACATGCTTCCCTCAGATTTTTCTTCAAGTTCCTCAACTTGATCTTGAGTATCTTTCAACTATGGTGCAAGATCTTTCATTTTTTTTGATTGAATGTTTCAATTTTCTTCTTAATTATTCAATTTTATCATTAGCCATCTTCAGTTTTGTTTCCATACTATCAATTATTATTTTGTACTTGTATCTTTCCATCTCTCTAGATCTTTCCTGTCAAGTGACTAAACTTCTTAAGATACTGAGCTCTAATACCAATTATTAGATTCAGGTACAGAAAGGTAAGTACTGAGAGGGGAGGGGTGAATCAGTACTTTAAAATAATTTTAAAATTTAGTGAACTTCCTTCACATTTATTTATTGATTACTTATCATTTGCATGCATCACATGAAAGTAAATAAAACATGTAATAATCAACACATAACACAATTATTTTGGCATCGTAGAAATCCTTGTTAGAGGGTAAAAACTGTGATGGGGATGACACCAACAACCCTTCACTACTGCAAAATAAAGTTGCTTGGTTAAAGCTACAATGCTTAGCTATTTCTGATAGCTTACCCTGTTAAAGGTATTAACCCAGCTAAGAGTTATAAAGACTGCTAAGTCTACTCTATTAAGAGATTTCACAAGTCTAATCTAAGAACTGTACCTAGTTAAAGGATTTATAATTAAGATCTGTTAGGATATTCTCAATCAAACATAATAAAATGTTTGTCAAACATGCATCAACAAATGCTATTTAGACTCTATATGCTCATCAATTCATTACCTCATACTGTGTATCCATAGCACTAATCAATTTAGTACTCAGTAGCTATGAATCTTTGATTGTTCCTTGATACTCTGTTACTCAGTAGCTTCATTATTCACCTTCTATTGTGATCTGAAATCTCCAATTTCTCTTCACACATACATAGGCCACCTTCATGATCTTCATACTCTGATCTTCTTATATACAAAATTTAAGCAGTGCTAGATGTTATATAATCTTCATTACAAGTGGTGCTAGCATTGGTACACTTCCAATGCATATTTCATCCTTAATTATCATTGGCTGAACTTACCTTGTAATCACATGTAATCATTAGATTTCAATCTCCATTTTTATATTATACGATCTCATCAAGATTCGTAAACCATTTTGTAATTGGTGTCCAAGTTCAATGTACTTATAATTCATCTTGTGTTGGCTTATTTTGCTTAGTAAAATTTTTTCTTTAACTCGGTAACTGAGTTCCCTTATTGGTTAGGTGCTTGGTAGAACTTGGTTCTTGGTACTCGGTTCTACCTTGCTCAGTTACTATAATTTCTTTCTCTTTACTGAAATTCCTTGTGTACTTAATCCTTTTACTGAATGCTTTCTCTACCTTATTGACTCATCTTTTATTCCTTACCGAATGAATTTGACAAACATAATAACTTCCTTATAACTAATGATAAAAAAATTGACTCTTAGAAGTGTCAAAAAGTTTGAGCTCACTTGGTTCGGCCTCTATGTTTTCACAACATATTTTTCTTGGAAATATAGATGCAATAACTGAGAGGGGGGGTGAATCAATTAACCACAAAAATATTACCACTGATCCCTTAGATATCTTAACAAATTATTTACTGTTGCCACTCGGTAAACATACAGAGAAATGCTGAAACTCGATCTTTGAAGTGTGTAATAATTAAACTGTTCTTAAGAATTCATCACTGATTAACATACATGAATAAAGAAAATAACATGAACACAAGAGACACCAGATTTACCGTGGAAACCCAATATGGGAAAAACCACCAATGTAACTAGTTACTATTTTTCACTCTTCTGAAGTGATGCTCGGTTAGAAGCCAACCTAGTAAAAGGTTACAAAACACATTGTTAGGTGTGACCTTGTTAGAGGATTTAATCACCCTGCTAGGAGTGGCCTTGTAAGAGGTCTTGAAACAATTCAATAGAACTGTCACCTTGTTAGAGGATTTATAAAATGGTTGTTAAACCAACTCGGTTAAGAGATTTTGATATCACTACTACAATTGTAAGAGAGTAACAATGAAATGACCTACAACTGAATTGCTAATTATAGATCTCTGTTCTACTTCACTAGATCCTTACTGATCAAATAAATCTTTACTGCTCCTCAAGGATATCTAACCATCCTTCAAAATTCGCACATACCTTTCTTCAAAATGATTTCTGCATGTTGCTTATCTTATTCACCACTTGACCTTCTATATATATATACCATTCTAATTAACATTTAGATTGTCAAGTCGACACTAATAATTATTACAACAGTCGGCTAGGATAAACAAACTGTAGTAACAAAATCCTTTGAAGGGCTGACCTTGCTCGGTAAACATTAATCCTGAAAAGATTTACTTTGATGACCGAGTGAACTCAGTAACCACAGCGAATTCTGCAACATCCTTCAGAGACCGAGTGAGCTCGGTAACCACTAATTTTTCTTTGATAACTGAGGAGGCTCGGTTAACACTATTTTATGTCATGATTCCTTTTGACACCCGAGAGATCTCGGTAGACACTAAAAACCACCTAGCTGACCGACTGAGCTTGGTAGACACTGAGAATCGCCTAGCTGACTGACTGAGCTTGGTAGACACTGAGAATGATAATTGATATGACATTTGTGTGACATCAAAGACAACACATAGCTAATCCAATAATGTCCTTCAGATAATTGTATCCAACAATCTCCCTCTTTGGCATTGATGGCAACACAACATGTCATAGCACAATGAAATTTCATAGAGAAACCTAGAGTAAGAAACATATCCTTAGCTTCATTCTGATTCCCATCATCTTCAAACTTCTTTCTGACTGAGAACTCTCCCTCTTAACTTCTCAAATTATTCTCCTTAGAAATTTCTTGAAATGACAGCAAACTCTCCCTCTTTGACAACACATGCCAAAGACAACTTACATAGTTTCGGTAAATATCAATGTACCTTATGTACTGATTCATATGCAATGATTCCCTGACTATGTTGCATCAACTGATTGATCTTCAACATGTTTTGGTTGATGCAACACTAAAACTTTATTTAGTGAACCTTGGACAGGGGAGTGACCCCTAACTTGCCTCTTAGATACAAGAATGCATCCTTAGGTAGTGGCTTGGTGAAGATATCTACAATCTGTTCTTTTGTATGAATATATTCCAATCCGATTTCCTTGTCCTGCACCAATTCTCTGACAAAGTGATATTTTATAGCAATGTGCTTGGTTTTGGAATGCATTACTAGATTCTTTGAAATATTTATTGCACTTGTATTGTCACAAAACATAACAACTGGTTCTTTGATCTCAACCTTCATGCCTTCCAAAAACTATTTAAACCATACAATATTAGAGCAGCTTACTACTGGAGCAACATATTCTGCTTCTGCTATGGATTGGGATGTGCAGTTTTGCTTTTTACTAGTCCAAGATACTAACCTCTTGCCAAGAAAGATTGCTCCACCACTTGTACTCTTTTTGTCATCAATGTTTCCTACCCAATCAGCATCAGTAAACACTTTTAAATCTAGATTGCCTCCAAATTTATACCACAAGCCATAATCTTCAGTTCCCCTTAAATACCTCAAGATTCTTTTGATTGCCATCATGTGATTTTCTCTGGGTTTAGCTGAGAATCTTGCCACTATACCAACTGCTAAGGCAATATCTGGCCTTGTGTGCACTACATACTGTAATTTTCCAATCATTGATCTGTATAAGGTCTGATCTACTTCTTTTGAATCATCATCTTTGGTAAGCTTCAGTCCAGTACACATGGGTGTACCAACTGGTTTTGAATCTTCCATACCAAATTTCTTAAGTATTTCCCTGATATATTTAGACTGAGTAATGTAGATACCATTTTTGTTTTGCTGAATCTGAAGTCCAACAAATTTTTTTATCTGACCAAACATAGACATTTCAAATTCTTTGTTCATATGCTCTGAAAATTCTTTGCACTGATCATCATTTCCTGTAAACACAGTATCATCCACAAATATTTCTGCCAAAACAATTTTGTTATCTGATCCTTCTTTGATGTATAAATTACTATTGTCATTAGCTCTTTTGAAATCAATCTGAGTAAGATAGTTATGTAATCTTTCATACCATGCTCTAGGAGCTTGTTTCAGACCATACAATGCTTTGTGTAATTTGCAGACCATATCCCTTTTGTCTGGATCAATAAAACCTTCAGGTTGCTCAATGTAGACTTCTTCCTCAAGAATACCATTGAGAAATGCAGATTTTATATCCATCTGATATACCTTAAATCCTTTATGTGCTGCATATGCAAGTAAAGTCCTCACACCTTCTAATCTTGCAACAGGAGAAAAAGTCTCTCCATAATCTATTGCTTCTTCTTGAGAATATCCTTTACATACCAATCTTTCTTTGTTTCTTGATACTTGACCATCTTCATTCAACTTATTTCTGAATACCCATTTTGTCCCAATTACATTTTTATCTTTAGGCCTAGGTACAAGAGTCCATGTCTTATTTTTCTCTATTTTCTCTATTTCTTCATTCATAGCCTCAATCCAACTTTCATTTTCCAATGCATCTTTGACATTTTTAGGTTCAAAATCAGCAAATAAACATGTACCTTTTAGTTTACTTCTTGTCATAGTACCATCTGATTTGTTTCCAATAATCTGATCTGGTGTATGATGCTTTCTGACGTACTTGGCCAATACAGGTTCCTTGCTTCTTGAATGAGTTACATTGTCATCTTCTTCATCTTCAGGTTCAGGTTGCTCGGGCTCGGTAGATACTTGCTCGGTAGCTTCAGACTAAGACTCAGTACTTTGTGACTCAGTCTGAACTTCTTCTTGTGATCAGTTACTGTACTGGGCTCAGTAGATGTAGTTTCCTTATTGACAGATGTGTCTGGCAATGTATCAGGTTTGATGTAAACAAATCTTCTACAATCCTTTGGTTCCTTTTTGCTTTCTTCTTCAGTCTTTTCTACAAACTTATCAATTCTCACATGTGCACTTTCTATGATTTTGTGAGTGGACAAATTTAGACATCTATATGCCTTACTTTTGCAAGAATATCCCAAAAATATTCCTTCATCACTTTTTACATCAAATTTTCTTTTTCTAGATTCTTTTAAGATGTAACATTTACTACCAAATACTTTTAGGTAATTTACATTTGGTTTGTAGCCATACCATAGCTCATAAGGAGTCTTGAATGTGTCTTTTCTCAGCTGTACTTGGTTCAAGGTATGAACTGCAGTGCTGATAGCTTCCTTCCAATATTTCATAGCAATGTTCTTTTCAATCATTAGAGTCCTTGCACAGTCCATGATAGATCTGTTCCTTCTTTCAGCTATTCCATTCTGCTCAAGAGTTCTCAGGGCTGATACCTGTCTTTTGATTCCTCTTTCAATGAAAAAATTATTGAATTCATGGGAGATGAATTCACCACCTCTGTCTGATCTCAAGCATTTTATTCTTTTTCTTGTTTCCTTTTCTACTCTTGCTAAATACCATTTGAACTTCTCAAATGCTTCTGACTTTTCTCTTAAATACATAATAGTCATCATTCTAGAGTAATCATCAACAAAGAGAATAAAGAATTTTTCTCCAGTATAGCTCTCAATTCCAATAGGTCCACATAAATCAGTATGCATAATTTCCAAAATATCTTCAGACTGATAGTTTTTACTTTTAAAACTAGAATTTCCCATTTTACCAATTTGACAATTCTTGCATAGACCAACATCAGGTTTCTTCAAAGTAGGAATACCTCTTACTGTCTTGAATTTTCTTATTTTCATCATGTTATCAAAATTTACATGACATAACCTTTTGTGCCATAACCAACTTTCTTCAATTTGAGCAATAAAACATGAGTATTCACCAAGATCAAGATAAAACAGGTTACCTTTGGTTTGTTTGCCTGATCCTATCAGTTTTCCTTTGTCATCCAGCAGTCTTGCTTTGCCATTCATGAATTCAACTTTGAATCCAATGTTAATTAGTTGTGCTACACTTAGAAGATTATGATTTAGTCCTTCAACCCAATATGCATTATCACATATAAGTTCTTTGGTTAATGAAATTCGTCCCTTTCCTTTTATACAACAAGGTTCATTGTTTCCAAACCTTACATTACCACCATCAAAGTTTTCAAAATGTTCAAACTTAGTCCTGTCACCAGTCATATGATGTGAACATCCACTATCTATAATCCATGTATCATTCTTGCTTATATGAGAGATAAGTGCCATCTCATCTTCATCATTATCAGATTCATCTTTTACAGCAATGAAAACAATTTATTCTTCACTATCATCTGAATCTTTATCTAAAAAACATGTTTTCTTACCTTTATCCTTGAATGATTTGAAATTATTCTTGCCATTGTACTTGTAACCTTTCTTCTCATCTTTTCTTTGGTTGTTTGGGCACCTAGCTGCAATATGATCAATTTCTTCACATGAAAAATAGATTAAGGGAGTTTTACCTTTGTATTTTCCTCTGCCTCTTGAATATTTCTTTGCAATTAATGCTTTAATAACTTCAAGATCACTATCAAAACTTTCCTCTGATTTTTCTTCACTTTCTGATTGGATTTTCTTCCCTTTCTTGAGTGAAAGTTTGGCCTCAAAAGCTGATTCAATATTTTTAGAAGTTGGAACATAGTTGTCATAGTTATCCAGTTTAAAGGCTGTCAATCTTCCAACTAAGGCATCCAAAGTTATATTGTGATTTTCTTCACATCTTTCTTGAATAGCAGAAACTCTTATTGCATAAATAGGAAGTAATGTTCTAAGAACCTTACTTATAACAGTTTCATCATCAATTTTTCCTCTAGAAGCTCTGATTGCACTAACACTTGTCTTGATCCTTTCAACATATTTTGCAATGTTTTCTTCTTCTCTCATTTTCATCTGATCAAATTGTCCTCTTAGGATTTCTGCTTTGGCTCTCTTCACATTGTCATCACCGCCATAGATTTTCTTCAGCTTGTTCCACATTTCATGAGCAGTTGTGCAATCTTTGATTTCATCAAATTCTTCATAGCTAAGAGCTGATGCAATGTCTATCATCATAGTGTTATGGTTCTTCTCTGCAATGTCTTCAATAGTTAACATGCCAGTAGGAATTGTATATTCTTGATCAATATATTTGCATCCTGAATCACCAATGGAAGCCAGATGAAATCTCATGAGACCTTGCCATGCTGAAAAGTTATTTCTGTTAAGCCTTAGAATTTCTCTTTTGTAAGATATCTTGATCTTTAGCTTAGGTCTTTGAAACCCTTCCTGCAAGCACCAAAAGCTTTGATACCAATTGTTGGAAATATAGATGTAGTAACTGAGGGGGGGTGAATCAATTAACCAAAAAAATATTACCACTGATCCCTTAGATATCTTAACAAATTATTTACTATTGCCACTCGGTAAACATACAGAGAAATGTTGAAACTCGATCTTTGAAGTGTGTAATAATTAAACTATTCTTAAGCATTCATCACTGATTAACATACATGAATAAAGAAAATAACATGAATACAAGAGACACCAAATTTACCGTGGAAACCCAATATGGGAAAAACCACCAATGTAACTAGTTACTATTTTTCACTCTTCTGAAGTGATGCCTAGTTAGAAGCCAACCCGGTAAAAGGTTACAAAACACATTGTTAGGTGTGACCTTGTTAGAGGATTTAATCACCCTGCAAGGAGTGGCCTTGTAAGAGGTCTTGAAACAATTCAATAGAACTGTCACCTTGTTAGAGGATTTACAAAATGGTTGTTAAACCAACTCGGTTAAGAGATTTTGATATCACTACTACAATTGTAAGAGAGTAACAATGAAATGACCTGCAACTAAATTGCTGATTATAGATCTCTGTTCTGCTTCACTAGATCCTTACTAATCAAATAAATCTTTGTTGCTCCTCAAGGATATCTAACCATCCTTCAAAATTTGCACATACCTTTCTTCAAAATGATTTTTGCATGCTGCTTATCTTATTCACCACTTGACCTTCTATATATATATACCATTCTAATTAACATTTAGATTGTCGAGTCAGCACTAATAATTATTACAACAGTTGGTTGGGATAAACAAACTGTAGTAACAAAATCCTTTGAAGGGCCGACCTTGCTCGGTAAACATTAATCCTAAAAAGATTTCCTTCGGTGACCGAGTGAACTCGGTAACCACAGTGAATTCTGCAACATCCTTCGGAGACTGAGTGAGCTCAGTAACCACTAATTTTCCTTCGATAACCGAGGAGGCTCAGTTAACATTGTTTTCTGTCATGATTCCTTTTGACATCCGAGAGATCTCGGTAGACACTAAAAACCACCTAGCTAACCGACTGAGCTCGGTAGACACTGAGAACCGCCTAGCTAACCGACTGAGCTCGTTAGACACTGAGAATGATAATTGATATGACATTTGTGTGACATCAAAGGAAACACATAGCTAATCCAACAATGTCCTTCAGACAATTGTATCCAACAGTTTTGGCTCAAGATCATATCAATTGTTTACCCAAACAGGAGAACCTCTGAATGATCCCATCAACATCATTCATCTCAAGAAGTTTCATACCTGAGTCATGTAGTGTACCCCACTTATCAAAAAAAAATTACACACACACACACACACACACACATAAAGTACTGAACAAATCATTATCATGGTGATAACTTGGCAGACAAGCACCTCGATAATACAATTATTTTAAAAAAATATATATAAAAAAATGAGAGAAATAATTGTCCATTGGTGAAAACTTATAAATCAAGCACCTTGGGCATGTATATGTGGTGAAAACCTAGAAACATGCACCATATATCAATAACCTTATAATTATCTATCAAAATATTATTTCCATCCACCCACATCAATTTATTCACAAAACCCCACTACAAAGTATCATGACATCCAGGCTTATCTACAAAATGGTATCATATCCCCCCACATCACTAATACCCAACACCAGAACCTTATCTGCACAACTTACTATTACACTCTTGTAGCCAATACTCTATATTTTTGAGGTTATCACAACATACTCTCTATTCTTTTAGAATCAAATGAGCCCTCCCTTACCTTACAAGAGTTTCACGCTAGAATATGTGATTCCCACATGAGTCACATGGTCTTTGCCAAGAAAATTCTCAGAGAAAGATACTAATGGCATACCATGGAACACAATGCATGTGACTTTGTGAAGAGATGCCTACCTTGTCAACAAAATGAAAACTTGATTCATCCTCCAACATAGGATCTGCATCCCATTGCACCTCCATGGCCTTTTCCATGTTGGGTCTTCGACCTCATTGGTAAGATAACTCCCCTCTTCTCAAATGGACACAAGTAAATCATCACTACTATTAAGTACTTCACAAAGTGGGTAGAAACAATTCTTCTCATCCTTACTACAAGTTTCTAAATCTCTAAGTTCATCCTCTACCATATCATCTTCCACTTTGGCATCTACTCCACCATATTTACATATTATATCACACCATTCGAGAACCAACACATGAAGGATCTATGTGACCAATTCCATATCTACCACCACTTCTCTAGTCCATATTTTCCTCAAGGGAATGACCAAGCTAAGCCAACCAATAAAACCATTCTAAAAATCCTTAAAAAGGTTGTCAATGATTCTAGTCGTGACTAGAACTTCATGTATCATCTTAAAATGGAAGCACTTCCATCTTGGTAGGTTTAGCACCCTCATTTAGTGCATTTTTATGATAGATTTGCATTTAGGATGCATTTGCACTTGATTCTTCATTTCTAGGTGAAATTAGGGTTAGGATCCTGAGGATTCTCCTTGATTTCATTCTTTATAGCTCTATTTTCTATGTAAGACCTAGGTATTCATCCTCCTAGCCTTTATCGCATCTCTCCTAGGCCTCTGTGCCCTTTTTCGGCACTCTGTCCTATTTTCTCATCATTCCAAGTCTTTGGCTGACCCAGAAACTTCCCTATTTTCAATGTTGACTAGGCCTAAAACTTTGGGTCAGGGTCAAGGTCGACCTTGACTCTTGTTGAGTTTTGGTCCCCCTTTTCAAATTTTGATCATATCAGGTCTCAAAAATAAAAGTGAGCCTCTGGATCCAAATGCGGAAGGGTTTTTATTTAAAATTCATTTATTATTTTTCCCTCCTTAGTTGGCTATTGTGATTGGACCATAATTTTGTTAGAAAGTAAAGTCCACCAAGATAACTAAGAGGGGGGGGGGGGTGAATCAGTTATCAGATAATTATAAATTTTACCATCTTCAACAACATTAAACCATATAAGCAATATAATCACCAACCATAGAAAGACATTCATACACAATAACACAATGACACAAGATATGTTGACTAGGGAACCTCTTGATCAAAGAGTAAACCCCGGTGGGAATGATGCCTACAAAAGATGCACTAATATGAATATTCCTTGTGAAAGGATGGACTCTGTTAGGAGTCTTATGAAATAAATTCAGTACATATGAATCCTTGTTAGGAGATTTTGAATCCCTGTTAAAAGATTCTAACCTGGTTAAGAGTTATGGAAGACAGAAAGACCCACTACCCAAACAACTTCAGGGTAAGATCACTGAACACACTGTCCAAATAATCTTTGCATTACTCAATAGAATAATATGTTACCTCTTCTTTGACAGTGCCAAACTGCACTCACTATTACATCAGATCTCAATCTCTGATTTCTGTACTTCACATGGCTTCCTTCACAAATTCGCTTTCATACTTAGCTCTTTTCTTCACTTCATGCATACAACATCACACACAATTGCTACTTCCACATCAAAAATAAATACTTCTACTACTACTACTACTTAACAATGAAATACATTCCTTCCTTTATACCACACTCAAATAATTACAAATGAGTCGGCATACAATTACAAAATAAAAGTTTTCAGACGCTACACCAAAATTACACAAAACTGTCAGCTTCCAAATACAATAAATCTTCACTCGTGTGACCTCGAAGTCTGCACTGTCATCCACGTCACTATCAATTTTTCTTCAACTTCCCTTTAACTGTGCAAAACTAGATTCCATCCCGATTAGGAGATATCATCCAATTTCCACAAACCGCTACTCAGGAAAACTACTTGAATACTGCTTCCACCAAAATGATCATAACTTCCATGAATAAATGAATTATTTTCTGTGCTCTTAACCATAGAAATATAACATATCAAAGAGTATAACCTCAACATCACATATCTCCAACTACAATAACCCACACGTGCTAATCCAAACTCTATCTGCTTCTCTGCAATTCTTCGGTAAATCACTGTGTTGACATCAATGCCAATCATAGTCATGAATGCAACATCAAATTCTATAGAATGGCTACCAAACATTTAGAATTCATTCCTAACAATCTCCCCCATTAGCATTGGTGGCAACATAGATGAAAAACATCCAATGTTCCAAAAATCCAATACTGCAACACTACTTCATCAAATCCTCTTCATCAATCAAATCTTGCTTCATTATCCTATTCAGTTCTCTTCAACAGATGTCTTAGATTGTTTTTCATGTACACTTCTCCCCCATTGACATCAATGACATAAATTCCATCACTATGTCAACAACAACTCAATGTCAAAAGACACTTTTCAGAAAATATATTTACTAGAGTCCTCATGACTCAGCTCAGATACACATACTCCCCCATAGAGGAAGTACCAACATCCAGTCCAGAAGAAAGATAAGGCTCATATACCACTGGATGGATGTAACCAACTGCATCACTTCTCAAAAGTAGGCTGGGGCATAACCCCAAGCATACCTCTTAGATACTCAAATGTATCCTTAGGCAAAGGCTTTGTGAATATATTTTCTATCTGCTCCTTTGTACTTATGTACTCAAGTCTGACTTCTTTCTTAGCAACTTTCTCTCTTACAACATGATACTTAATCTCTATATACTTTGTCTTAGAATGTAATATAGGATTCTTAGACATACTAACTGTACTGGTGTTGTCACAATGTATGACAACAGGCTCAACAAATTTTATTCCAATATCCTTTAGCATTTGCTTCATCCAAATTATCTGGTTACAATTGTTTGCTGCTGCTACATATTTTGCTTCTGTTGTGCTTTGTGAGATACAATTCTGCTTCTTGCTTAGCCAAAAAACTAATCTTCCTCCAAGGGAAAATGCTTCACTACTAGTGCTTTTCTTGTCATCAACACTGCCTTCCCAATCAACATTTGTATATGCACATAGGGTAAAATCATCAAATTTTTCATACCATAATCCATAGTCCATTGTGCCTCTTAAATATCTTAGTATCCTCTTTACTGCTACATAATGTGATTCTCTAGGTTCAGCTTGAAATCTTGCTACAATTCCAACTGAATGTGCTATATCAGGTCTTGTATGAGTCAAATACTGCAATCCTCCAATCATAGATCTGTATTTCTTCTATTCTACTATAGGAGTCTCATCTATGCTAGATAACTTATGTCCGGTCACCATAGGTGTTCCAACTAGTTTAAAATCCTCCATTCCAAATCTTTTCAACAAGTTATTCAAGTACTTTATCTGACTTACAAAGATACCATCATTTTTTTGTGTTATCTATAATCCCAAAAAGTATTTCATCTCACAAATCATACTCATTTCAAATTCAGTCTTCATTTCATCAGCAAATTTGTCACTAGCTTCATCTTCTCCTCCAAAGATAATGTCATCAAGAAAAATAACTATAACTAACAAACCATTTTTAATCTCTTTTGTGTACAGATTGCTATCAGCTATTCCTTTTGTAAATCCCAACTTTAACAAATACTTATCTAGTCTTGCATACCAAGTTCTAGGTGCTTGTTTAAGTCCATATAAAGCTTTCTTTAATTTACATACCATATCTCCTTCTTGAGTTAAAGGAAAACCTTTAGGCTGCTCAATGTAGACTTCTTCGAATTCTCCATTCAGAAATGTTGACTTCACATCCATCTGAGACACTTTGAATTTCTTGTAAGCTGCATATGCCAAAAACATTCTTACTACTTCAATTCTTGCAATAGGTGCAAAGGTTTCTTCATAGTCAATTCCTTCTTGTTGTGAGTAACCCTTACATACCAATCTTGCTTTGTTTCTTACTACTTCTCCTTGTTCATTCATCTTGTTTCTGAATACCCATTTAGTTCCAATAACATTCTTGTCTTTAGGTCTAGGGACCAATTCACATGTCTTGTTCTTTTCAATCTGATCTAGTTCTTCTTTCATAGCATTAGTCCAACTTTCATCTTCACAAGCTTCATTAGTAGTTTTAGGTTCAATTTGAGAAATCAAACATAACTATTCTTGTGCCTTATTTCGAGTCAGAACTCCTCTTTTGATGCTTCCAATAATCCATTCAAAAGGATAATTCCTTAACAAACTCTTGCTAGGTGTCACTATCTTAGATCTCTCTTCAGATGTAGGTTCTTCAATAACTTCACTATGGCTTTCATTCAAAAAATCACTGTCATTTTCATAAAACAATTCAGTAGATCCAGTGTTAGGTTTAGGATGAGCTTCTTCATCAGATTCATAATCAAGCATTCTTTCCTAAATTTTGAACTTTTCATCAACTTTAACATTTGCACTTTCAAAAATAGTCTTAGTCCTTTTATTGAAACATCTATATGATTTTATTTTAAAAGAATATCCAAGAAATATACCTTTATCACTTCTAGGATCAAACTTTCCAATATCATTATCTCTCTTTATATAACATTTGCTTCCAAAAATTCTAAAATACTTAATTGAGGGTGCATGTCCAAACCATAATTCATAAGGTGTCTTGTCTGTCTCTGCTCTAATTTGTACTCTGTTCATTGTATACATTGTTGTGTTCACTGCTTCTCTCCAGAATATCTTGGCCAAATCATTTTCAAACATAGCTCTTGTTGCTTCAGTCACTAATCTATTTCTTCTTTCTGCAATGCCATTTTGTTCAGGTGTTCTAGGGGCTGAATACTGTCTTTTAATGCCATTTTCTTCACAAAAGGTGTTAAATTCTCTAGAAGTAAATTCTCCACCTCTATCAGATCTTAAACATTTAATCTTCATTCCAGATTCATTCTCAACTTTATTCTTAACAATCTTAAACTTATCAAATGCTTCAAATTTTTCTTTAAGAAATGCAATCCACATCATTCTTGTAAAATCATCAAGAAGAATCAGAAAATACCTTTCTCCATAGAATCCTCTAGTCCTGGTAGGACCGCTCAAAACAATCTCTAGCTTCTCTATAGATGTAAACTTATTACTAGGAAAATAACTCTTTTGTTTAGCCATTACACATTCTTTGCAAATCATGTTAGTAGGCTTCATATTTTTTGGTAAATCTCTTACTGCAAGTGTAGTACTTACTTTCACAATGTTATCAAATTTTATATGAAAAAACCTTCTATACCATAGCCAACTGTCATCAATCTTAGTAATCAAAGATGTCATATCAGTAGGATTCAACTAAAATACATTACCTCTGGTTCTAGATCCAGTTCCAATCAGATTTCCATCTTTATCCTTTATCACACAAGTTTTCTCAGTAAACCAAACTTGATATCCCTTATCAACTAACTATCCAACACTCAAAAGATTATGTTTCAATCCATCCAAAAAATAAACATCATCAGTATTAGTCTTTCCATTAAGAGTAATAGATCCTATACCTTTAATCAAACAAGGTGCATTGTTTCCAACTCTAACAACTCCTCCATCATATTCATTCAACTTTATGAAATTTTTCATGTCTCCAGTCATATGATGTGAACAACCACTCTCTATAATCCAATCAATTTTCTTTTCAACTTAAGAAACTAAGGCTTTTTATTCCTTAACATAAGTTTCAGGATTCTCTTCTTTAATTGCTACAAATCCTATGTCATCATTATTTTCAGTATCACTTTCACTTAAAGTTCTTTCTATACTAGCTTCAAGATCTTCATCATTAGCATAATAACATTCCTTAGATCTTCTAGGTTTAAAATTGCTTTTGTACTTTTTAACTCTCTTAGGACATTTAGATGCAAAATGACTATATTCTTGACAAGTCCAACATTTAAATTTTTCTTACCGTCCGGTTCTCTTTTCACAAGAAAGGCAATACCTTCTTCAATGTTTTTGTCTTCTTCATTTCTAGATCTGCTGCTACCAGCATAATGTCCACTCACACTGATGCTTCTTGACAAAGTAGGGTGAACACTAAGAGCACTAAATGTTGTCTCCATTCTAGTTAAGTCTCTTGATAATCTCAGGTTCATTCCTGCTACTTCCAATCTACCAAGAAGAGTTTCTCTTGTAAAGTTTGTTGTACAAGGTATCACTTGTTCAATCATCTATGCTGTCTGCTTAAATACATGAGTTAATGTCCTCTAAATTTTCTATATCACTTCATTCTCTGTCTTTGTTCCTCCACAAGATTTTATACTTGTAATGATTTCTGACATTCTACCAATATAAGTTCTAATAGATTCATCTTCCAACATTCTTATATCTTCAAATGCACATATCCAATTATGTAATCTAACTCTTTTTTCTTGTTCATCACCTTCAAAAGTAGAGTGTAAAGCATTCCAAATTTCATGAGATTTTTTAAAATATTTTACCTGACTATACTCATTATCCGGAAGTGCTATCAAAAGTGCTTCTCTTGCAAGTATGTTACACATGAATAGATCTCTCTCTTCCATAGTACATGTTTCAAGATTATCCTCTTCAATGATAGTCTTATTATTCTTTGTAATCAACCAATAACCTAGTCCTAAACATATTAGGTGTGTCTCCATCTTTTCTTTCCAGCTGTCAAAATTTACTCCATCAAACTTAGGGCTTTCTTTCCTAAAATTTGCAATGGATCTCCTTAAGCTGTTAAACTTCTTTTTCAAGGACCTACTGCTCTGATACCAATTGTTAGAAAGTAAAGTCCATCGAGATAACTGAGAGGGGGGGGGGGAGGTGAATCAATTATTAGATAATTATAACTTTTATCATCTTCAACAATATTAAACCATATAAGCAATATAATTACCAACCATAGAAAGATATTCATACACAATAACACAATGACACAAGATATGTTGACTAGGGAACCTCTTGATCAAAGAGTAAACCCCGGTGGGAATGATGCCCACAAAAGATGCACTAATATGAATATTCCTTGTGAAAGGATGGACTCTATTAGGAGTCTTATGAAATACATTTAGTACATATGAATCCCTGTTAGGAGATTTTGAATCTCTGTTAAAAGATTCTAACCCAGTTAAGAGTTATGGAAGATAGAAGGACCCACTGCCCAAACAGCTTCAGGGTACGATCACTGAACACACCGTCCAAATAATCTTTTCATTACTCAATAGAATAATATGTTACCTCTTCTCTGACTGTGCGAAACCACACTCACTATTACATGAGATCTCAATCTTAGATCTCTATACTTCTCATGTCTTCCTTCACAAATTCGCTTTCATACTTAGCTCTTTTCTTCACTTCATGCATACAACATCACACACAATCACTACTTCCACATCAAAAATACATACTTCTACTACTAATACTACTTAACAATTAAATACATTCCTTCCTTTATACCACACTCATATAATTACAAATGAGTCGGCATATAATTACAAAATAAAATTTTCCACATGCTACACCAAAATTACACAAAACTATCAGCTTCCAAATACAATAAATCTTCACTCATATAACCTCAAAGTTTGCATTGTCATCCACGTCACTATCAATGTGTCTTCAACTTCCCTTTAACTGTGCAAAACTAGATTCCATCCCAATTAGGAGATATCATCCGATTTCCACAAACTGCTACTCAGGAACACTCCTTGAATATTGCTTCCACCAAAATGATCATAACTTACATGAATAAATGAATTACTATATGAGCTCTTAAAAATATACATATAACATATCAAAGAGTATAACCTCAACATCACATAGCTCCAACTGCAATAACCCACGTGCTCTAATCCAAACTCTGTCTACTTCTCTGCAAGTCTTCGGTAAATCACTGTGTTGACATCAATGAAAATCATAGTCAAGAATGCTACAGAATGGCTGCCAAACATTTAGCATTCATTCCTAAAAAATTCAAGGTGAAATTTTAATTACGGGCCCTTACATTGCCCGAGGAGCCTTGCCTTGAAATATCTATATAAGCAGTCTCTTTTGCCTTCATTTCAATAAGTCATGAGAAGCTACACATGAGGAGCTACAATTGATGATGAAAAGATGATGATTCAAGATTGGAAGAGGATGATATAGAAGAACAAGATGTATTGATGATTCCTTGATACAATCAAGCATTTTGTGGACAAGCTATTATGGACATTCATTTGGAGCAAGAAAGATTCCTTCTTCGTTGATCCCCCATTTTCAACATTCAAGCATTCAAAAGATACAATCATGGGGTAGCAATTATGAATTATGAGTTGGTAGGAGTTCTTTATCCTTGGGGGCTTGGTATTCTTTCTTTATCATATTCAAATCTATACATTTCTTTCTCATTTCAATTTATGCTAGGGTTTCAATCTAGAGGATTAGATCTTGGCATTTCACATTCAAAGCTCTTCCTATGAGCAACACACACACATATTCTATTACATTAGGCTATTTATGGAGATGGAGATCACCAAAATGGGAGTTTGACTAAGGCAAAACCCTATATAGCCACTTGAAAACACCATTTTTAGATATCCACAGTTGTTGTTTCGGGAGTTGTAGAGTAGATCTGCATACCCTTTTCAGCAAACTTCCGACATCTACATGTTAGGAATGAATGTTGAATATATCATGGAGGAGTATTAGCATCCATTCTGTAGTAGTTGTTGTTGCATTCATGACTGTGATTGTCATTGATGTCAACACAGTGATCTACTGAAGATTAGCAGAGAAGCAGACAATGTTTGAGTAAGCGCACTTGGGATATTGAAGATGAAGCTATGTGTAGCTAAGGCTTATTCTATGATGTGTTATAAGATAGTGGTTAAGAGCATAGACATTAATTCATTTATTCATGGAAGTTATGAGAAAATCAGTGGAAGCAGTATTCAAGCAGTGTTCCTGAGTAGCGGTTTGTGGAAATCGGATGATATCTCCTAATCAGGATAGAATTTGGTTATGTGTAGTTAGAGAGAAGTTGAAGAGATGTTAATAGTGACATGGATGACATTGCAAGATCCGAGGTTGCATGAGTGAAGAATTATATTGATTGGAAGTTGACAATTTTGTGTAATTTTGATGTAACATGTGGAAACTTTTATTTTGTAATTTGTATGCCAACTCATTTGTAATTACTTGAGTGTGGTATAAAGGAAGGAATGTATTCCTTGTTGTAAGTGTGTGTGTAATGTATGTAAGTGTGTATGAAGAAATTGTGAAAGAAAAATTGTTGAAGGAGGATATGCGAAGTACTGAGATCTGGTATTGAGATCTGAAGAAGCAGTTGGTGTAGTTTGGCACAGTTAGAGAAGGAGTATTGAATTGTTGAGATCAGTAATCTTTTGGTATTATTTCGTTGAGTAATAAAAAGATAATTTGGCTAGTGAGTTCAGTGATCTTATCCTGAAGCTGTTTGGGAAGTGGGTCCTTCTATCTTCTATAACTCCTAACATAGTTAGAATGTTTTAACGGGGATTCAAAATCTCCTAATAGGGATTCATATGTACTTAATGTATTTCATAAGACTCCTAATAGAGTCCATCCTCTCACAAGGAACTTTCATGTTAGTGCATCTTTTGTGGGCTTCATTCCCACCAGGGTTTACTTTTTGATCAAGAGGTTCCCTAGTCAACATATCTTGTGTCATTGTGTTATTGTGCACGTATATCTTTCTATGGTTGTTCATTACATTGCTTAAATGGTTAAAATTTATTAAGGTTTATAAAATTTGTATTTATTTGATAACTAATTCACCCCCCCTCTCAGTTATCTTGGTGGACTTTAATTTCTAACAATTGGTATCAGAGCGGCAGGTCCTTGAAGGAAAAGTTTAATAGCTTAAGGAGATCCATGGAAAATTTTAGGAAAGGAAGCCCTAAGTTTGATGGAGTAAATTTTGACAACTGGAAAGAAAAGATGAAGACACACCTACTTTATTTAGGACATCTAAAGACATCTCATGAAATTTGGTTAGCTTTACAGTCTACTTTTGAAGGTGATGAACATGCTAAGAAAGTCAGATTACATAATTGGATATGTGCATTTGAAGATATAAGAATGATGGAAGATGAATCTTTTAGAAGCTATATTGGTAGAATGTCAGAGATTGTTGCAGGTACAAAATCTTGTGGAGGAACAAAGATAGAGAATGAAGTGATATGGAAAATTCTGAGGACATTGACTCTTGCATTCAAGCAAACAATGCAGATGATTGAACAAGTTATACCTTGTACTATGAACTTCACCAAAGAGACTCTTCTTGGAAGATTGGAAGTAGCAGAGATGAACCTAAGGCTATTAGGAGACTTACCTAGAATGGTGACAACATTTAGTGCTCTTAGTGTTCTTCCTTCTTTGTCAAGAAGCATAAGTGTGAGCAGAGATTATGTTGTCAACAACAGATCTAGAAATGAAGAAGATAGGAAGATTGCAGAAGGTATTGCCTTGCTTGTGAAAAGAGAACCGGATGGTAAGAAATTTTTTAAATGTTGGACTTGTCAAGAATATGGTCATTTTGTATCTAAATGTCCTAAGAGAGTTAAGAAGCATAGAAACAACTTTAAGCCTAGAAGATCTAAAGAATGTTATTACACAAATGATGAAGAACTTGAAGCTAGTTTGGAGAAAACTTTAAGTGAAAGTGATACTGAGAATAATGATGATATAGGATTTGTAGCAATTAAAGAAGAAAATCTTGAAATTGAAATTAAGGAAGAAAAATCTTTAATTTCCCAAGTAGAAAAGAAAGATGATTGGATTATAGACAGTGGTTGTTCACATCATATGATTGGAGACATGAAAAAGTTCATAAAGTTTAACAATTATGATGGAGGAGTTGTTAGATTTGGAAAAAATGCACCTTGTTTGATTAAAGGTATAGGATCTATTACTCTTGATGAAAAGACTAATACCGATGATGTTTACTTTGTGGATGGTTTGAAACATAATCTTTTGAGTGTTGAACAGTTAGTTGATAAGGGATATCAAGTTTGGTTTACTGAGAAAAATTGTGTGATAAAAGACAGAGATGACAATTTGATTGGTACTAGATCTAGAACCAGAGGTAATGTATTTCAGTTGAATCCTACTAAGATGACATGTTTGATTACTAAGATTGATGATAGTTGGTTATGGCACATAAGATTTTGTCATATAAACTTTGATAACATTGTGAAAGTGATTACTACACTTGCAATAAGAGATTTGCCTAAAATTCTGAAACCTACTAACATGATTTGCAAGGAATGTGTGATGGCTAAGCATAAGAGAAGCTCATTTCCCAGCAAGAAGTTTACAACAATAGAGAAGTTGGAGATTTTTCATACTGATTTGAGCGGTCCTACAAGGACTAGAGGATTCTATGGAGAAAGGTGTTTTATGATTCTTGTTGATGATTTTACAAGAATGATGTGGGTTGTGTTTCTTAAAGAAAAATTTGAAACATTTGATAAGTTTAAGATCATTAAGAACAAAGTTGAGAATGAATCTAGAATGAAGATTAAATGTTTGAGATCAGATAGAGGTGGAGAATTTACTTCAAAAGAATTTAACATTTTTTGCGAAGTGAATGGTATTAAGAGATAGTTTTTAGCTCCTAGGACACCTGAACAAAATTGTATTGCAAAAAGGAAGAACAAATCAGTAACTGAAGTAGCAAGAGCTATGTTATTTGAGAATGACTTGGTGAAGATATTCTGGAGAGAAGCAGTGAACACAACAGTGTATACAATCAACATAGTACAAATAAGAGCAGACACAGACAAGACACCCTATGAACTATGGTTTGGACATGCACCATCAGTTAAGTATTTTAGAATTTTTGGAAGAAAATGTTATATTAAGAGAGATGATGACATTGGAAGGTTTGATCCTAGAAGTGATGAACCTATATTTATTGGATATTCATTGAAGAGAAAAGCTTATAGATGTTACAATAAGAGAACTAAGACTATTGTTGAGAGTGCAAATGTTAAAGTTGATGAAAAGTTTAGAATTCAGGAAAGAATGCTTGATTATGAATCAGATGAAGGAACTCAGCCTAGACCTAATCTAGAGACTACTAAATTATTTTATGAAACTAACAGTGATTTTTTGAATGAAAGCCATAGTGAAGAAACCATTGAAGAACCTACAACAAAAACAAATACTGAGACAGTGACACCTAACGTGAATCTATTAAGGAATCATCCTACTGAGAATATTATTGGAAGCATAGACAGAGGAGTTTTGACATGAAATAAGGTACAAGAACAACTATGTTTGATTTCTCAAATTGAACCTAAATCTACTAGTGAAGCTTGTGAAGATGAACATTGGATTAAAGCCACAAAAGAAGAATTGGATCAGATTGAAAAGAAAAAGACATGGGAATTGGTTCATAGACCTAAAGATAAGAATGTTATAGGAACAAAATGGGTATTTAGAAACAAGATGAATGAACAAGGAGAAGTAGTAAGGAACAAAGAAATATTGGTATGTAAAGGATACTCACAGCAAGAAGGAATTGACTATGAAGAAAATTTTTCAGCAGTAGCAAGAGTTGAAGCAGTGAGAATGTTTTTGGCTTACCCAGTTACAAGAAATTCAAAGTGTATCAGATGGATGTGAAGTCAGCATTTCTGAATGGAGAATTAGAAGAAGAAGTTTATATTGAATAGCCTGAAGGTTTTCCTTTAACTGAAGAAGGAGACATGGTATGTAAATTGAAGAAAGCTTTATATGAACTAAAGCAAGCACCTAGAACTTGGTATGTGAGATTGGACAATTATTTTTTGAAATTAGGATTTAGAAAAGGAACAACTAATAGCAACCTATATACAAAAGAAATTGAAAATGGTTTATTGGTTGTAGTTATTTTTGTTGATGATATTATCTTTGGAGGAGAAGATGAAGCCAGTGATAAATTTGTAGATGAAATGAAGACTGAATTTGAAATGAGTATGATTGGTGAAATGAAATATTTTTTAGGATTGCAGATAACACAGAACAATGATGCTATCTTTGTAAGTCAGACAAAGTACCTGAATGATTTATTGAAGAGATTTGGAATGGAGAACTGTAAACCAGTTGGAACACCTATGGTAACTGGACATAATTTATCTAGCATAGATGAGACTCCTGCAGTGGAATAGAAGAAGCACATATCTATGATTGGAGGATTGCAATATTTGACTCATACAAGACCTGATATAGCACATTCAGTTGGAATTGTAGCAAGATTTCAAGCTGAACCCAGAGAATCACATTATGCAACAGTAACGAGGATTATGAGGTACTTAAGAGGCACAATTGAGTATGGATTGTGGTATGACAAATATGATGATTTTACCCTATGTACATATATAGATGTTGATTGGGGAGGTAGTGTTGATGATAAAAAGAGCACCAATGGTGGATAATTTTTCCTTGGAGGAAGATTAGTTTCTTGGCTAAGCAAGAAGAAGAATTGTATTTCACAAAGCACAACAGAAAAAGAGTATGTGGCAGCAGAAAAAAATTGTAATCAAATAATTTGGATGAAGAAAATGTTGAAGGATATTGGAATAAAATTTGTTGAG
The DNA here is from genome assembly GCA_027943335.1 of Chamaecyparis obtusa. Lineage (NCBI taxonomy): Eukaryota > Viridiplantae > Streptophyta > Pinopsida > Cupressales > Cupressaceae > Chamaecyparis > Chamaecyparis obtusa. The sequence goes on along the minus strand of BSBK01007676.1, from coordinate 504,304 downwards.
CCTATTGTTATACATTGTGATAACACCAGCACAGTTAGTATGTCTAAGAACCATGTGTTACATTCTAAGACAAAGAATATAGAGATAAAGTGTCATGTAGTGAGAGAGAAATTTGTAGAAAAAGAAGTCAGACTTGAATACCTAAGCACAAAGGAGTAGATTGAAGACATATTTACAAAGCCTTTTCCTAAGGATACATTTGAGTATCTGAGAGGTATGCTTGGGGTTATGCCCCAGCCTAATTTTGAAAAGTGATGTAGATTGTTGCATCTGTCTAGTGGTATATGAGCCCTATCTTTCTTCTAGATTGGATGGTGGTACTTCCTCTATGAGGGAGTATGTGTATCTGAGCTGAGTCATGAGGACTATAGTGAATGCATTTTTTGAACAGTGTCTTTTGACATTGAAGTTCTTGTTGACATAGTGATGAAACATCTATCATTGATGTCAATGGGGGAGAAGTATACATGAAAAACCATCTGAAACATCTGTTGGAGAGAACTAAATAGGAAAATGAAGCAAGATTTAATTGATGAAGAAGACTTGAAAGCATTTTCAGAGCAGCAATGTTGCAATGTTGGATTTATGGAATTTAGATGTTTTTTCATCTATGTTGCCATCAATGCCAATGGGGGAGATTGTTAGGAATGAATGTTGGATATATCCTATGGGGGAGTATTAGCAGCCATTTTGTAGTAGTTTTTGTTGCATTCATGACTGTGATTGTCATTGATGTCAACACAGTGATCTACTAAAGATTAGCAGAGAAGAAGATAGTGTTTGAGTAAGCGCACTTGGGATATTGAAGATGAATCTATGCACAGTTGAGGACTTATTCTATGATGTGTTATAAGATCATGGTTAAGAGTGCAGATAGTAATTCATTTATTCATGGAAGTTATGAGAAAATTAGTGGAAGCAGTATTCCTAAGTAGCGGTTTGTGGAATTTGGATGATATCTCCTAATCGGGCTAGAATCTAGTTATGCATAGTTAAAGAGCATTTGAAGAAATGTTGATAGTGACTTGGATGACATCACAAGATCTGAGGTCACATGAGTGAAGAATTATATTGATTGGAAGCTGACAGTTTTGTGTAATTTTGATGTAATGTGTGGAAACTTTTATTTTGTAATTTGTATGCTGACTCATTTGTAATTACTTGAGTGTGGTATAAAGGAAGGAATGTATTCCTTTTTTTAAGTGTGTGTGTAATGTATGTAAGTGTGTATGAAGAAATTGTGAAAGGAAAATTGTTGAAGGAGGATATGCGAAGTACTGAGATCTGGTATTGAGATCTGAAGAAGAAGTTGGTGCGGTTTGGCACAGTCAGAGAAGGAGTATTGAATTGTTGAGATAAATAATCTTTTGGTATGATTCTATTGAGTAATACAAAGATAAGTTGGATAGTGAGTTCAGTGATCTTACCCTGAAGCTGTTTGGGTAGTGGGTCCTTCTATCTTCTATAACTCCTAACAGAGTTAGAATCTTTTAACAGGGATTCAAAATCTCCTAATAGGGATTCATATGTACTGAATGTATTTCATAAGAATCCTAACAAAGACCATCCTCTCACAAGTAACTTTCATATTAGTGCATATTTTGTGGGCATCATTCCCTCTGGGGTTTACTCTTTGATCAAGAGGTTCCCTAGTCAACATATCTTGTGTCATTGTGCTGTTGTGCATGTATATCTTTCTATGGTTGTATATTACATTTCTTACATGGTTAAAATCTATTAAGGTTGATAAAATTTGTATTTATCTGATAACTGATTCACCCCCCTCTTAGTTATCTTGGTGGACTTTACTTTCTAACACTGCGAACATAATTTCCGTCAGAGTAGTGCAGGTCAAGATCGACATTAAGGGGTCAAGATCGACCTTCATTTGAGTCAAGGTCGACCTGACTCAGAAAAGGAAAATATTTATGGGTTTTCTCTGTCTCTGTGTTCTTGTCCAAGATCTGGTTGTAGAATTTCTAGAAACTCAGTACAGACACCAGAAAATGGGTATTTTCAAATCAGCTATGTTATGAGGTATGTACTTTATTTCACTATTCTTTGCAAGCATTTCCAGATCTATATTACTTATCATTAAATTTATATGTTTTGTTGTAAATATTGGTTTAGGATCTCTATTAGGTGCATTGATCTAAACCCTACCTATTCCACACATTTTTTTACCACACTACATTTTGGTGAACCCGTTTACGACAACTCTTTCTTTTTGGTGTTAGATTTGCATTTTATGATAGATCTTACATGCATATAAAAGTATATTTCTTTTATGCTCTTGCATTTATATTTCAAAAATAAAATAAAAAAATTGCAAAATTTCTTTAAAAATACAAAATCATTTACATTTTTCATGCTTCTAGTATTACTTTGTGTTCAACATGTATGCTTTTTGTTTTGAATAATTTGATGAGGCTTTTATTACAAAAGGTGATAGATCCCTTAATGAGGTACATGGAAGTGAGGATAATAATTGTTTGAATGCAATCTCCATTGATCCTATTCCTATTTCACCCTCCTCCACAACCTCTTCAATTGACCTTTACCATAGGGTGTGTACATGGTTACCTTCATGTTTCACTATTTGCAACATTGATACACGTAGAATGTTATATCCTAAACCTTTGTTGATGGTAAAAGGATGTCCTTAAATAGGAATTAAGGGTAAATCTAGAGATCCTTTGGATTTCTTTGATAACACAGATTCTATTTCACATGGTTATCACACATGGAATAACCATCAACCTAATGTTCTGGTGTCTTCACCTCCTTCCCAACCTATGCTTCCTCAAGTTCCTAGGTTTCCATCTTCCTTTAAGGAGTATGACTTCGTAGAACAATTACGTGCTACTCCTGCTAAGATATCTTTATGGGAATTGCTTCAAACTTCCCTGAAATATCATGAGGCATTGTAAAAGGCTTTATCTACCCTTCGTGCTTCACCTCCTAACCAAGATAACATTAATTACTTTTTGGAGTGCATGCATACTATTCCTTATGTACCTCCTATTATGTTTATCAATGATGATTTACCTTCTATTGACGTACATAATCAATATGATGCTCTTATGGTTGTTATTTCTATTAATTAGAGTATCATTCATAGAAAATTAATTGACAATGGATTTGGGCCTAATGTTTGTAGCATGGATACGCTTAAGGCAATTAAGGCTGATCTTACAATTATTCAACCTGATAATGTCCCTATCTATAGATTTGATAATATTGCAAAGAGAACTTTGGGAATTATTACCTTACCTATTAAAGTTGGTCCAGTTATTCTTAATACACCTATTCATGTTATGCTTGGACCTCTCAATTATAATCTTCTTTTAGGTCAACCTTGGTTACATACTATTCATGTAGTTCCTTCTACTCTTCATCACAAGGTTAGGTTCATTTATAATAATTTGATTTATATGTTACATGTGGATGATGCCCCGAATCGTTTCTTAAATGCAGAATATGTTAAAGTTTTTGAACCTCTCCAACCAAGTAAAGAGCCTGAAGGGCCACCTAAGATTAAACAAACAGAGGCTCCATCTTCTTCTTTGACTGGGGATGATTGGGGAACATTGGACTTTAATCCTTTGTTTATTGGAGAATATAAAGTCTCTGATTTGGAATTCATGAAACAACAAAGTGAGTTTGAAAAACAAGTTTTTACTCCTTCCCCACTTTCTGAGGAATTAAAAAGTAACTTTTTTGCTACCTCGATTGAAGAAACAATTGAAACAATAAAACCTGATTTCTGTGATATTGTAACATATGCCACTCCTTGGAATCCATTTTATATGACCTATAGATATGCTTATGCTTATCATTTTCTCAAGAAATCAGGATTTAATGGGAAAGGATGTGGTAAATACGAACAGGGTATACAAGTACCTTTGGACAATGAAATTTATGATTATACATATGGATTGGGGTTCAATCCTTACAAACAACCATCAACTTTTCCTGTCAATGTTATGTTGGGAATTGAATTGAAACAATTGTTGTATTGTCATTGATGTCAAACCTTAATTGGTAAGACTGTTGCTACTTAGGAAAGTACTCTATCTATTTGAGTGTTGGTAAGGGGCTAAGCAAGGTTGGTAATAATAGCACCTAGGGAAAGGTTGAGTTATCTTGATATACAAAGTGTACTTGACTATGTTGCACTATGATGAGATAATGTATTATTTATCTTAGTAAGACTAAAGACTAAACTGGTAGGCTTGACCAAGGAAAGAATGGAAAAATCATGTTTAAGCTGAGTGATGTTAGTGTCTATCGAGTTAGTATATGCCGAGAAAAATTATAGTGTCAACCGAGCATCAGTAAATTGATGAGAAAGACAGTGCAAGCTAAGGAGATAGTTTTAGTATTGACTGAGTGTTCTACATGGAGATCGAGTGAACAATCACAGTATTAACCGAGCATCAACAATTTTATATTTGAAGAGAATTTAATTTTGGAGCCGACATTGTTGAATTTTTGGATTATGTAAAATGTGTTGACTTTATTTATTGATTGTTTGGAAGCATTAAATGCATTGTAAAATTTTTTATTGTAAATCTTTAAGAGATTTGAGATGATTCTAGAAAAGGAGCCGAAGAACATAAAGTGGGTAGATTCAGTGAATCTGACCTAACCCTAAGATCTATGAATGAGATTGAGCGGCAAAAGATGAGTTAACCTAATTGAGGAAAATATAAGGAAACCTGAACATTGTGATATGAATGCACATGATGAACAAAGAATGCTGGAAGGGAAAAGTTTTATTGACTGAATAAGCAGAAAAGGCTGAAGGAGAAGTGTGGTGATTGCTTGAAGAAAAGTTTTGAGCAGATCAAAAATGGAAATGGCAAAGTTTCAAAGTCAGTAAACCAACATTAGTGTACGGAATCGGATCTAATATTTGCAAAGTGAGTTGTATATTTTTCAAATAATACTGATGCTACTTTCTAACCATTGTAATAGTTAGAAATCCTTTTTAATAGAGGTTGACCTAACAGTCATATGTTAAATCCTTTGAACAAGGTTGCATTCTAATGGAGTATATGTAAGTCCTATGACTAGGCTCACTTTTAACAGGGTAATTGAAATCCTTTAACCAGGTCACATTTGACAGTGTGTATTGTAACCTTTGATAGGGTTGGATTTTTACCGAGCTCACTTCAGATGAGTGAAAATAATAGTAGCATGTTACAAAGTGGTTTTTCCCAAATTGGGTTTCCACTATAAATCTTGTTGTTTTACTTGTGTGAATGTTTAGATCTGAACATTACTATGTTTTACAAGTTAAGTTACAGCTGGGTAGTGGACTGCATTGTTAGATGTTTCTATTATTGAATCAGTGATGACCGAGTTTATTTTGGTTTTGGATATGATTTAAGGATAAGTTTATGAGATTGTTTTAACATCAGGACTTGAGAACAACTGATTCAACCCCCCCCCCCTCCCCCCTCTCTGTTATTCTAAACCATATTAACAATTGGTATCAGAGCCAGGTTGCTTATTATTAGTGTTGACAGATATCAAGTTTGAAGGGGCTTGAAGCAAATGATCAGGATGTATAAGGAGGTACTAAAGATGAACAAAGAAAATTTCCCTACATGGAAAAGCTTGATGAAGCTGCATTTGGCCGGTATTGGTGACTCTGCAAAGTACTACATTGAGAACAGTTATGTCTCACCTGTTGCACCTTTGACTGCCGAAGAAATGAGAGATAAGCAAGAACATAATCAGGAAATGCTAGAAATTGCATCTACCCTAAGCTATCTAGAATTTGAAGACATTAAGGACTGCACAACTGTAAAGGATATGTGGGATACTCTTGCAAGGATCTATGGTGGTGACTTGAATGTGCTAAAAGCAAAGGTCGAGAGTCTTAGAGGTAAGTTTGATGAAATGAGAATGCAAGAAGGTGAAAACATTGTACAATATTTTAGTAGAATAAAAGAAGTTTTGAATGCTATTAGAGGAGCTAATGGGACTATTGATGATGAAACTATAATTGGGAAAGTATTAAGAACCCTGCATCCTATATATTCTATTAAGATCTCTGCTATTCAAGAATCTAGATATAACTCTACTAATGTGCTTACTTTGGAAAGTTTGGTTGGTAAGATGACTACTTTGGAACTCTCTAATTATGATAATTTCACTATTGGAAGCATTAGAAATGTTGAATCTTCTTTTAAGTCACAACTAGTTCTGAACAAGTCAAAGAAAGAAAAAGAAAGATGCATAAGTGAAAGTGAAAGTGAAAGTGATACTGAAAGTGACAGTGACACTTCTAATGAAGACCTAGAAGATCTAGAAGCTCTTATGGCTAGAAGACTGAGAAGGGGAAAAGGAAAGTATAAAGGTAAACTCCCTATTATATGTTTTGCATGTAATAAATTTGGTCATATAGCTGCTAGATGTCTTGACAAGAAGGATAAAGATGATGAAAGGAAAAACAAACACAAAGACATAAAAGATGACAGAAGCTACCGATGGAACAGAGACTACAAGGGAAAAGGTAAGAAATCTTGTTACATTGCTGAAAAAGAGACTGACACTGATAGTGATGATTTTGAAATTGAGGTAGTTTATGTGGCAACGAAAGATGAATATAATGAGGATGAGAAAACTACATTGATATCCTATGTGAACAAGAATGATAAATGGATTATTGACAGTGGTTGTTCACATCACATGACTGGTGACAAAAATAACTTTGAGACCTTACATCATTATAGAGGTAAAAGTGTAAAATTTGGTAACGATGCACCATGTCCTGTTAGAGGAAAAGGTTTGATTAAACTAACTGATAAGATATCTTGTGAAAATGCATATTGGGTTGAAGGTCTTAATTAAAATTTGTTAAGTGTTGCTCAGCTTAACAAAATTGGTTACCGAGTAGAATTTCATCACAAGCAAGCTAAAATATTTAATGATGTTGGAGAACTGATTGGAAGTGGAGATCAGACTAGAGGTAATTTGTTCTATCTTGACCTATCTAAAGAAACATGTTTGATTGAACAACTTGATGATATTTGGTTATGGCATAAAAGGATGTGTCATGTTAACTTTGACAATCTGGTAGAGATAAGTAAGAAGAAAAAGGTAAGAGGTCTACCTAGATTGAAGAAACCTAAGAATGTGATGTGCAAGGAATGCCAGTTAGGAAAAATGACAAAGTCAAGTTTCAAGATCAAATCCTTTACTTCTGGAAACATTTTAGATTTGGTTCATACTGACCTTTGTGGACCTATGGGTGTACAAAGTTACTGTGGTGCTAGATACTTTATCTTATTTGTTGATGATCATACTAGGATGATGCACGTGATGTTTCTAAAAGAAAAATCTGAAGCTTTTCAATATTTTAAGTGGTATTTGGCTAAGGTTGAAAAGGAGACAGATAGGAACCTAAAATGTTTTAGATCTAATCGAGGTGGAGAATTTACATCAAATGAAATTAATCTATTTTGCAATGATAGAGGAATTAAAAGACAGATGTCTGCACCTAGAACACCTCCACAGAATGGTATAGTAGAAAGAAGAAACATATCTATCTTGGATTGTGCAAGGACATTGATGATTGAAAAGAATGTGGCACAAAGATATTGGAAAGAAGCTATAAGCACTGTTGTCTACAATCTTAAATGAGTACAGATCAAGAAAGGTACAAATCTGACACCTTATGAATTGTGGCATGGACATGCACTGAGTGTTAAATACTTTAGAATCTTTGGAAGTAAGTGCTATATATTAAAAGACACTAGGAATGGAAATTTTGATGCTAAGAGTGATTAAGGCATATTTGTAGGGTACTCCACAAAAAGTAAATCTTATAAGTGTTTGAACTCTAACACTAACAAAATTTTGGAAAGTGTGAATGTCAAAATTGATGAGTATGCAGAAAGAAATGAAGTTGACAGTAAAAGAGAACTAGAAGATTATAGATCTTTTGTGTACATTGAAGAAGAAGAAGAGGCAAGTAACAAACTTGCACCTGATGCCAAGTCTCGAGTAAGCAATGCCGAGTGACAGACAGAAGTTGCCGAGCGTCAGGAAAATAGTTTCGAGAGAGAACAAGAACATGCCAAGCTACAAGAAAATGTTGTTAAGTATCATGAAGAGGTTGCCGAGCATTCTAAAGTTGAATCTGAAAATATTATTGAGGAACATGATGAAATAGAGGAGAGAATAGATGAACCTATTTTGGCAAAATATGTGAGAAGACATCATAAGCCTGAACAGATAATTGGAGACAAAGATACTGGAATCTAGACCAGAAGCAAGACTAAGGATCCAACATGTATACTATGTGAATTTGAACTGAAGACAAATAAAGAAGCATTGGAGAATGAAGACTGGATACAAGAAAAGAATGAAGAAATTGACCAGATTGAGAAGAATGATACTTGGGCTCTAGTGTCGGGACTTGAAAACAAGAATGTTATAGGAACAAAGTGGGTATTTCAGAATAAGATAAATGAAAATGGTGAAATCACTAGGAAAAAAGCTAGGCTAGTATGCAAAGGCTATGCACAAGAAGAAGGAATAGATTATGGGGAGACATTTGGCCCTGTAGCTAGATTGGAAGGAGTAAGAACTCTACTTGCATATGCTACTTATAAAGATTTCAAGGTATATCAAATGGATGTCAAGTCTACATTTCTGAATGGTATACTAGAAGAAGAAGTTTACATAGAACAACCAGAAGGTTTAATTGATCCAAATAGAAGACACATGGTGTGCAAACTGAACAAAGCATTATATGGATTGAAGCAAGCACCTAGACCATGATATGAGAGGTTGCACAACTACTTGATATAGATTGAATTTTCAAGAACAAATGACACAAGCAATCTGTACATGAAGGATGAAGAAGGTAAAGGTATATTGTTGGAAAAAAAATTTCTTGATGACATTATTTTTGGTGGACAAGATGCATTATGCAAAAGTTTCTCAAATGAAATGCAAACTGAATTTGAAATGAGTATGTTTGGTGAGATCAAATTCTTTGTTGGTTTACAAGTATATCAGAAGAAGAATGGAATTTTCATTACACAGTCTAAGTATGTTAATGAAATAGTGAAAACTTTTGGAATGGAAGATGCTAAACCAGTGGGAACTCCTATGGTTACTGGACAAAAGTTATCTAAGAATGATGATGCTGTAGAAGTGAATTAGACTCTATACAAATCTATGATTAGAAAATTGTAGTATGTTGTACACAATAGACCAGATATTGCATGAGTTGTTGGTATTGTGGCAAGATTATCTGCTAATCCTAAGGAAACACATATGATGGCCGTGAAAAGAATTATGAGATACTTGAAAGGAACTACTGACTATGGTCTATATTATAAGAAGGATGACAAATTTGAACTCTGAGTTTATACAGATGTTGATTGGGCAGGAAATGTAGATGAAAAAAAAAGTACAAGTGGTGGAGCTTTCTTTCTTGGACAGAGATTAGTCTCCTGGAAAAGAAAAAAATAAAATTGCATTTCCCAATCTACTGCCAAGGCTGAGTATGTTGTTGCTGCAGTGAACTGTTCAAACTTGGTATGGATAAAACAATTGTTGATAGGCATGAAAGAAGAAATCACTAAACCTGTTATTATTTTCTATGACAACACAAGTGCTATCAATATTTCTAAGAACCCAGTGATGCACACTAAGACCAAACACATTGCAATCAAGTATCACTACTTGAGATAATTAGTAAAAGAAAAAGAAGTCAGAATGGAATATGTGAATACAAAAGAATAGCTAGTAGACATATTCACTAAAGCTTTACCTAGAGAAGCTCATGAGTATTTAAGAAGTCAACTAGGAGTTCTTCCCCTAACTAAGGCTGCCTAGACAAGCTAGGAGCACTCCATCAAATGTGCTACAACAGAACATTTGACAAATTGATGCAGAAGATTGTCACACTTTAGGGCTGGCCTAGAGTTGTGAAGAGAAGCAAAGACAAGGAATCAATCATAAGCAAGATGATAGAGGGAGAACACAGAGCTGCATAGATATTATCTACATCTGGTGGATGCAAGTTTTATTTTCTGCTTTGGCATTTTTATCAAAGAGGGAGAATGTACTGATATGATAACACATGAGATATGATAACACATGAAACTGAAATGAAGAATCAAGATAGAAAGAGATCTAAATACTTCTGATGGTCACAGGAGTGAGGCTTACAGGATTCTGAATCAGAATGAAGCTAAGGATATTATAAATAAGTTTTTGATGGACATATAAGATTTTGGATTGGTTGGTAATCCATGTGTTATATAGGTGATATCATATGGTGTTGCCATCAATTCCAAAGAGGGAGATTGTTGGAAACTGAATTGAAACAATTGTTGTATTGTCATTGATGTCAAACCTTAATTGGTAAGACTATTGCTACTTAGGAAAGTACTATATCTATTTGAGTGTTGCTAAGGGGCTAAGCAAGGTTGGTAACAATAGCACCTAGGGAAAGGTTGAGTTATCTTGATACTACAAAGTGTACTTCACTATGTTGCACTATGATGAGATAATGTATTGTTTATCTTAGTAAGACTGAAGACTAAACTGGTAGGCTTAACCAAGCAAAGAATGGAAAAATCATATTTAAGGCAAGTGATGTTAGTGTCGACCAAGTTAGTATATGCCAAGCAAAATTATAGTGTCGACCAAGCATCAGTAAATTGCTGAGAAAGATAGTGCAAGCCAAGGAGATAGTTTTAGTATTGATTGGGCCTTCTACATGGAGACCGAGTGAACAATCATAGTATTAACCGAGCATCAACAATTTTATATTTGAAGAGAATTTAATTTTGGAGCCGACATTGTTGAATTCTTGGATTATGTAAAATGTGTTGACTTTATTTATTGACTATTTGGAAGCATTAAATGCATTGTAAAATGTTTTATTGTAAATCTTTAAGAGATTTGAGATGATTCTAGAAAAGGAGTCGAAGAACATAAAGTGGGTAGATTCAATGAATCTGACCTAACCCTAAGATCTATGAATGAGATTGAGTGGCAAAAGATGAGTTAACCTAATTGAGGAAAATATAAGGGAACCTAAACATTGTGATATGAATGCACATGATGAACAGAGAATGCTAGAAGAGAAAAATTTTATTGACTAAATAAGCAGAAAAGGCTGAAGGAGAAGTGTGGTGATTGCTTGAAGAAAAGTTCTGAGAAGATCAGAAATGGAAATGGAAAAGTTTCAAAGTTAGTAAACCAACATTAGTATATGGAATCGGATCTTATATTTGCAAAGTGAGTTGTATATTTTTTAGATAATACTGCTGCTACTTTCTAACTGTTGTAAGAGTTAAAAATCCTTTTAATAGAGGTTGACCTAACAATCATATGTTAAATTCTTTGATCAAGGTTGCATTCTAATGGAGTATATGTAAGTCCTATGACTAGGCTCACTTTTAACAGGGTGATTGAAATCCTTTAACCAGGTCACATTTGACAGTGTGTATTGTAACATTTGATAGGGTTGGCTTTTTATCGAGCTCACTTCAGAAGAGTGAAAATAATAGTCGCATGTTACAAAGTGGTTTTTCCCAAATTGGGTTTCCACTATAAATCTTGTTGTTTTACTTGTGTGAATGTTTAGATCTGAACAACTGATTCACCCCCCCCCGCCCCCCCCTCTCTGTTGTTCTAAATCATATTAACATGTTAATCATATCTATGGTGGACATTTGAAGTTGGTTAGCCTGATCCTCCTTAACATGGATCAAAAACCTATCTTGGATATTTTTCCTGAAGATGAAGCCTTAGAGAATTTTTTAGGAGTTTATGAGGATTTACCTATGTTTCATCATAAATGACAAAAGCCTTATTGCCTAAATACATAATCTTATTTTGGAGAAAATGATGAACATAATATTTCTTCTTTACCAATGGATTCTCTGATATAAAGTAATTTACTAATAACTAAGACTGTTGAGGTTCAAATGGATGAAAATGACTCTGAGAAGATGAAAAAAATTTGGAAATGTTTGAATCAGGATGAACATGATCAGTTAGTTTCCCTTTTACTTGAATTTAAGGATATTTTTTCTTGGACATATTCGGATATGTCGGGTATAGATTCTAAGATTGTTACAATATTGTTCTCAAACCAAATGTTAAACGTATGAAGCAGAAAATATGAAAGATGAATCCACGAATTGCTTGATTAGTTAAGGCTGAAATTGAAAGATTATTGGATGTTGGATTCATCTGCTCTATTGATTACTTAGACTAGATTTCAAATATTGCGCCTGTTTCAAAAGGAGAAAATAAGATAAGGATGTGTACTGACTTTAGAGATTTAAATAAAGCATCCTTAAAAGATGACTTCCCATTACCTAATATTGATATGATTGTGGATTCAATAGTGGGTCATGCTTTATTATATTTTATGGATAGCTTTTCTAGCTATAATCAAATTTTTATTCCTCCTGAAGATCAATTTAAGACCACATTTATAACACCTTGGGGAACATTTTTTTGGTTCATGATATCTTTTGAAATAAAAAATGCAGGAGCAACTTATCAACGAGCTATGACTTTGCTTTTTCATGATTACATTCATAAGATTCTGGAGGATTATGTGGATGATATCTTGGAAAAATCTATACAAAGAGAAGATCATGTTAGTATTTTATGACAGATATTTGAAAGGATTAGAAGTTACAATATGAGGTTGAAACCTAAGAAATGTGTCTTTGGAGTTGATTCCAGTAAATCATTAGTGTTTATAATCTCTAAGTGAGGCATAGAGGTAGATACTGAAAAGATTGAAGCTATTGTTAATATGCCTCCTCCTAAGAATATTTCTCAGTTACAAAGTTTACAAGGAAAAATTCAAGCTATTCTTTGCTTTATTTCCAAATTAGCTAATAGAACTGTTCCTTTTACTTCCTTTCTTAGAAAGGATACCACTTTCTCTTGGAATGAAGAATGTAAACAATCCTTTGAGAAATTTAAGGAGTATCTCACCAATCCTCCTATTTTGCAACCCGCTCAATTTGATAAACCCTTTTATCTGTATACTTCAGCTACTCTAAAAGTGGTGAGTGCGTTGCTAGCTCAAGATGATAGTGATGGTAAGGAAAGACCTATGTACTACATTAGTCATACTTTACTCGATTATGAAACAAGATATACAGATTTGGAAAGACAATGTTTAGCTGTTGTTTATGCTTGTTAGAAACTCAAGCATTATCTATTAAATGTTGAAGTCAATGTGATTGTTAAATTTGATCCTTGGAAACATATTTTCTCATAAAATGATCTCTCTGGCCACATGGCAAAGTTGGTGATGTTACTTACAAAATTTGATCTTAATTTCATTTCTCAAAAGTCAATTAAATGACAAGGTTTAACAAATTATTTGGCTGAAGCTCCTTGTCCTCATTCCAATACATGTGTTACTTTAATAGAATTCCCTGATGAAAACATTCTAGCTATTAAATAGGATGATGTTTGGGAGTTATATTTTGATGGATCTATATGTAAGACAACCTCTAGTGTTGGTATTATCTTGATCCCTCCTACGAAAAATCTGATCCCTCTATCATATAAATTAAATTTTCCTTGTACTAACAATGTTGCGGAGTATGAAGCTCATATAGCTAGCTTACGAGTAGCTTCATCCCTTAACATTAAAAACTTGGAAATTTATGGAGATTCATAATTGACTGCAAAATAGATTAAAGGAGGTTATCAGACTAAGAATGATAAAATGACACAATATAGAGATTTGGATCTTGATGTTCTTTTACAATTCTCTTCTTATATGATTCAAACTTTACCTAGGAAAGATAATCGACATGCGAAGACCATGGCAAGTGAAACTTCTTTGGTTTGTCTTGAGAATAACACTAAAAAATTTCAATTTAGTATACATACTCTTAAAAATCTTGCAATTTCTAATAAGGTTACCTCTGATTGTTTCAATTTGCATTTGGATGAATGGTATTCTCATATCTTTCATTTTTTGAAAGATGATACTTTTCCTAAATTGGTAACAAGGAACATGCATAATCATATTAGGAAACTTGAAGTGTGTTATATCATTTTAGGAGATACACTTTACAAATGCTCTTATGAGGGTTTACTATTAAGATGTCTTGGTAGAATTGAAATTCCAGTATCTTTGGCAGAAGCTCATTCTGGTTCTTGTGGGGGACATTTTGGTGGAAAATCTTTAGTTAATAAACTTCTTAGAATGGGATAGTATTGGCAAACAATGGAACAAGATTCTTTTACATTTGTTAAGAAATGTCCTCAATGTCAACAACATAGTAATTTGATTCATGCTCCTTCTCGTGAGTTTCGTACTCAAGTTGCTCCATGGCCTTTTAGCATATTGGGTTCTGACCTTATTGGAAAAATCTCACTAGCTTCTTCTCAAGGATATACGTACATCCTAATAGCTACAAATTACTTTACGAAGTGGGTGAAAGCTATACCTCTTCGTTCAACTAGTGTGGATGTTATTTGTGATTTCATCCTTAACAATATTATAACACGATTTGGTATTCCTTTGACGATAGTTTTGGATAATGGTACCTCTTTTAAGAATAAATAAGTCACAAAATTCTTGGAGAAATATCAAATTCAACATAGATTTTTGACTCCTTATTATCCTCAATCTAATGGTCAAGCTAAAGCATCAAATAAAGTCATTGAACAAATTATGAGGAAAACAGTTAATAAGCATGCAAAAGATTGGCATACCTAACTTACCTATGCTTTATGGGCTTATAGGACTAGTGTTCGTACTGCCATGGGTACTTCTCCTTACAATCTTGTCTATGGTACTAATGCTATTATTCCTTTGAAATTGGAAATACCTTCTTTACATGTTTCATTTCATGGGATAATCGACAAAGATACACTTCGAGAACAATGATTAAAAGAATTAGAAATGTTGGATGAACAATGAATAAATGCTTTGGAACATATAAAGGCTTATCATAAATCACTTCAAAAGTAGTATAATTATAAGATAATTGAATGATCATTTTCTGTAGGTGATTTAGTATTATTTGAGAATCAAAGAAATGTGAATGCTTTACCTAGTGAAAAAGGAAAGCTTAGCTCTAATTGGCTTGGACCTTTTGTTGTAATTGAGGACTTTGGTTCAGGTGCTTACAAAATTGCTGATATGGATCGTGTGACTTTTAAGGAACCTATCAATATTATGCATCTCAAACGTTACTATCCCTAGTACATATTTATTTTCTTGTGTATTTATGTATTCCTTATAAAATAGTTATGTTTTTTTTATAGGTTATGTGATTTTAGAAAATTACATTTCAGTGCATTTATACATGTTATTTTTTTCTGTTAATTTTTCTGTTATTGATGAAAAAATAGTAATCAAACAAAAAACTAACTAGTAAAGAGAGTTTTTAATTTATAAATTATTTTGAGTTTGATACATATGTGGCACAAGGCCCTATCTATCACTCTGTCTATCTCTATGCTATGATGGTCGATGGCTCCCAGATCTCTTTGATCTATGATGAGAAGATACATATCTCTATTTGATAGTTCGTGAGTGGCTCCTCAATATTCTTAGCTCATATATGTGCTCTTGTGATCTCTGTAGGTTAGCCATTAGCCTCTCTTCTCTCTCTTTACACAACCTCAGCTCTCACTAGACACACACAAAGATATTGGTATGCCTGCTGGGATCTCTATGACCAATGGGAAACTCTCACTCACTAGCTGGTAGTCAATAGGATAGACATGTATCCTTCAAGACCTCAGATACAAAACTCCTCCACTCCACCATGCTAGCTGTAGAATGGAAACATATTTATCTTTTGGTACTTTTTCTTCACAAATTAAGTTAAATTTTCAAATCAAATGCATGTTTTATACCTGGATCTCCCTCTTGGGCATCACTGAAGAATCTGGATGGTGGGGGCATAGAGCTTCTACTCTCTCCATTCTCTCTATGTCTAGGTCTTAGAGGTGGTGTCTCTATATGGGCATGTGGAGGTCATCATGATCTTAGTGATGATGTGTGAAAAATATGCACATCCACACTAGTACTATCAATTGGGGGCATCTTATCTAGTCTCTTATCTAATCTCTCCTCTGCTCTCCCCTCCTCCATGGGGTCTCCCATGGAGATGGGATCCTCCTCATCTTTGTGATCCCTCTCCTCCTCTGGTATGGTGCTATCTTAGTGTGTCCTCTCTAAAAGGCATGGATCACCCATGGGATAATCATCACGGAAGATGGAGTGGGTTCCCTTCAGACTCTAGTATCTAATGTAGTCTCTACTAATGCCTAAATATGCCACATTTGGGGCTACCTCTATATCCTCTGTCTCATTTGTATCACTATCTACAATGTCTACTATTGATGGCTGATGTATAGCATCAGGTCTCTAATAATACCTTGTTGAATGTGCGTACTGAGGTACTACTCTAGGGGCCCCCTGTATAAGGTTGAACTATCTCATCACTCAGTCATAGTAGTATGGCATCACTATGTGACTCTAATGACCCTCTAGCAGCTTGTGCTACTATGAGTGCCTCATTTGGTGTCATGTATCTGGCCACTCTGCCATGCGGAAGTATGGCCTCCATATCACATCTGTGCCTAGAACACGGTCTAGACATACCCTCCAATAGAGGATATCTTCGTACTGCCAGACATCTCTCAGTGGATAAGCAAAGGCTCTTGGTGTGCTAGAATCTACCATCATAGGAACACACCATGGTCATGTACATGTGAAGTTCTCAAACAACTAAATCTACAAAAGTGTACATATTGTGAGACTCTCCCCTTGATATCTCACCAACTGACATAGCTCATGGTATAAGTGGGCTAGCATGTTGTGGCCCCACACGAAGATAGTCCTATCACTCTACATCCTATGTATGAGATGGGTGAAAGGTGCTAAAAAAAATGTACCCTTTGTGTTGGGTACTACAACCAAGGAAAATATACATAGCATAACCCTTTGTACCAAGGGTGTCAGGCCTACTAGTATGGATAATAGGGTGATCTAATCTACTCGGGTTTACATATGTGGAACCCATCCTAAGCAATACTTTGCATCTATGTACATATCCTCAAGATCCCATTATACTCTCAGTCTAATAGGCTCACCTCGAAATGGAAGTCGCAGGATCCTATATACATCCTCCAGTGTCACCGTGATCTCACCTAAGCGAAGATGAAAGGAATATGTGTCCTCATCCCACCTCTCTATAAGAGCCGATAACATAGATTGGTGGAGTCTCATCTATGCTAGGTCTATTATCCAGTATAGTCCTACATCTTTCAATAACTTTATCTCATCCCCACTTAGCTCGGACAGTCTCTCTCTGATAGTCAGTAGTGGCCCTCCAAAAGGGTGCTCTCAGAGATGAACCAAGTCCTGTAAGCACAAACAGACATCATATAATCACTATAGAATCACAAAAATATAAATCCAATGTGACTAGGTAAAGGTTGACCTCTTTTAGGTCAAGGTCAACCTTCCTAGGTCAAGGTCGACTTTCCTGGGTCAAGGTCAACCTTTTTGGGTCAAGGTAGACCTCAGTCTAGAATAGGTGTAGACCTTCCTAGTTCATATCAACCTTTAAGGTCAAGGTTGACATAATTGGGCCAGGGTAAAAATTTGAGGGTTAGGGTCGAGCTTGCCTATAAAAATAATAATTTGAGATTACAAAAATCAATAACAACAAACTTACCATAGGAAGTGGCTATCAAGTAGCCAAGCACTGTCTTAGGAGCTCCATACGTGTCTCTCAAAGTTCTTCTCTTCTTGGCATTCTATTTTCTCTCTTCAAATTTGAAAATGGTAAGAATGAGTAGGTATGAGTTCTCTTCCCTTATTTATAGTTCAAAATTAGGGTTTTTGTTAGGGTTTGTTAGTATTTATTTATGTTAAATTCAAATTTCCCTTCATATGTATTTAGATAGACATTCACTCTTTTCATCATAACTTGAGTTTGGTAAATCCGTTTTTAGTGTGTCAGTGGCATTGGAATCATGTTTCAGATACCTAACTCCTTGAGTCAGTTTAGGAAGGATAGAAATCCTTCTAACTAGTTTAGGAAAAGGTTTTTTCAACAAATTACATATCTAGTGTATAAGGCTATCCTTATCACCATGTTTCACCCTTCAGAAGTAGAAAGCCAAAAAAGGGGGGGGAATAAGGGGCTCTATGCACTTCTCAATTTCATTTTAGTAAGTCTTAGGTGATTTATGGATATTAATTAACCTTGTGTGCTGCAAATTGTGGGTACTAACGATTTTTTGCAAGATCTCTACATTGAGGACTTGGTTATATCCTTTTTATTTACTATGATGTTTTCTTACTTTAACTTGCATATTCACGTAGTGTCATATCTAAGATAAAGTGGGGGATAAATGTATCATCTTGAAATGGAAGAACTTCCATCTTGGTAGGTTTTGCACCCTCATTTAGTGCATTTTTATGATAGATTTTCATTTAGGTTGCATTTGCACTTGATTCTTCATTTCTACGTGAAATTAGGGTTAGGATCTCGAGGATTCTCCTTGATTTACTTCTTTATGGCCCTATTTTATAGGTAGGACCTAGGTATTGGTCCTCTTAGCCTTCATCGCATCTCTCCTAGGCCTTTGTGCCCTTTTTCGACACTCTGTCCTATTTTATCATCAGTCCAAGTGTCTGGTTGACCCAAAAGATTCCCTGTTTTCAATGTTGACTGGGCCTAAAACTTTGGATCAGGGTCAAGGTTAACCTTGGCCCTTGTTGGGTTTTGGTCCCCCTTTTCAAATTTTGATCATAGCAGGTCCCAAAATTACAAGTGAGCCTTCATATCTGAATGCGGAAGGGTTTTTATTCAAAATTCATTTATTATTTTCCCCTCCTTAGTTGGCTATTGTGTTTGGACCATAATTCAAGGTAAAATTTTAATTAGGGGCCCTTACATTTCTTGAGGAGCCTTGCCTTCAAATCTCTATATAAGCACTCTCTTTTGCCTTCATCTCAATAAGTCATGAGAAGCTACACATGAGGATCTACAATTGATGATGAAGAGATGATGATGCAAGATTGCAAGAGGATGATATAGAAGAAAAAGATATATTGATGATGCCTTGATGCAAGAAAGCATTTTGTGGACAAGCTATTATGGATATTCATTTGGAGCAAGAAAGATTCCTTCTTCCTTGATCCACCATTTTCAACATTCAAGCATTAAAAAGATACAATCATGGGGTAGCAATTACATATTATGAGTTTGGTAGGAGTACTTTAGCCTTGGGGGATTGGTATGCTTTATTTATCATATTCAAATCTATGCATTGCTTTCTCATTCCAATTCATGCTAGGGATTCAATCTAGAGGATTAGATCTTGGCATTGCACATTCAAAGTTCTTCCTACGAGAAACACACAATCACACACATGTTCTATTACATTCAGCTATTTGTGGAGGTGGAGATCACCAAAATGGGGGTTTGACTAAGGCAATACCCTATATAGAGACCCAAAAACACCATTTTCAGATATCTGCAGTCATTGTTTCGGGAGTTGCAGAGCAGATCTAGATACCCTTTTCAACAAACTTCTAGGAACTGCGAACAAAATTTCTATTGGAGCAGTGTAGGTCAAGGTCAACATAAAGGGGTCAAGGTTGACCTTCATTTGAGTGAAGGTTGGCCTGACTTAGAAAAGGGAAATATTTTTGGGTTTTCTCTATCTCTATGTTCATGTCCTAGATCTGGTTGTAGAATTTCTAGAAACTCAGTATAGACACTAGAAAAGATGTATTTTTAGATCAACTATGTTATGAGGTATGTACTTTATTTCACTATTCTTTGCAAGCATTTCCAGATCTATATTACTTATCATTAAATTTATATGTTTTGTGGTAAATATTGGTTTAGGATCTCTTTTAGGTACATTTTTCTAAACCCTACCTATTACACACATTTTTTACCACACTACACCTCCAAATCAACCCCACCCTTTGGGCCTACCACAATCCCAAAGGCACCATCTCACACTCCCTTGTATATGTTTCAAAAGTATTCTTACCAATTGAGGTCGAGTTACCATTGTTGCAGGTATCCCTAAAAAACTTGGTCATTGATGAAGACTACCACATAGAATGCCTCACACAGCTGAACCTACTCAATGAAAAGAGGAAGGAAGATTATGATCACCTGGTGGTACACCATAACAGGCTTAAGAGAAGCTACAACAAAAAAATCCACCCAGGATAGTTCCAAGTGGGGGATTTAGTCCTTAAAGAGAATCCAAAGGTACAAGGAGATAAAGAAAAGAAAGGCAAGTTCGATTTCACTTTACTGGGCCCCTATTTTGTCACAACATATTTTGGCTTAGGAGCATATTAGTTATCTACCCCAAAAGGAGAACCTTTGAATGATCCCATCAACATCATTCATCTCACAAGAAGTTTTATGCCTGAGTCAAGAAATGTACCCCACGTATCTTAAAAAATCATATATATATATATATATATATATATATATATATATATATATATATATCTGTGTGTGTATATATATATATATATACATATATATATATATATATATGTATATATATATATATATGTATATATATATATATATGTATATATATATATATATCTATATATATATATGTATATATATATATATATGTATATATATATATATATATATATATATGTATATATATATACATATGTATATATATATGTATATATATATATATATATATATATATATATATATATATATAAAATTTATATCCTATTGTTTTAAAATTTTAATTGGTATGTTAGTATATAATCTATCAAATAAGGACTATTTGATTTTATATTATAAATTAAAAAGTTATTAGAAAAATTTTATAAAGGGAAAAGTTTATATTTTAAAAATTGTTTTGGGCTTTGAAAATACCCCCACCGTAGTTACCATGAGCCTTGGCAATGACTATCGTGTGCAGTACCCAAGTACTGTCACCGACACAGGGACAGTGCAGACAGGGGCAGGGGACCCGCGGTTATTTCCCCCTCGTTTATTTTATTATATTTTAAAAATTTTTGTTATTGTTATTAATGTTGTTAATTTATTTTTATTTTAAAAAAATAAAATTGTTTTTTAGCTATATTAAATTTTATTTTATGAGTTGTATTTATTTGTTAAAATAGTTAATTTTAATTATTATTAATTAACTTAGTTTTTTTTTATTAAATACTATTAATTAATTTAGTTTATATTATTAAATATTATGAATTAATTTAGTTTGTAATCAATTTAATGGTTTATTTATATTAGTAATTGTAAATTATGTTTAACTTTTAAATGTAATTTATTTATGGGTACTCTTAGGATGATTTATTTGTATTTTGGAATTAAATATTTCTATATTTAGATGTTTTTTCTAAGATAAATTTAATTTTTTTGTGGTATAATTAAGCGAGTATCATATAGAGATTTTGTTATAAAGATTGTATGTTTAATCAACTGGTTGTTTCTTTTAAGGTTGGTTAATTTTGCATGTATATTCTTTAGCTTGCATGAATTGTCATTTGGGACTTTAGTTGCTTTTAAACAATTTATCTTGGATTGATTTTTAGAGGTTTTAGTTAACTTTTTGGGATATAATCCAGAGGCAGGATTCGATTAACTTTATCTGTCATGTTTGGTTGTCGTGCATATTATGTTGTGTTGGTGAACTTGTTTTATTATATATTTGGATTTGCATGTTTTTGGTTTTGCATGTTGAATCTAGTTGTAGAGATTCAAGAGTTGTGTTAACTCATAGATCATATTGTTCATGTGAAACCCTAGAGTAGGTCATCTGAGTGTATGTCAGGAAGTGGCTTGTAATTGGTGCCGGAGTCCGGAAGTGGCTACCAGGAGATCCCATTACAAGTAGATTAATAAGTGATAATTAATAAACATTGGGTATATAAAATGAACCTAAAAAGATATTTTGTGCCTTGCCCATGCCTGAGTTCCCGATTGAGTTTGACTAGGATGGGAGTTGAGATGATGCTTGCCACCTTTATGGACTGGAGATGGCATAGGTAGTACCTTGTCTACACGAGAGGTTACTATAACCACATAGAGTCACTAGGGCATCGGGGTCTGAAGGGACTACCAGGATAACCTTAGAGTTGGCTTATGTGATGACACTTCTTGTATGCATCTTAGGTTTCCTACGTGTTCTGTTTGCCTCTGGTAGAGTTTTGTTATGCCTTGTTATACTTCTTGGTATCTTTGAGTTAGAATCTTTCAGGACCTCTTCCTTGGATTGTTGTTGTTTGATATCCGAGTGGGTTCTGATGTTATCTCCTCAGCATGGTGGGAGTAGACCATTTAGGTTCATGAGGTTGGATGGTAGTGGTTCTTATACCATTTGAGATTTTGATGTTCATGCACCGAGTCTGGATGATCCATGTTGCAGTTGTTATTTCTTGTTCTTCTTTCTTCTTGTGATCTTGTGTCATTGTATTAGGTATTCAGAGATATCATGTTGTATTTCTTTTTAGTTATTGTATTTCATACCCTGTGACATGTGCAGTGGATGCGTATTATTATGGTTACCTTAAGGTACCAATTGTATTTATGTAATCTTGCATATGATGTTGTATTTATCTTTTAGATGTAATATTGGGATTCATATCTTTATCTTATATTAATTAATTAACCCTTTCGTAATCTACGTCAAGGAACCCTTGAGAGTTGTAACCTATGTTAGTTGTGTATTTCTATGCTTTGCTTCCGCATTGTAAACTTTGATGTTATTGATTGTTAACTTTTAAAAAAAATATTCTGCAAACTTAGTCGCATGTCTAGGTTAAGTTCTTCTGGGTTCCCTGGCGGGCCATTACACTTGGTATCAGAGCACCAAGTTCTACACTGGGAACTCTAGGAAGTTGTGTGCCCATTAGATGTCTAGACTGTTAAACTTGAAACCAAACATAGACATATAACTCTTTTGTGTTTTGATAATCATTAAACTACATCTAAAGATTTATGTTCTTGCTTCTCTTAAATGCCTTTGAGATATCACTGGCCTAGTGATGGTCATAGGTGTTTGACTATTTATTATGTATGGTTACCTTCTCTAATGCATCTAGGGTGAAATATCTTGGATGTCATGAAGTGATTACTCCCTTGAGTGTGGTTACTACTAGTCAACTAGTTATGTGGATGTGTTATGGTTGATGATTTATTTTTGGTTGATTTATGAATTGTTCGTGATGTGTATGGGCTAGCATTGAAATTTTTGAACTTTCTTATGATTGGATTAGTCACCTAACTCTCTTTTCGTTATCTATTTTTGTGATGCTAGTCACACTTGATTTATTGTTGAAATTGAGATATCTCATGATTTAATGTTGGACTTATGTTTCCCCGCTTGGGTTTTACCTTTGTGAGTTTTATGGTGGCTACTCCGAATGTTTTTTATTGTTGGCCTTGTTCTATGATAAGTATTGTTTCTATCATGTTCATCATGAACCCATGATAGTATGTATAAGGGAGGACATCGCAGAGATGGTACTATATGTGCTGTGTGATATTAGAATCATTGTGTATCCTATACGATTGCATAAGTGTTGCATTAACTAGATAGTTTTTCATGAACTTCTTAACTCATTATTTGTTATAGATATGAATGTGTTCTTTATGTGATTGATCCTAGATGTTTTCTATGATGATGTATGAATAAAGGCTTAAATTTTTTTTTTGAATTGTTAATGAATTATTGATCAATATGATATTTTCAGTTGTTCCTAAACTTGATATTATAATGTACTTAATGATTGCATATTATGTTCTTATGTTATGACTTGCTTTCAAATGTCATGTTTTATCTTTAGTAAATGCTTTGTGTTTGGGGGGAAAATATATCCTCAACTATTGTAGGCTTCCAGGAGTAAGCCTAATCCTAGGGGGGGTGGATGTAGTACCCCGCCCCTAGTCCAATTTTATAAATGTTAGGATTATTTTAGGATGATAGAATATATGTTAGGAAATCATTAAAACTTATGAATATACTTACCCCATACTTGCATGTGTATGGTGTTGATGTATGCTTTATATTTTTGCTTGATGTGCTTGATGTGGTTGAGGGATGGAGTCGTAGTTACTTTCTTGTGAGATCCACACGATTGGCCGATCCCCACGATTGTCTGTTATATTTCTATATATATGTACATGTTTGTCTTTTATGCAGGTTGATAGGTACCAGACATCGACTTCCCTGAATTGTCAGGATGAGCGTGCCCTATCACTAATCTCAATGGTAAAAGAGGGGAGATAATATTCAGTTCCAAATCCTAACCTAAGCCAAATATTGTCCTAAAGTAGGGGACAAGATTATGTGTTTCCACCCTTCTAAACTCGTCCAGTTGGCAAGAGTTTACACCTATGCCCTGAGCGTGAATGTGGGTCGTTAGGTCTTTTTGATTCTTTGGTTTGTGGCATTTGATGTGATTTCTATTTTTAGCTGTGGCATAGTATTTAAATGGTAATTAAATAAATGTATTTATTTGGTTTAATTATTATTATTTTTATTATATAGTTGATGCATAAATTAATTATATGCTATTTTGAGTGTGATTGAAATATTTAATTAATGTGAATTAATTAAATATCTTCACTTTCAAAATATTTAATCATGAAATTATACTTTGTTTAATTAAAATATATTTATTTAAATTGAGGGTTATTTTAGCATGTGGTATTTATGTTAACTAAATGTTCTAATTATTAATTAATTGAATGCATTATGTTGCACATTCATAATTGAATGAAATTGAATTAATGATTCAAGTTGAAGTTTTGGTTATGTGATTTTCAACTAAAGTCAAAGTGGAAAGGGGACTTTAGTTCAACTAAGACTGAACCATGAACTAAAGCTTGTCTTCATGCAAAGCCCTCTTGGAGTTGAGTTTGTATTTTATGCATGAGAAAGGAGATTCCTTTATGTATTGGAAGTTTTGGCCATTATTGGAGTACACGGGTTTTGGAGGAAGAATTTTGGAGACAGATTTGTGACAGATTTGGGAGAAATTTTCAAAAGGCTTGGATTCTGTATTCTTCGTTCTGGTCATCTTTGAATCTGTTTAATTTTGATGTGAGGTAGGTTTTGAAGTTTATTCTTGTTATTCCTTTTCAGATCTTTGTAGAAAATAAAATTGTGTCTTCCTCGTGCCTGTTGGAGTTGAATGTTTTGGAAAGTTTTTGTATGTTTATTTACAATTTAATTTGATTAGTTTCGCCTATCTGTTTGTAAATTGATGGTTTTGAGGAATTTATATCCTATTGTTTTAAAATTTTAATTGGTATGTTAGTATATAATCTATCAAATAAGGATTATTTGATTTTATATTATAAATTAAAAAGTTATTAGAAAAATTTTATAAAGGGAAAAGTTTATATTTTAAAAATTGTTTTGGGCTTTGAAAATACCCCCACCGTAGTTACCATGGGCCCTGGCAATGACTGTCGTGTGCAGTACCTAGGTACTGACGCACGACAATCCCCGAGGGGGCTGCCGTGCGACAATACCGAAGGTACTATCACCGGCATAGGGATAGTGCAGACAAGGGCAGGGGACCCGCGGGTACCCCCCCCCCCCCCCCTCGTGTATTTTATTATATGTTTAAAATTTTTGTTATTGTTATTAATGTTGTTAATTTTTTTAAATTTTTTTTTAAATAAATATTTTTTTAGCTATATTAAATTTTATTTTATGAGTCGTATTTGTTTGTTAAAATAGTTAATTTTAATTATTATTAATTAACTTAGTTTTTTTTTATTAAATACTATTAATTAATTTAGTTTATATTATTAAATATTATGAATTAATTTAGTTTGTAATCAATTTAATGGTTTATTTATATTAGTAATTGTAAATTATGTTTAACTTTTAAATGTAATTTATTTATGGGTACTCTTAGGATGATTTATTTGTATTTTTGAATTAAATATTTCTATATTTAGATGTTTTTTCTAAGATAAATTTAATTTTTTTGTGGTATAATTAAGCGAGTATCATATAGAGATTTTGTTATAAAGATTGTATGTTTAATCAACTGGTTGTTTCTTTTAAGGTTGGTTAATTTTGCATGTATATTCTTTAGCTTGCATGAATTGTCATTTGGGACTTCAATTGCTTTTAGACAATTTATCTTGGATTGATTTTTAGAGGTTTTAGTTAACTTTTTGGGATATAATCCAGAGGCGGGATTGGGTTAACTTTATCTGTCATGTTTGGTTGTCGTGCATATTATGTTGTGTCGATGAACTTGTTTTATTATATATCTAGTTTTGCATGTTGAATCGAGTTGTAGAGATTCAAGAGTTGTGTTAACTTAGAGATCATATTGTTCATGTGAAACCCTAGAGTAGGTCACCTGAGTGTATGTCAGGAAGTGGCTTGTAATTGGTGCCAAAGTTCAGAAGTGGCTACCAGGAGATCCCATTACAAGTAGATTAATAAGTGATAATTAATAAACATTGGGAATCTAAAATGAACCTAAAAAGATATTTTGTGCCTCGCCCATGCCTGAGTTCTTGATTGAGTTTGACTAGGATGGGAGTTGAGATTATGCTTGTCGCCTTTATGGACTAGAGATGGCATAGGTAGTACCTTGTCTACATGAGAGGTTACTATAACCACATAGAGTCACTAGGGTGCCAGGGTCTGAAGGGACTACCAGGATAACCTTAGAGTTGGCTTATGTGATGACAATTCTTGTATGCATCTTAGGTTTCCTACATGTTCTGTTTGCCTCTGGTAGAGTTTTGTAATGCCTTGTTATACTTCTTGGTATCTTTGAGTTGGAATATTTCAGGACCTCTTCCTTGGATTGTTGTTGTTTGATATCCGAGTGGGTTCTGATGTTATCTCCTCAGCACAGTCAGGTGGTAGTGGTTCTTTTACCATTTGAGATTTTGATGTTCATGCACTGAGGCTGGATGATCCATGTTGCAGTTGTTCTTTCTTGTTCTTCTTTCTTCTTGTGATCTTGTGTCATTGTATCAGGTATTCAGAGATATCATGTTGTATTTCTTTTCAGTTATTGTATTTCATACCCTGTGACATATGCAGTGGATGCGTATTATTATGGTTACCTTAAGGTACCAATTGTATTTATGTAATCTTGCATATGATGTTGTATTTATCTTTTAGATGTAATCTTGGGATTCATATCTTTATCTTATATTAATTAATTAACCCTTTCGTAATCTACGTCAAGGAACCCTTAAGAGTTGTAACCTATGTTAGATGTGTATTGCTATGCTTTGCTTCCACATTGTAAACTTTGATGTTATTGATTGTTAACTTTTAAAAAAAATATTTTGCAAACCTAGTCGCATGTCTAGGTTACGCTCTTCTGGGTTACCTGGTGGGGCATTACATACAACATTTATCTGACTTATCACATTTCCATATCAACTAACTTTTCCTCAATCATCGCGACTGCTCGTATTCCATGTTTAACTGATTCTCTATATTGTCATACCTTCACAACACTGTATCTCACTAATCTGATCACAAAAAAATGTGCAACCTTAACTAAAGTTCCTAGATATCCCAAAATGTCTTCTACTATCTTCACAAGCCATGATATATCACATATTACTTTCCCTGGCTGAAACAGTGCCACAATATACTATTATCCTGATTCTATAATTAGTCATTTTCATGACTATGACTCTAGTACCAAAACTCTCTGTATGTGATCACTCCATCATAAATGCTTCCATAAATGACAACCCTTAAGTGATCTTTAGTTCTCCCAAACATCCCTTGCCAATAATCTCTCCCTTTGGCATTGATAGCAACACTTAGCGAAAAATGACTAAGTGTTTAAGCACTATCTCCCTTCTACATATATACACATCTTTTCTTCTCTTTCTCTTTTTCCCTTTTTTGATGATTCTTTTTCCTTCTTATTTCCTCTTCTCTTCTCTTCCTCTCCCTCTGACATCAATGGCAAAGATACTTGCAAAATTACAAAAATTCTTAAGCACAAAAAGACTTAGTGCATACTCACCAGATTTAGAATATCTTGGAAAGTGTTTTCCAAGGTTCTCACTTCATCTTCCCATGAATTTATCAAAATCTCACTAACATGGATCAGTTGATTTATTGCATAAGAGTTTGTTTCTACTACCTTCAGCTCAGTGGGTATGGACATAGATCCTTCTATTTTCTCCATCTCTGTGAGATGAACTTTAAGCATTGTTAGATTAGGAGTTATTAAACTCTTCAGCAAACCAAATCTGTCTACTACTATCCCTTTCTCCACATTCAAAGTACTGATCTTATCTAATATCTTGGATGCCTACTTATCTATCTCTAGTATATTTTGTGAAGAGGTTTCACAACTATCCATCAAACTGTCTAGGGTAGCCCTATCCTTGGCTATGTGATGCAGGAGGATCTTGGGTCCTTGGCAATCCTATGTCACCAAAAATAATTTGGAGTTTGTTCATGTTTCTCTATTTCTTCTTTGACTGAGTTGGTTTGTAGTTGGTCAGTTTCCTTTGGTTACCGAGTGTGGTCGGTTCTCTCTTGGGTGGTCAGTTATTTCACTAGCACTCGGCATTGTCTGTCTACTGCTCGGTTATCTTGCTTACCAATGGGTTACTTTTAGCTCTTGTTGTGGCTGACTTGTGCATTTATATTGGATTGCAGATTTAATGTTGGTATCCATCATTGGGAAGTGTGTGGTCCCAGATCTGACCATTCCTTCCATTGATTATGGATCTAAAGGCTGACTTAGTTTAATAGCTTCTTGTATAAATATAGTTGTTGGTTTAGAGTTTAGGGGTAGTTAGTTGACAAGAGTTGGTAGAAGATAGAAGAAGAGATTTTGACAAATCCTTGCATGTTTGAGGACTTCTTTGATTCATTGTAATATCTCTCACTGTTGTGTTTTTTGGCTTCTGCATGTGCTGATCAAGCTTGGATCATTAGGGTGTGCCATTGTTTGGCCCCTCTTTCTCCCTGCCTTGCGTCAGGTGGTATCAAAATGAGATTAGATCTTGATCTAGGTCTACGAATCTAGGTTTGTAGGTTCCTCTTGAAGCCCTAGTTGAATTATTGTGGGGTAGTAGATTGTGATCTGACCTGCAATTATAGAGGGTTGTCAAGAAGGTTCGTGGGAGGTGAGATGCAGATCTAGGATTGGCATATATGCTAAGACAGATTGCTACTAGGTTAGAAGTAGTGGAGACAGTCCAAAGAAGAGGAAGACATCTTGAAGATGTTAGTGATGATGAAATTGAGGAAGAATAGGTGAATACAAAACCTGCACCTATTATAGATCAAGGTGAAGAAAGATTTTTGAAGGCTTTGACAAGTCTGAAGTCAATACCACATTTCAATCCTCCTGAGTATGGTGGAAAGCTAGATTCTGATGAATTGGTGGATTGGATCACTGAGATGGAAAAGTACTTTGAGTATGAAAACATTCCTAAGGATAAGAATGTGAAGATTGCAAGCACAAAGCTAAAAAGTCATGCATCCTTATGGTGGGAACATCTACAATTGGATAGGAAAAGGAAAGGCAAAGACAAAATCAAGGTATGGAGTGAAATGGTCAATAAATTGAAAGGAAAATTCTTACCTTGTGATTATCAGATTAACCTAGTTCAACGAATGCAAAGTTTGAGATAGAAAGATAGCTCGGTAAAGGAGTATACTGAGGAATTCTATAGACTGGATATCAGATCTATACATCATGAAGATGATGTGGAAAGAATCAACAGATACCTGAATGGTTTGAGAGTTTCCATCCAAGAGGAAATTAGTATGGTCAAGTTGGAGAATATTGAAGAGGCTTATCAATTTTCTTTGAAGGCTGAGGAAAAATTGAACAAAAGACATGAACAGAGACAAAGAGATCGAGGTGGTAGATTCTCTAGAGGAAGAGGTAGATCTAATGGTGAGAATGGTAGATCTGAACCAGAAAAGACAAATCTAGACAAATGCAAGACTGAGTGGAAAGGTGAAAATTCTAGAGGTAGAGGCAATAACTACTGAGGTGGTTATGGTAGAGGAAGTTTCTGAGGAACTTGTTATAATTGTGGAGAAGAAGGACATAGATCTTTTGAATGTACACAAGCTAGTAAGAAGGCTGGTAGCAGTAGGAATTCCTTGGTGCAAGAAGAGTCACCGAATGAACCTGAGAAATAAAATAACTTGATGGTAAGGAGAGCACTGTGGAATGAAAGAAAGAAGGAAGATTTGGTAAGAAAAAGTTTGTTCAAGACCAGATGTAGAGTTTTTGCTGACAAAGTTTTGAAGGTAATCATTGACAATGATAGCTCAGAGAATCTAACATCTGAAGAGATGGTCACAAAATTATAGTTGGAAAGGTTGGTACATCCGAAGCCCTATCAGATTTCATGGATCAAAGATGAGCATACACTCTTGGTAAGTGAACAATGTTATGTGAATTTGAAAATTGGAAAGTATTATGATAAGGTATTATGTGATATCATGCCTATGAATTGTTGTCATATTTTGTTGGGTAGACCTTGGAAATATGATAGACATACTATATATGATGGGAGATTTCATAAGTACACTATTGTGGCTGATGGAAAGGAACAAATCTTGTTACCATTAATGGAAGAAACTATTAGTAATGTTTGCACATCTGTGAAAAATTTTTTGATGGAAGGAAGAAAGTTTGTTAACTTATTAAAGAAGAATGATGTATGTTTTCCTATGATTCCTAATAAGCCAAGTAAGAAAACAAAGGATAATGTCCTTGAGGAGATTGATAAGTTTCTCACCGAGTATAGTGATATCATTTTTGATAATGTACCTAATGGTTTGCCATTGAAAAGAAGCATTGATCATTGTATGGATCTAACCCCTAGAGATAGTTTACCGAATAAAGCACCTCATCGGTTGACACCTATCGAGAATCAGGAATTGAACCGACAAATTCAAGAGTTGCTAGAGAAAGGTTTGATCAGAGAAATTTTGAGGCCTTGTGCAGTACCTGTTATATTGGCACCAAAAAAGAATGGAGAATGGAGAATGTGTACTGATTCCAGAGAAATCAACAAGATAGCAGTAAAGTATAGGTTTCCTATACTGAGGATGGATGATATAATGGACAGTTTGACTAGAGCAAAGTATTTCACAAAGATTGATTTGAAAAGTGGGTATCATTAGATTAGAATCAGAGAAGGTGATAAATGGAAGACTGCTTTCAAAACAAAGGAAGGCTTGTATGTGTGGTTGGTTATGCCTTTTGGTTTAACTAATGCATCGAGTACTTTTATGAGGTAGATGAATGAGGTTTTGAAGAAATTCTTGGGTAAGTTTGTGATTGTATATCTTGATGATATTATGATATTCAGTAAGACCAGAGAAGAACATTTGTTGCATGTTAGACAAGTTTTATAAAGATTAAAAGAGGAAAAGTTGCTGATAAATCTGAAAAAATGTTCATTCATGAAAGAGGAGATTGTGTATTTGGGATTTTTTTATTTCAGCCAATGGTTTCAAGATGGATCTTGAAAAGGTTGAACCTATTTTGAATTGGCCTACACATGTGAATGCTAGTGAGGTGAGATCATTTCATAGTTTGGAAAGTTTTTACTGAAAGTTCATAAGGAATTTTAGTTCAATTTGTAATGCTATGACTAAGACTATGAGAGGAGACAAAAGAGAATTCCAGTGGACACATGGAGCTGACAAAAGTTTTGAGACTCTGAAGTAGAAGATTGTCGAATTACCTATTTTGGCATTACTTGATTTCAGTAAGGTATTTCAAGTAGAATGTGTTGCAAGTGGAATTGCAATTAGAGTTGTGTTGAGTCAAGAAGGTAAACCTGTTGCTTTCTTTAGTGAAAAGTTGAATGATGCTAGAAGGAAATATTTTGTGTATGATCAATAATTCTATGCTATTGTTCAAGCACTGAAGAAATGGAGACATTATTTGATACTGAGTGAATTTGTGTTGTATACTGATCATAAGGCTTTACAATATTTGGGTAGTCAGAATAAGTTGAATTGGAGACATATGAAATGGGTTGAGTACTTTCTGAGTTATACATTTGTGATCAAGCTTAAGAGTGGAGTCACTAACCGAGTTGCTAATGCATTGAGTAGAAGAAGATCTTTGATGACCGAGATGAAAATTGAAGTTCTTGGTTTTGATGAGATGAGAGATTCTTATGAGTTTGACCCTAATTTTTATGAGCCATGGAGAAAGTGCAGAGCACTTATTCAAGATCAACAAGATACTAAATGGGATGAATATTTTATTCAGGAAGGTATGTTGTTTAAAGGTATTTAGTTGTGTATACTGAGAGGAGTGATGAGAACTAATTTGATAAAAGAGAAACATAGTAGTGGTTTGGCTGGACATTTTGGCATTGATAAAACATGAAATTTTCTTAAGGAGAAATACTATTGACCGTAGTTGTATAAAGATATTCAGAAATTTGTGAAAATTTGTGGAATTTGTCAAGTTGCAAAAGGAGTAAGTCACAATACTGGATTGTATACACCGATTGCTGTTCTTGAGAAACCTTGGATTGACATCAGTATGGACTTTGTTCTTGGCTTATCGAAGACAGTAAGAGGTAATGATTCAATATTTTTTGTTGTGGATAGATTTTCTAAAATGACACCTTTTATACCATGTAGAAAGACATTAGATGCAGTACATGTAGCAGATCTTTTCTTTAAGGAAATTGTCAGATTGCATAGATTACCGAGGAGTATTATCTCTAACCAAGACAGTAAATTTGTTGGATACTTTTGGAAAACACTTTGGAAGAAATCTGGCACTAAGTTGAAATATAGTTCTACATTTCACCCAAAAATTGATGGATAGACTAAAGTTGTGAACATAAGTTTGGGAAATCTTTTGAGATGTTTAGTTGGAGACACACCAAGTAATTGGGATTTTGTGTTGGCAAAAGTAGAGTTTGGATACAATAATTCAATGAATAGGAGTACTAGAAAAACACCATTTGAGATTGTGAATGGCACACAACCGAGGGGAATATCTGATTTGAGAGACATTGCTGATGAAAATAAGAAAAGCACTGAAGGAGTAAAATTTGCTGAGTACATGAAAACATTGCATGAAGATGTGAAGCTGAAGCTGGAAGATAGTAATAATAAATACAAAGACAGAGTTGATAAATCAAGGAGACATAAAACTTTTGATGTTGGTGATGAAGTGATGGTTCATTTGAAGAAAGGCTGATTTCCTGTTGGAACATATGGGAAACTGAAGATGAAGAAGTTTGGACCTTGCAAGATTCTGAAGAAATGTGATAGTGGAAATGCATATGAGATTGAGTTCCTTGATGACATGGACATATCACCAATCTTCAACATTGCTGATTTGTATGAGTATCATGAACCTGATGAAGAAGTGACAGTACTGACAGAATATCCTAAGAAGCAGAATGATGAAGTTGAACAGATTTTGAAGGAAAGAGTTGGAAAAAGTACAAGAGGAAAATAGTATATGGAATATCTGGTAAAGTGGAAGAGTAGACCGATGGAAGATAGTTCATGGATTTTAGAGTCTGAGTTGGATGCATCTCAGACTAGGCATACCAAATTATTCAGAGAATTATTTCAAAATAACCCCAGGTGTCTGATGCAGGAGCATCTCGGGTCCTTGGCAATCCCGTGTCACCAAAAACAATTTGGAGTTTGTTTGTGTTTCTCGGATTCTACTTTGACCAAGTTGGTCGGTAGTTGGTTAGTTTCCTTTGGTTACTGAGTGTGGTTGGTTCTCTCCTAGGTGGTCCATTATTTCACTGGCGCTCGACATTGCCTATCTACTACTCGGTTATCTTGCTTATTGACAAGTTAGTTTAAGCTCTTGTTGTGGCCGACTTGTGCATTTATATTGGATCATGGATTTAATGTTGGTATCCATCATTGGGAAGTGTGTGGTCCTAGATCTAACTGTTCCTTCTATTGATTATGGATTTGAAGGCTGACTCAGTTTGGTAGCTTCTTGTATAAATGTAGTTGTTGGTTTAGAGTTTAGGGGCAGTTAGTTGATAGGAGTTGGTAGAAGATAGAAGCAGAGATTTTGAAAGATCCTCGTATGTTTGAGGACTTCTGTGATTCATTGTAATATTTGGCCCTAACTGGGAAGGCCTTAAAGCCTGACATCTATGGTTCTATTTGATGATAATATATGAAAGTTTCTACATTCTCTCTCTTAATGTTGTGTTTGTTGGCTTCCTCATGTGTTGACCAGGTGTGCCATTGTTTTTCCCCTCTTTCTCCCTACCTTGCATCACTATGATATCTTCAATGTTCTTCACATGTCTACAAGGATTTATATAGTAACTATATATCTTTCTTCCTTGTGCTATACAACTCTTGGCCTTAAGTGTAGTTGTTGTAAGAATGTCCAAGTCCCATGAGATAGATTGAAAAAAATCTTTGAACTTCTTCTCCAAGAAACTCTCTTTTGCCTTATCCTCTGCGGTCTTCAACAATGACTCAAAGTGACTATCAAAGCTATCCAATTAAATGGCTAGGCTCTCTGCCTCATCCTTTCCTTGAAAAACAATAGGTGTAGGGAGTAATTTATTTACTGTCCCCACTACCCTAGAAATCACCTTTACTCTTTTGTCTACTTTTTGTACTGATCTTTCGTTAGCCTTAGCGAAAGCCATGAAGGATAAAATCATGAATTAATCCTCATGCATTCTCTCCACATCTATGCTCACTGGTTTGGCCATACAATAGAGTAGATGAGGTGTCAGGTTCTTGTTTTTTCTCAACTCTTACCTAAACTACTTTTTCTACTCTGGTCTCTTCTACATTCCTTTCTTCTTGCTATATTTCCTTCTCTTATACCTTCTCTTCCTATTTATCCTTTGTATGCTCTTCCTCTATCTATTCTTCCACTTCAATTGTCATCACATTATCTAAGTTGTCCAGAAATGGGTCATTTACATCATGTGAGGTGTCAAGGGTCACAGGAACACCAGAGACAAAGAATTCTCGTAATCCCAAAGGTGTAGGCTTGGTAACCTTGGGAGGTGAGGTCTTCTACAACATATCACTCATAAGGATTTGATCTAGTGCCTTTTGAGTGTGCTCTATGACTTCATCATATTTCCTTGCCACAATTTTCACCAATCTAGCCTTAGTCCTCAACAAGGGTTTCAATTCTTTGATGATTCTCTCCCTTTCTTGTATAGAAACAACATGTAACATGCCTTTTATGGCCTTGTTCCTTATGTTTTCATCTTTAGACTGTGCCAAATTGTTTCTAATCTCTAGCTTACTATACAATTCCTTAGGGATACTCCCTTCTATCTCTAACAGATTATTCTTAAAAATCAATAAGTACTCAATTATGGTATTGTTGTGGTTCCACAACCACACTCCTCTTTTTGAGCCACTTAGCTAAAGGGTCCCCCCTCTTTTAGCTTGTTTCCTTTCTTTTTTGCTTGTTAGTTTGGCCTCTATCCCCTTGTTGTTTAGATTTTTGTCTTGTTTCACACTTTCACACTTTCAAAGTCCCCTATGTGTGAAAGGGTCGAAAGGCCAAAGAACCTATTTTCCTTAAACACTAGCGCATCCTCAGACTTTTAGACTTTCAGAGGTCCTAAACACCAAAATTTTGATTTCTCAAAGGGAATTGGCCTTTCAATGTTTCACCCTTTCGGAGGTTCAAGACCCCCAAAAGCCTGAAAGGACAATCAGTGGTGGTGGCTAACATCACCCCCATTTTTTTCCTATATAAGGCAGAGAATCATAGGTTTTATTCACTTTCATTTTCTCTTCTAGTGATCAATTTCAGAGCTTTTTATGTGCAAGTTGCCCCAGTCTTCAACTTTTTGGCTAAGTTTGTATGTCTTTGGTCTTCTCATCCTTTAGCATGCTTGAAGTAAACTTCTTCACTTTCCTCTCTGTCCTTTTCATTTTAGGATTTAGTTTTGTTTAGGTTTTTTAGGTTAAGCATGTTTTCACTAGGGTTTGGTTTATTTTCTTTGTTTTTTCCTACTTCGAGGTCACAATGTTATCCCCTTGGACCCCTTAGCCTCGATTTCATGGTCAAACTCAATTTAGGGCTTGTTTTCGAGTTCTAACCCTCGAAACCTTATTTTTGGCCTTTCGGCACTAGAAGTTTCAGACTTTCATAGTCCAAAATTTTGGAGAAGGTTTTCCCTTTGAAAAATTTGGCTAAGTCCTATTTCAGTGCTTTGGAGGTTTCACACACTGAAAACTTCACACCCCCAAAATGCCGAAGTCTGAAATGCCAAGAAAACACAACCCTGTTAGCTTGTGGTGACTAGTCAAGAAAGTACTGTACACTTTTTGGGCTGACATGATTGTAACTCAT
This sequence comes from Chamaecyparis obtusa, assembly GCA_027943335.1. NCBI lineage: Eukaryota > Viridiplantae > Streptophyta > Pinopsida > Cupressales > Cupressaceae > Chamaecyparis > Chamaecyparis obtusa. The sequence continues at coordinate 467,940 of BSBK01007676.1, read as the reverse complement.
TCTAACCCTAAAGTGGAAAAATATTGTATAATATGTCTTAGGGTTAGGGATTTCATCATGTATCATTTTAGTACCTCCAGCGGAATTGAACTTTAAGGGGATTATATATTGTAATTAGGTTGTAATTACTGGATAATAAAATATTGGACTCGTTGTTGGTGGACGTAGCCCAGGGATTGGGTGAACCACGTTAAATCTCTATGTCTTGTTTTCTCTTTCTCTATGGTTTATTATTTTTTGATATTGGTTATATTTGCATGTAATAGTTATTTCTTCCTTGTTAATCCTAACAAGTGGTATCAGAGAGAAGTTGTTTTTTAGTTATTCTCTGCAAGAAGATCTCATGGTTGAGTGGGAGCAATGGAAGATGAGGGTAGGCTAAAGGTTGACAAGTTTAATGGGAAAAACTTTCAGTTATGGAAAATGCAAATGGAGGACTATCTCTATCAGAAGGATCTATGGTGGCCATTGGAAGGAAAAGCCAACAAACCGGCAAGCATTTCTGATGAGGACTGGACAATTCTTGATAGAAAGGCTCTTGGTAGTATTTGATTATGCCTAGCACAATTGGTGGCATTCAATATTACACAAACAACGATGACTGAATATTTGATGAAAACCCTAGCGAAGTTGTATGAAAAGACCTCCGCTTCAAATAAGGTATTTCTCATGAAGTGTTTGTTTAATATGAAAATGGTGGAAGGTGGGTCAGTTGTTGATCATTTAAATGAGTTTAATATAGTTACCAATCAATTAACTTATGTCAATGTTATTTTTGATGAAGAAGTTAGGGCTCTCTTGATTTTTTGTTCTTTGCCTGAAAGCTGGAATGGCTTGGTAATGACTGTTAGTAACTTTTTTCCTAGTTCTAACACCCTAAATTTTGATGATGTTATTGGTGTTATTCTGAGTGAGGAAATTCATAGGAAAAGCTTAGGTGGATCCACATCAGGTAGTGTCTCAAATGCATAAAGCAGAGGTAGAACCAATGATAGAGGAAATAACTCTGGAAATCAAGAGGAAAATCAAAGGGAAAGAGGTCTGAATCCAAAAGGCTAAACGATTGCTGGTACTGTAGAAAACTAGGTCATAAGAAGAAATATTGAGGGTCTTGGAAGAATAAAGAAGGAGACAAAAAAGAAGGTAACAAGGAGGAAAATGTGGCAAGTAATAAACCCGAAGAGGATGCCTTAATTCTTTCTTTAGAAAGTATTGATGATTCATGGGTTTTAGATTCTGGGGCTTCATTTCATGCTACATCCCATAGAGGTTACTTTCTTGATTATTTCCAAGGGGATTTTGGAAAAGTTTATTTGGGTGATAATGAACCTTGTCAGATAGTTGGAAAGGGGAAAATTGAGATTAAGTTGCAGAATGGGAATCATTGGCTACTATAAAAGGTAAGACATGTTCCAAGGCTGAGTAGGAATTTAATTTCAGTAGGGCAACTAGGTGATGAGGGTTGCACAGTTACTTTTAATGATAGAAATTGGAAGGTTTCAAAAGGTTCCTTAGTAGTAGAAAAAGGTGTGAAAGTAGGCACCTTATATCTTTGTACAGGTCATACTGTTCCTTCTACTTTAATTGTTTCATAAGATAATGAATGTTCAGGAACAGTGGCTACAGTTGAGCAAGAAGAACATCAAACTATTGCTACAGGTTATAACACAACACTCTGGCATAATAGACTCGGGCACATGAGTGAAAAATGTATGAAATTACTTCATTCAAAGAAAGTTTTTCCTGGTCTGAAATGTGTCAATATGGATTTATGTGAGAGTTGTGTTTATGGAAAACAAAAGAGAGTTAGTTTTGTAAAGAGTGGGAAGGAAAAGAAAAATGAGAGATTAGAGCTTGTGCATACAGATGTATGGGGACCAAATCAGGTATCTTCCCTTGGTGGCTCTTTGTATTATGTTATATTTATAGATGATGCAACAAGAAAAGTATGGATTTATTTCCTTAGACAAAAATCTGATGTATTTCAAACTTTTAAGAAATGGAAATGCTTGGTTGAGAATGAGATTGGTAAAAGGTTAAAATGTCTCAGATCTGATAATGGTGGTGAGTATTGTAGCACAAAATTTGAAGATTATTTTTCCTCTAATGGTATTTGTAGGCAAAAAACTGTACCAAGGACTCCACAAGAAAATGGAGTGGCTAAACGCATGAACATGACAATAATGGAGCGTGCAAGGAGTATGAGGTTTCATGCTAGGCTACCCAAAAACATGTGGGAAGAGGCTATGAACACTACTATTTATTTAATTAATAGAGGCCGCTCTACTCCTTTGGACTGTGGTATTCTAGAGGAAGCATGGAGTGGTAAGAAGGTGAGTTATTCTTTTCTCAAAACCTTCGGTTGTGAAGCTTTTGCACAGATAGATTCTGAAAATAGAACCAAGCTAGAAGCTAAGTCAAAGAAATGTGTATTTGTTGGATATGGCATTGATGAATTTGGTTACAGGATTTGGGATTTTGAAAATCATAAAATTGTAAGAAGCAGGGATGTCATATTTGATGAGAAGGTGTTGTACAAAGATCTATTGCAGCAGCATGCGAAGAAAGAAAATGATTACGTAGTACTAGATGATACTCCAAAAGATGATGTTCCAGTAGTTCCTTATGCTTTGCAACAATAGCAACAACAAATACCACACACCCTAATGAATGTTAGATGGTCAACAAGGCTAAGTAGACCTCCAGACATATTCTCTCCCTCTTTGTATTCTATTTTATTAACAGATGCTGGTGAACCTAAATGTTATAATGAAGCTGTGCAGGTGGATACAAAGCTTCAGTGGGAGTCTACAATGATAGATGAAATGGACTCTTTTCTACAAAATAAAACATGGGATTTATGTAAGTTACCTGCAGGTAAAGGGATTTACAGAATAAATGGGTTTAGAGGATAAAAGAAGAGGATGGAGGTAATAAAAAATTTAAAGCTAGGTTAGTTGTAAAAGGATTTTCACAAAAAAAGGCTATTGATTTTGATGAGATATTTTCTCCAATTGTTAAAATGACTTCTATCCGTACTATTTTAAGTATTGTGGCTACTGAAGATTTGCATTTAGGTCAGCTTGATGTTAAAACAACTTTTCTTCATGGTGATTTGGATGAAGAAATATATATGGTACAACCACAAGGATTTGAGGTGAAGGGTAAGGAAAATTTGGTGTGTAGATTGTAGAAGATTTTATATGGCTTGAAGCAAGCACCTCGGTAATGGTATATTAAATTTGACACTTTTATGAATGAGCATGGATATAGTCAGTGTCATTCTAACCATTGTGTTTATTTTAAGATGTTGGATGATGACATCTACATTATTTTATTTTTATATGTTGATGATATGCTTGTAGCTAGGTCTAACATGGATCACATTAAGGGGTTGAAACAACAGTTAGCACATTCATTTTCTATGAAGGATTTGGGCGCAGCAAAACAAATCCTTGGTATGAAAATTTGTAGAGATAGGAAAAAGAGGAAGTTGTCTCTATCTCAGGCTGATTATATTGAGAAGGTGTTGCAATGTTTCTCTATGGAGAATGCCAAAGTTGTCAGCACACCTTTGCCTGGTCATTTGAAATTGACTAAGGAGATGTGTCCTAAGACATTAGAAGAAGAGGCTAAAATGTCCAAGGTACCTTATGCTTCATCTAGAGGGAGCTTAATGTATGATATGTTATGTACTAGGCCAAATATTGCACACGCAGTGGGAGTCATTAGCCAATATATGAGTCACACTGGTATTGAGCATTGGAATATAGTAAAATGGATTCTCAGATATTTGAGAGGTACATCTAGTAAGTGTTTACACTTTGGGGGATCTTCTACTACTATACAAGGCTATGTTGACTCAGATTTTGCAGGAGATATAGATAGCAAGAAAAGTACTATAGGCTATGTATTTACTATTGGTGGGACAACAGTGAGTTGGATTTCTCAACTAAAAAAGGTGGTTGCTTTATCCAATACAGAGGCAAAGTATGTTGCTACTACAAAGGTAGCCAAGGAGATCATATGGCTTCAATTCTTCATGGAAGAATTGGGACATCCACCAAAGGATAATTTTTTGCATACAGATAGCCAAAGTGCCATTCATCTTGTGAAAAATTTTGCTTTGCACTCAGAGACAAAACACATATAGTTGTAGTACCATTTCATTTGGTCAGTTTTGGATGATGGGAAGTTAAAGCTGGAAAAGATTCATACATATGATAATCCAATAGATATGTTTACAAAGTTAGTAACAAGGGAGAAGTTGAACTCATGTTCAGCTTCAGTTAGTCTTCTAGACTAAATAGAATAAAGGAACAATTGAGTCCAGGGTGGTTCGATCCAATGGGATCCTCATATGGTAGCAGTATTGTTACAATATCAGTCTCCAAGTGGGAGGTTTTTTTAGTGTGGTGACTGATCAGGAAAGTACTGTACACTTTTCCTCCTGCCCTCACTGGGGTTTGGGCCGACATATTTTTGGCTATTTTTGGGCCAACATGATTGTAACTCATTCTAACCCTAAAGTAGAAAAATATTGTATAATATGGCATAGGGTTAGGGATTTCATCATGTATCATTTTAGTACTTGTGGTGTAATTGAGCTGTAAGGGGATTACAGATTGTAATTAGGTTGTAATCACTGGATAATAAAATATTAGACTTGCTATTGGTGGACGTAGCCTAGGGATTAGGTGAACCATGTTAAATCTTTGTGTCTTGTATTCTATTTCTATGTGGTTTGTTATTTTCTGATATTGGTTATATTTGCATGTAATAGTTATTTCTGCCTTGTTAATCCTAACAAAACCTAACTCCTTTGCATTTTTACAGGTTTCACAATCCAAAGATTTTGTATCTTTTCACCTCCCGAAAGACCAAAAGTTTGGCTTGTACATCCTCTTTTCAGCATTTTGGCCTTTCAGCCTTTCAGAGGTCTGACAGCTCCAAAGGTCTAAAAGGCCAAAATTGGTTTCCTGAGCATTTAAACTTGATTTTTGTAGGATTTTCTTGATTGATTTTTGTCTAATTTTTATTAGTGTTCCTCCCTAATTATCAATATGGTGATTAGTGATTCATATCTCCTATTTCTCTTTATAGAAATGGTAGAGCAAGTCAACTCACCAGCTATGAGGTATCAATTCAAAGGTTACCATGCACCCTCCAAAGTTAGAAATTTACATTCATAGATCATAGATATTGACATTGGGAACACCAATTGGAATGATTATCTAGTGAAGTGTGCACAACCAATAGGAAGGTCAGAGGATTGCAATTCATTAGTGTATTGTTATCTAGTAAATGCAGTGGCACACCCTATATCCTTTCTTTCTTCGGATTTGATCACCTCACTAGAAATCCACTATGTACTAGACAAGAGACTGCTCAAAAATAGCATGGGTGAAGTGGTTTGGGATCTCTGACTAGATAATATTGAGGATGTCTTCCATCTATCCAAAGGGATAGACAATTTCTATGGTTTCTCCATCAACAAGGGTATGAAATTTTACAACAATGACATCCAGCTGTCTCACGAGATACTGAATAGGGACTACCTTATGCAAGTAAACATGAGGAGAGGGTATATGAAAGAAGACATTCAAGTAACCATCACCATGATCAGTCAGGTGTATGGACTACCAAAGTCTATACAATTAGAACCATGGATGATCTTTCTTATTGAGAAGATAAAGGAGAGACAAGAAAGGTTCAACTGGGCCACCATCCTCAGTGACAACTTGGATCAATAGTTGATCACAGTGAAAAGTGACCCTCACTTCTACATGACATCCTATGTTGTGTACCCATTGGCTACAAGGGTAGTGTACTTGGGGCTATTTAAAGTCAATGCAATGGACGACCCAAATGCCTAGCCATTTATGGTGTACCCATAGTTGGTTAGGAAGGAGTACTTTACATAAGACCACCCAAAGTATTGCATCGTCAATGATGCCTTTATTTTTTCTATCATCCACTCCATAGAGGGAGATTACGCCAAGAGGATGCCAATAGAGGCAGCGGCTAAAGTGAAGGCCCTTGGGGAATTCTACATTCAGTTCAAGACATTCACATACATCTGAGTGGAAGGAACCACCTTACCTCTGAAGAGGTTTCCAAGGTATCCGTTAGATACCATAATTTTGTCAGAGATGGCCGAACAACTATCAGATGCTCATGAGCATATCCGACATAGGAAGAAGCATTATTGGGATTTACCAATTTCCAAAGGTCCCCATTGCTTACAAGACATGAAGATATGTAAGTCACTAGCATTCAAATGGGATGAATACCCACTGTAAAGATACAATCTCATAAGGACTAGATTCGACCCCATTAGTACATATAGCCATATCATGGGGAGGCATTATATGCCCAAGCCTCACATCGAGGACCACTGGATAAAAAACCAAGATGATTATGAGGTCATGATCTGTAATTAATGCCAAATGGGTTTAGAGTTAGAAAAGACTTCTCTACTATTACAAGTGCTACAGAAGGTGAGGAAAGGTGATTTTGAGGATGTTTTAGATACTATCTATAACTAGGATAAGGCATATACCAAGGCAATCCTGAATGTAGAGGTTGATAGGGATGATAATGATGACATCAATTTCAAAGCTAGACATGCCATCAAAGTAACTAAGGAATGGATCGCCCATCCATTTCCTATGGACTCCATTCCAATGAAGCAACAACCAGCTCTTTCCTCTAAGGAAAAGAAGAAGAAAGGGGAAAAGGTGTTGAAGCCACAATTCAAAGAGGTTGCACTGCTGAGGTCAAAAAAAGTGTATAGACCCAAGCACCCTATAGCATATAGATCAGCTACTCACTCAAAGAAGCCAAAAACTAGAATGAATGGAAGCATAGCACCTCTAGATGCTCCTTCTTGTAGTGTTCTAGAACCTCCAGCTGCACCCAAGATGGTGCTAAAAGTTAAAATAACTGGAAATAGGCCTACTAGGGTGATAAAGGGGCATGTGTACAAAAGAAAGAGAGCCTCAACACCGACCCACATGGACACTCTTGTTAGAAAGTGAAGTTCACCAAGATAAATGAGAGGGGGGGGGGGGGTGAATCAGTTATTAGATAATTATAACTTTTATCAACTTCAACATCATTTAACCATGTAAGCAATATAATTACCAACCATAGAAAGATATACATACACAATGACACAATAACACAAGATATGTTGACTAGGGAACCTCTTGATCAAAGAGTAAACCCTGGTGAGAATGATGCCCATAAAAGATGCACTAATATGAATATTCCTTGTGAAAGGATGGACTCTATTAGGAGTCTTATGAAATACATTCAATACATATAAATCCCTGTTAAAAGATTCTAACCCTGTTAGGAGTTACGGAAGACAGAAGGACCCACTGCCCAAACAACTTCAGGGTAAGATCACTTAACTCATTGTCCAAATAATCTTTTCATTATTCAATAGAATAATATGTTACCTCTTCTCTAACTGTGCCAAATCACACTCACTGCTACATCAGATCTCAATCTCAGATCTTTGTACTTTGCATGTCTTCCTTCACAATTTCTCTCTCATACTTAGCTCTTTTCTTCACTTCATGCATACCACATCACACATCAACATTAAAACAAGGAAAGAACATTCCTTCCTTTATACCACACTCAAATAATTACAAATGAGTCGGCACACAATTACAAAATAAAAGTTTCCACACGCTACATCAAAATTACACAAAACTGTCAGCTTCCAGATAAAATATCTCTTCACTCGTGTGACCTTGAAGTTTTTGTTGTGAACCACATCACTAACAATGTGTCTCAAACTTCCCTTTAACTGCATAAAACTAGATTCCATCCTGATTAGGAGATATCATCCAATTTCCAAAATCCGCTACTCAGGAACACTGCCTGAATACTGCTTCCACCAAAATGCTCATAACTTTCATGAATAAAATAATTACTATCTATGCTCTTAACCATAGACATATAACCTATCAAAGAGTATAACCTCAACATTGCATATCTCCAACTACAATATCCCACGTGCGCTAATCAAAACACTGTTTGCTTCTCTGCAAGTCTCCAAAAGATCACTGTGTTGACATCAAAGACAATCATATTCATGAATGCAACAACAACTACTACGGAATGAATGCCAAGCATTCAGAATTCATTCCTAACAATCTCCCCCATTGGCATTGATGGCAACATAGATGAAAAACATCCAATGTTCCAAAAATCCAATATTGCAACATTGCTTATTCAAATCCTCTTTATCAATCAAATCTTGCTTCATTATCCTATTCAGTTCTCTCCAACAGATGGTACAAGTGGTTTTTCTTGTACACTTCTCCCCCATTGACATCAATGAAAGAAATTTCATCACTATGTCAACAACAATTCAATGTTAAAAGACACTGTTTAGAAGATACATTCACAAGAGTCCTCATGACTCAGCTCAGATACACAAACTCCCCCATAGAGGAAGTACCAACATCCAATCCAGAAGAAAGATAGGGCTCATATACCACTGGATGAATGCAACCAACTACATCATTACTCAAAAGTAGGTTGGGGCATAACCCCAAGTATACCTCTCAGATACTCAAATGTATCCTTAGGCAAAGGCTTAGTAAATATGTCTGCTATCTGTTCCTTTGTGCTTATGTACTCCAGTCTAACTTCTTTCTCAACAAATTTCTCTCTTACAACATGATATTTGATCTCTATATGCTTTGTCTTAGAATGTAATATAGGATTCTTAGACATACTAACTGTGCCGGTGTTGTCACAATGCATGAAAACGGGCTCAAAAAACTTAATTACAATATCCTTCAGCATTTGCTTCATCCAAATTATCTAGTTATAATTGTTTTCTGCTACTACATACTCTACTTCTATTGTGCCCTATGAAATAGAATTCTACTTCTTGCTTAGCCAAGAAACTAGTCTTCCTCCAAGAAAAAAGGCTCCACCACTGGTGCTTTTCTTGTCATCAACACTACCTCCCCAATCAACATCTATATATGCACATAGGGTAAATTCATTAGATTTTTCATACCACAATCCATAATCCATTGTGCCTCTTAAATATCTTAGTATCCTCTTTACTGCTGCATATGACTCTCTAGGTTCAACTTGAAATCTTGCTACCATTCCAACAGAATGTTGTATATCTGGTCTAGTGTGTGTTAAGTACCGTAATCCTCCAATCATGGATCTGTATTTCTTCTGCTCAACTATCAGTATTTCATCTTTGCTAGATATTTTGTGTCTTGTAACCATAGGTGTTCCAACTAGTTTACAATTCTCCATTCCAAATCTTTTCAGTGAATCATTCAAGTAATTTTTTTGACATATAAAGATACCATCATTATTTTGTGTTATTTGTAATCCCAAAAAGTATTTCATCTCACCAATCATACTCATTTCAAATTCAGTCTTCATTTCATCAGCAAATTTGTCACTAGCTTCATCTTCTCCTCCAAAGATAATGTCATCAACAAAAATAACTATAACCAACAAACAATTTTCAATTTCTTTTGTGTACAGATTGCTATCAACTATTCCTTTAGAAAATCCCAATTTCAACAAATACTTATCTAGTCTAGCATACCAATTTCTAGGTGCTTGCTTTAGTCCATATAATGCTTTCTTGAGTTTACATACCATATCTCCTTCTTGAGTCAAAGGAAAACCTTCAGGCTGCTCAATGTAGACTTCTTCTTCCAAATCACCATTTAGAAATGCGAACTTCACATCCATCTGATACACTTTAAATTTCTTGAAAGATGCATAAGCCAAAAACATTCTTATTGCTTCAAGTCTTGCTACTGGTGCAAAATTTTCTTCATAGTCAATTCCTTCATGCTACGAGTATCCCTTACATACCAATCTTGCTTTGTTTCTTACCACTTCTCCTTGTTCATTCATCTTGTTTCTGAATACCTATTTAGTTCCAAGCACATTCTTGTATTTAGGTCTAGGGACCAATTCCCATGTCTTGTTCTTTTCAATTTGATCTAGTTCTTCTTTGATAGCATTAATCCAACATTCATCTTCACAAGCTTCACTAGTAGATTTAGATTTAATTTGAGAAATCAAACATAAACGTACCTTATTACAAGTCAGAACTCCTCTGTCCAAACTTCCAATCACTTGTTCAATAGGATGATGTCTTGATAGATACTTGTTTGGTGTCATAGTCATAGATCTTGTTTCAACTGTAGATTCTTCTCTAGATTCCTCTCTAGTTTCTTCTACAGAATTCTCATTCAATAATTCACTGTTAGTCTCATAGAATAATTCAGTATATTTAGTGTTAGGTTGAGGATGAGCTTCTTCATCAAATTCATAATCAAGCATTCTTTCTTGAATTTTGAACTTCTCATCAACTTTAACATTTGCGCTTTCAACAATAGTTTTAGTTCTCTTATTGTAACATCTATATGCTTTTCTTTTCAAAGAATATCCAAGAAAAATTCCATCATCACTTCTAGGATCAAACTTTCCAATATCATCATCTCTCTTTATATAACATTTGCTTCCAAAAATTCTAAAATACTTAACTAAGGGTGCATGTCCAAACCATAATTCATAAGGTGTCTTGTCTGTGTCTGCTCTAATTTGTACTTTGTTCATTGTATATACTATTGTATTCACTGCTTCTCTCTAGAATGTCTTTGCCAAATCATTCTCAAATAACATAGCTCTTGCTGCTTTAGTCACTGACCTATTTCTTCTTTCTGCAATACCATTTTCTTTAGGTGTTCTAGGGGCTAAAAATTGTCTCTTAATACCATTCACTTCACAAAAAGTGTTAAACTCTCTAGAAGTAAATTCACCACCTCTATCAGATCTCAAACATTTAATCTTCATTCTAGATTCATTCTCAACTTTATTCTTAATGATCTTAAACTTATCAAATGCTTCAGATTTTTCTTTTAGAAATGCAATCCACATCATTCTTGTAAAATCATAAACAAGAATCATAAAATACCTTTCTCCATAGAATCCTCTAGTCCTGGTAGGACTGCTCAAGTTTGTATGAACAATATCAAACTTCTTTGCCAATGTGAACTTCTTACTAGGAAATGAACTTCTCTTCTGCTTAGCCATCACACATTCTTTGCAAATCATGTTAGTAGGCTTCATAATTTTAGGAAAATCCCTTACTGCAAGTGTAGTACTTACTTTCACAATGTTATCAAAGTTTATATGACAAAACCTTTTATGCCATAACCAACTGTCATCAATCTTAGTAATCAAACATGTCATCTCAGTAGGATTCAATTGAAATATATTACCTCTGATTCTAGATCTAGTTCCAATCAGATTTCCATCTTTATCCTTTATCACACAAGTTTTCTCAGTAAACCAAACTTGATATCCCTTATCAACTAACTATCCAACACTCAAAAGATTATGTTTCAATCCATCAACAAAGTAAACATCATCAATATTAGTCTTTCCATCAAGAGTAATAGATCCTATACCTTTAATCAAACAAGGTGCATTGTTACCAACTCTAACAAATCCTCCATCACAATTGTTAAACTTTATGAACTTTTTCATATCTCTAGTCATATGATGTGAACAATCACTATCTATAATCCAATCAGCTTTCTTTTCGACTTGGGAAACTAAGGCTTTTGCTTCCTTAACATCAGATTCAGGATTCTCTTCTTTAATTGCTATAAATCCTATTTCGTCATTATTCTTAGTATCAATTTCACTCAAAGTTCTTTCAATACTGGCTTGAAGATCTTCATCATTAGCATAATAACATTCCTTAGATCTTCTAGGCTTGAAATTATTTCTATACTTCATAACTCTCTTAGGACATTTAGATGCAAAATGACCATATTCTTGACAAGTCCAATATTTAAAAATTTTCTTACCATCTGGTTCTCTTTTCACAAGCAAGGCAATACCTTCTTCAATCTTCTTGTCTTCTTCATTTCTAGATCTGTTGCTGGCATAATCTCCACTCACACTGGTACTTCTTGACAAAGTAGGATGAACACTAAGAGAACTGAATGCTGTCTCCATTCTAGGTAAGTCTCTTGATACCCTTGGGTTCATTTTTGTTGCTTCCAATCTTCCAAGAAGAGTCTCCCTTGTAAATTTTATAGTACAAGGTATAACTTGTTCAATCATCTATGTTGTCTACTTAAATACAGGAGTCAATATCCTCAAAATTTTCCATATGACTTCATTCTCTATCTTTGATCCTCCACAAGATTTTATCCCTGCAACAATTTCTGATATTCTACCAATATAGCTTCTAACAGATTCATCTTCCATCATTCTAATATCCTCAAATGCACATATCCAATTATGTAATCTAGCTCTCTTTGCATGTTCATCACCTTCAAAAGTAGATTGTAAAGCTTTCCAAATTTCATGAGATTTTTTAAAACATTTTACCTAACTGTATTCATTCTCCAGAAGTGCTGTCAAAAGTGCTTCTCTTACAAGTATGTTACACATGAATAGATCTAACTCATCTTTTGAACTTGATTCAAGATTATCTTCTTCAATGATAGTCTTATCATTCTTTTTAATCAACCAATAACCTAGTCCTAAACATAGTAGATGTGTCTTCATCTTTTCTTTCCAGCTGTCAAAATTTACTCCATCAAACTTAGGGCTTTCTTTCCCAAAATTTACCATGGATCTCCTTAAGCTATTAAACTTTCCTTTCAAGTACCTCTTGCTCTGATACCAATTGTTAGAAAGTAAAGTCCACCAAGATAACTGAGAGGTGGGGGCATGAATCAGTTATCAGATAATTATAACTTTTATCAACTTCAAAAACATTTAACCATGTAAGCAATATAATTGCCAACCATAGAAAGATATTCATACACAATGACACAATAACACAAGATATGTTGACTAGGGAACCTCTTGATCAAAGAGTAAACCCCAGTGGTAATGATGCCCACAAAAGATGCACTAATATGAATATTCCTTATGAAAGGATGGACTCTATTAGGAGTCTTATGAAATACATTCAGTACATATAAATCCCTGTTAGGAGATTTTGAATCCCTGTTAAAAGATTCTAACCTTGTAAGAAGCTATGGAAGACAGAAGGACCCACTGCCCAAACAGCTTCAGGGTAAGATCATTGAACTCACTGTCCAAATAATCTTTTCATTAGTCAATAGAATAATATTTTACCTCTTCTCTGACTATGTGAAATCGCACTCATTGCTACATCAGATCTCAATCTCAGATCTTTGTACTTCGCATGTCTTCCTTCACAATTTCGCTCTCATACTTAGCTCTTTTCTTCACTTCATGCATACCACATCACACATCAACATTAAAAAAATGAAAAAAATTCCTTCCTTTATACCACACTCAAATAATTACAAATTAGTTGGCACACAATTACAAAATAAAAGTTTCCACACGCTACATCAAAATTACACAAAACTATCAGCTTCCAGATGCAATAACTCTTCACTCGTGTGACCTCAAAGTTTGCACTATGAACCACATCAGTAAAAATGTGTCTCAAACTTCCCTTTAACTACACAAAACCAGATTCCATCCCGATTAGGAGATATCATCCGATTTCCAAAAACCGCTACTTAGGAACACTACTTGAATACTGCTTTCACCAAAATGGTCATAACTTTCATGAATAAAATAATTATTGTCTACAATCTTAACCATAGACATATAACATATCAAAGAGTATAACCTCAACATCACATATCTCTAACTACAATATCCCACGTGTGCTAATCAAAACACTATCTGCTTCTCTGCAAGTCTCCAGAAGATCACTGTGTTGACATCAATGAAAATCATAGTCATGAATGCAACAACAACTGCTATAGAATGACTACCAAGAATTCAACATTCATTCCTAACAACTCTTTTGGAGGAAGAGGAAGAAGATGAAGAGGTTCTATTACCTCTCAATAGGAATTTGCGGGATTTCTAAAGAAAAGGAAGCTGCATGAAGAAGATGCACAAGGATTTATATGAGGAGGAGACCAAGGAGAGAAGATAAATTTGGATACTCTGGGTAGTGATGAGTTTTACATCTCTAAATTTGAAGGCCTTCATGGATTCAAAGAGACTGAGAAACAAGCTCTGACTGCAAGATAACCCTTTTCCTTCGATTCCCTCTGCACATAATTCACTAGTCCTCTTGAAAATGTACAAGAGGAAGTTCAACGTGATTCTCAAGAGTTAGTCGAGGAGCTTGCAGCTAAAGTTCAAAAGGAGACTACTAAGTTAGGAAGAGATTCTTCTATATGTCACCTCTGAAGAAGATGTTGCAGCCCAAGTCCCTTCAGCTTCACAATAGGTTCCACCTCCTCCTATACAATAAAATGCACCTCCACCTCAACATCCAACACCATCCACCACTCCACTTCCACCTCCAATTCAGATCACTACACTGCCACCAGAACCTCCACCAGTTCATATCTCCATGCCTACTCGACCTCCTCCACCAATGCCTTTTCCCACTCCCCCTCTTCCTCTTGATCCACCTATAAAGAAACATCCTACTCAAGAACCCACTCCTTCACCTTCTCAAGCTAAGAAAGTAGCACAAGGACCTCAAGAGCCAAAGAAGGAAATAAAGGTGATCGATGAGGTTCCAATAGAAGAGAAAGCCAGATTAGATGGATAGGTTGGAGAGGAAGTTCCAATAGATGTGGGAGAGGAGAAAAATGTAAGAGAACAACATGGAATAGAAGGAGAAGAGGAGGAGAGTCACGAGGAGATGGAAATAGAGAATAGGGCTACTACCTCAAGTCTAGTCACACCATATGAGCCCATTAATGCCTTCTCAAAGCCCACTTGGTTTACCAAGGAAATCCAACCAAGGGTAAGGGTATACACTGATGAAGATGATATATATATGGTGGCACTGGGATGAGCATTCCACCAAGTAGGATCTAGTGACCAGGAAAGGACCCTCTCATATGTAATGCAAGATCAAGTAGCCAAGTGGAAGGCTCAGGTGGTTGTCCCTACAATGAATGTTAGTATGGAAAAAATCACCCCAGATGATTATGTGTATAAAGAGGTGGGCGTAGGAGAGACAACTAGAGAAGGGAGTAAAACTCTGGGTACACTAGGACTAAAGAATGCTTTGGGCTTCATGGACAAGGATGAAGAAAAGATAAAGGCATTGATGGAACATAATAAGGCTATGAAGAAACTTATTCTTAAAACAATGGGTCCCATTGACCCTAATAACCCTAAGGCCTCATTACAGGCTAGTTTGCAGAAAAGGGGTGACACAAAAGTGTCGGTAGGTATCCCACATTATTTTATTCATGCTTGTATAGATTGGAAGGCTGATTTTGAAGAGTTTGTAAAGGCCTCTCTTACAAATATTTTGAGGCCCTTCAGGGGTATTCTTCAAGGGATAACACATTTGGTTGAAATTATGAGTGAGGAAGATGGTCTAGAGGACAAAATTCTAAAGTGGCAGAAGGCTCTAGAAGACCTCACAATAATAAGGAAGCAGTGCTTCCAAGTTTTGGTAAAAGTATACAATGGGTCAAAGTTGGATAATTTTGAAGAATGGATCCAAGATATCACTGGCGCTCTAATAATTTTTTAGAAGACATTGAAGAAGGTATACTCTGGGCTGAGGAGATGCATAAGTTTTTTGAGGGGTTAGACCTGGACCTATATGATGAAGATGATAAGAAAGATATGCATCCTGTCAATGTTATCATAGGCCAATATATGGAAATATTTAGCAGAGTCAGCACTAAAGAAGATCTTTAGCAGATGTTCTATCAAAAGGAAGAAATCTAGAAAATGCTATCTCGAGAAGAGGAAATAAGGGGGTTTGTAGATGAATTACTCACCTTCTGGGAGAAGCAACAAGAACACCTTAAAGGGGTCAAGATAGCTTATTTTTAAGTGGTGCAAGAGATCATGGATAGGTTCCACAAAGCTCATCCATAAATCCTTCCAAGCCGATGAGCACCTAGTTTTGACTTGGCCAAATTTTGTATAGGGGAAAAAACATTTTTTCACACTTAGTCATTTTTGAAGACCAATATTTTTGGCATTTTGGGCTTGTAGGATTTTTGGCCTCTAAAAGTCCAAAATTTTTGAGTAAGTTGTTTCAACACTTAGCCAATTCTTGAACTTCATTTTTTTGGGTAATGGTCGGGCTCTGAAATTTCAGGGGTATCACTGCCATTAACTCTAGTCTTCTCCAACTTTATTTTTTAGTCAGAATATTGATCACTTCCATGGGGTTGTTTTTGCATGATTTAAGGGTGTCTTCTAGTTGAGTCCATGGAGAAGAGCTACAACGATGAATAAAGGGCAGAACCACAAGTTTCATGAAGAACATGCACAAGTTCCAGACTTTGTTTTTGAGTTATTTTGTGCATAATTCAGTCCAAAATTGTAATGCATGAGGTTTAATTTTGTGCTAGAGTAGTTTAAACTAGTTTTAGGGTTAGTTTCTTTCATGTAAACTCTAGTTTAGATTTATTTTTGAGTTTTATGTAGCCAAAACCCTAGCTGCAAAATTGAGAGCACATATCTATAAATTGTATGAAATCAATGTAACTGAGGTCAACTATTATTGCAATACAATACATACAATTGGTGCTTCAATCATGGTGTGATTATTCTACTATCTTTGTGAAATTCATGAATGTGTGATTGCTCATTTTTTTATTTCAAAGAGCCAATTGATTGTATGGTGATTCTAATGTGTGATTCTTTTAGTTGGTGTTTACCTTTGCTACATTTCTTTGTTGTGACAAATTATAGGGAAGATCTCTATTTTTGGTGCTTTAAGATAAATTTGTCTAACATGTGCGTACATCTATGGTGGCTTTGTGATCTGATGAATTTTTACTTATCATACATCTATATTCATTTCCATTGATTATTACATCTTCTAAGCTGGGATTGTGATTATTTGGATCTCTGTTTTGTGGGTTTTCCTTATCTTCTTGGTACTTTAATTCCCAAAGCAACGTAACACCAATTTATGTCCATTAGTTCCCTTTCAGTAAATTTATTTTGAATTCTTGTCACCTTGCTCCTTATTTTCTTCGCAAATTAGTCATAGTAAATTAAATAGATTAACTTTACTTTCATTTAAAATATTAAAAAAATCCAAAAAAAGAAGTATTATTGTGTTTTAAAGTTTGTTTTGTAGCCCCTCAAGATACGAACCAACAAAGGCCTTGTCGTGAATAGATTCACATTTATCTTCAGTTGAGCTATCCAAGTAGTTGAGACCCAACCCAAAAGGAACCTTGAGATTGATCTACATCACTCTTCCAAGAGGGGAATTTGCTCACGTAAATTCCCAGTCATTGTCTCGTGTAAAAATGACTCTGAACAGAAGTGGCGGTAGGAGAGCCCTCAAAAGGGAAACCCTAGAACATTGGACCATTCTTTCCTGAAAGGTTTGAACGAGTCCTTAGATCATCACCAAATAAAGGGGAATTCCTAGAACATAGATAAGTTCGTAGACCTCGCAGTGGTAAAGCAAGACAAGGGGAAGACACTTCAATTCAAGAAAATACGTGTAATCTTCCTCTATTTCTGCATATTGCTACCTCGCTAGCTACTTCCCTACAACCACCTCCAATAGATTTTTTCAAAAATGCTCAAAGTTTTCCATTGGCTCTAGAGGGACAATGCCATGAGCTGCCCAAGAACCTTGAGAAATTTTGTCCACGCTTCATCTATGGGAAATCTAAGATAGGAGAAGAACATATTGTTAGGAATAGTCCCAAGAGATAACTGAGAGGGGGGGGGGTGAATCAATTATCTACAAGATTCAATTCTTTATCAAATTAAGTATAAAATAATATTAAGCACATACACAATATGATAAAACTTAACACAACACCACAATTTTGGTTATGGGGAAACCCAAATAGGTAAAAACCCTGGTGGAAATTAGTACCCACTATAAACTACACTAGTGTATAATGATCCCTGTTAGAAGATTTTACAACATTGTTAGGAGTTGATCTTTACAATGCATGAATAGTGACCTGGTCAAAGGTCGGACCCTGTTAGGAGTCTTTTACAAATAACCTTGTTAGAGGTGAGGACACACTGTCCGGGAGCACACTGCTCAAATGAAGAAGGCTGTAACCTTCTGCATAACAGATACACACTATATCTAAATCTTGGTGAAATGGAAAGTAGACCTATTGTCTTGATCAGTTCCAATGAATAGAATATACTCTCTTCTTCTTCACATAGATCTTCAAATGATGATTGACTATCTCAGTACATTCGCATCTTCTTCTCTTCTCTCTCAATCACAACTGACTGGCTATAAGTATCTTTCTCCAAATGATATAATCAAGTCAGCTTGTTATAACTTCCTTGAATCATAATAGAGAAATAATATATCTCTTCAATAACATCTCCAATGGCTAAACCAAGCACGCAACACAAAAAGGACCACGCAACTCAATATGAGTAGACACGTTGCTTCACATAGTCAGCTCCACCAAATTAACTAAAACTTTACTTACAAGCTGAAATAGGTTATGTGCTCTTAACCAAACATTCTTATCTCATCACCAAACATGACACCAAACATGCATATCAAAATGATAGGCGCAACTACTCAAACAATATAAACAATGTCAGTTTCATCAGAGAATCTCAGGAAACTGTAACTAGAAAATAGAAATATCATAAATCAACTTGTACTACACAAATAACTCTACATCCATAAACATAGCTCCACAAACATGTCTACAACACAAATATAAACACACAAGGCTCCATCATAACCATACTAAGAATCATATACAAAACTCTACCTGTAACACTGTCAAGAACACTATTGATACAAACAACTACACAACTGTCTACACTCAGAATCAACCTCTGCATCTATGATATTATGTTGATAACATATCTAAGAAACATATGCTCAATTCTCTCTACATAAGGATTCAACGCATGCTTCTTACCATATGTTGTCATCAATGAGAAAAATACAGTCAACATTGGCTTGCTAGAAAATCTCCAATAATCTCTCCCTTTGGCATTAATGGCAACATATGGAATGAAAAACACCACCAATCCAAACGTACAATTATTTTATAACATTTTCCATCTCCTCAACAAAACTCCCCCAAGGATGAATTCTCCAACTACTACATCTTCTTACTGTATACTCCCCCTTACTTCATACTCCTCAATTGTATTGTTTTTCATGACTATATACTCCCCCTTTGAAATTAATGGCAAAGGGCGCCAAAATAAATAAGCACAGGTACTACTCCTGAAGTAGAGTAGTTGACCATTTATTAGTCACTGAGGAATGATGCACTACTACAAACTCTTATCAGATCCAGGAAAGAGAATTACTCCCAGCTTCTCCCCAAGATACTCAAATGTATCCTTCGGTACAGGCTTTATGAATGTGTCTGCTAGTTGTTCTTTTGTGCTCACATAATCCAATTTTACTTCTTTCTCTACAACTTTCTCTCTTAGAAAGTGATATTTTATCTCAATGTGTTTTGTCTTTGCATGCATCGTAGAGTTATTTGACATATTGATAGTGCTAATGTTGTCACAATGAATAACAATAGGGTAATCAATCTGGATTCCAAAATCCTTTATCATTTGCTTGATCTAAACAATTGTTGAACAATTTAATGTTGCTACTACATACTCTTCTTCTACTATGGACTGAGAAATAAAATTTTTCTTCTTTCTTGTCCAAGTAACAAGTCTAGCTCCAAGAAATACTACTCCTCCTAAGGTACTCTTCCTATCATCAACGCAACCTGCCCAATCTGCATCTATATACACATGAAGTTTTACATTCTCTAAATTAGGATGCCATAAACCATAGTCTATAGTTCCTTTCAAATATCTTAATATCCTCTTGACTGCCATAAGATGACTTTGTTTAGGTTATGCTACAGATCTTCCAACAATACCAAATGCATTAGAAATATCTAGTCTAGATTGAGTAAGATATATGAGTTTACCAATCATAGACTTATATAGGGTCTTGTCTACTGTTGTAGAATCATCTTCTTTTTAAATCTTGCTTCCTTTTATCATAGGGGTACTTACTAGCTTGCAATCATCCATCTTGAATTTATTCAATATCTCTTTCACATACTTGGACTGATTAATGAAAATACCTTTGTCTATTTGCTACACATTCAATCCCAAAAAGTACTTGATAGGTCCAATCATGCTCATTTCAAATTCTCTCGGCATCTCTTTAGAAAATTCTGCACTAAGCTTGTCATTACCACCAAAAATAATGTCATCAATAAAAATAGCAACTAGTAATAATCCATCAGGTGTCTCTCTTATGAATAAGTTACAATTTGCTACTCCTTTCGTGAATCCAATCTTTGTCAAGTAACCATCTAGTCTTTCATACCATGCTCTAGGGGATTTTTTAAGTCCATAAAGGGCTTTCTTTAGTCTTCATACCATATCTAGTTTTTATGATAAAGTAAATCCTGTAGGCTACTCAATGTAGACTTCTTCTTTTAACTCTCCATTTAGGAATGTTGACTTGACATCCATCTGATATACTTTAAAGTTTTTGAATGTTTCATAGGCTAGAAATAACTTAATGGCTTCCAATATTCTTACAAGGGAAAATGTATCAGAATAATCAATTCCTTCTCTTTGCACATATCCTTTACATACTATTCTTTCTCTATTTCTTATTACTATACCATCTTCATTCATCTTGTTTCTGAATATCCACTTGATTCCAATCACATTCTTGTCACTAGGTCTAGGGACCAATTCCCATGTATCATTATTAAATATCTAATCTATCTATTCTTTCATTGCTTCATGCCAATATGAATCATTAAATGCATCTTCAACACTTAAGGGTTCAATTTGTGAAAGTAAACATACCGCTGAACATCAACTGTTGAACTTTTTGTTTTTGATCTTGTCATGACTTTACTATTATGATCTCCAATGATATCTTCTTTTGAATGGTATCTAGATGTGAATTTTGGAAAATTAGGTGTGACTCTCTCATATATCTTCTATGTTTCTTCTTCACTTGTTTCAGGATCATTGAATAATACATCAATGTTGTCAAACATTTCTTCAATGACTGCTTCTCTACTGGTAGGTCTAGGTTCTTCTTCAATCATAGGTGCACAATCATGATATCTCTCTTGAATCATAAAATTTTCATCAATATTAACATGTGCACTTTCAATGATCTTCTTCAATCTTAAGTTAAAACATCTATAAGCTTTGCTTTTAGTGGAGTAACCAAGAAAAATACCTTCATCACTTCTTGCATCAAACTTGCCAATAGCTTCATCTCTCTTGATGTAACACTTACTTCCAAAGATTCTGAATTATTTTACTGTATGTACATTCCCAAATCATAGCTCACAAGGTATCTTTTTTGCACTTGGCCTTAATTAAATTCTGTTAATAGTATAGACTGCAGTATTGACTGCATCTCTCCAATAGGTGTGTGCAACTTTTCCTTCAATCATGATAATGTGTGTTGTGTCAAGTATGATCCTATTTCTTCTTTCACCATAGTATGATCTTGTTTGAGTTGGTCCACATAATTCTATATGCACTAGATCCAATTTTTTCTCTGCTGAATTATGCTTGCTTCTGAATGAATTCCTTACATGTTTTCCCATCACACATTCACTGCATATTGTATCAACTGGTTTTTCAATACTAGGGAGGTCTCTCACTGCCTTTAAATTTCTTATCTTTACTATATTATCAAAATTGATGTGACATAGTCTTTTGTACCATAACCAACTATCATCTACTTTAGGAACAAAACAACTTGCTTTAGAATTAAGCTAAAAAACATTACCTTTTGTCTTTGAATGTAATGCAATCATTAATCCTTTGTTATTAATGATGCACTTATTCTTTCCATCCAAGGTGATGGATCCTCTACCTATGATAGGTTTAGGAGTGTTGTCTCCAAATCTAACCATGCTGCCTTTGTACTTATCCAGATGTAAAAATCTATCTTCATCTCCTATAATGTGATGTGAACAACCGTTGTTAATGATCTAGTCTGTTCTGATGTCAGCTTGTGAAATTAATGCTAGCTCTTGTGCTTTGTTTTCATCTTCAATATCTATCTCATTAAACATTTTCTCCATATCTTCAATAGAAATTAATCCAATTTCATCTTCTACTGAATCTTCATCTGATACTCCATCTTCAACATAGTAACATTCTTTTGTATACTTAGACTTGAAATTAGTTTTGAACTTTTTGACTCTTGTAGGACACTTAGATGCAAAATGACTAATCTTGTTACATGAAAACCATTTGAATGGTAACTAACCTTCATATTTTACTTTTCCTTTTTTTTCTTTCTTAGCAATCATAGCCATGAATTCATCTAGTTCTTTATCCTCATCTTCATTATCAAAGTTACCAGAAGTGTTCAAGGATTTCTTACCATGGACAGAGGCTTTGAAAGTTGTTTCACTTTTAGGCTTTGACTTCAAACTTGATATCTCAAATGCTAAAATCTTGTTGATTAAGGTCTTTCTTCTTAAGTCTTTTGAAAACTGCATACTCTCATCTAGGATGTTTATTTTCTCTCATATTCTATTATCAGAGTATTCATCAACTTATACATTATGTCTTCTGAAAATTCTCCACCGTTGTTTCTGATTCCTACAACTACTTAATTAATTCTTTGATTGTAGGCTCTGATGTTCTCTTCAAGTAGCATCTCCAATATATTGTATTTTTTCTTCCATGTCTTTTTGCATGCATTCTTAGCTTGGATATCTCCTTCAAATGTGTCTTTTAGATACTTCCATATTTTGTAGGCTTTATCTACTTTCTTGATCTCTGAAAGCTCACTGTCAGATAAGGCGTTGATAAGGGCTTCTTTGGAAATTGCATTTTGAGTGAACATTTCCTTTTGCTTAATAGTTGCATCTTCTTTTGCAAGATCTGATAAAGAGGGAATCTGAACCTGTTGAGTAGCTACTTCAAAAATCTCAAAACCAATGCACTACAAATGTGTTGTCATTTTTTTCTTCTAGTCTAGATAATTCTCTCCATCAAACTTAGGATTTCTTTTCTAAATAATGCCATTTGATCAACCTCAAGCTATTAAACTTTCTCTCTGAGGCACTTGGCTTTGATACCAATTATTAGGAATAGTCCCAAGAGATAAATGAGAGGGGGGGTGGTCAATCAGCTATCTACAAGATTCAATTCTTTATCCAATTAAGTATAGAATAAAATTATGCACATACATAATAAGATAACACTTAACACAACACCACAATTTTGGTTACGGGGAAACCCAAATAGGTAAAAACCCCAGTGGGAATTAGCACCCACTATAAATTGCACTAGAGTATAATGATCCTTGTCAAAAGATCTTACAAAACTGTTAGGAGTTGATCTTTACAATGCATGAAGTACAGTGACCTGGTGAAAGGTTGGACCCTATTAGGATTCTTTTACAAATAACCTTGTTACAGGTGAGGACACACTATCCGGGAGCACATTGCTGAAATGGTAAGGGTTACAACTTTCTGCCTAATAGATACACACTATATCTGGATCTTGGTGAACTAGAATGTAGACCTTCTATCTTTATCAATTCCAATGAATAGAATATACTCTTTGCTTCTTCACATAGATCTTCAACTAATGATTGACTATCTTAGTACATTTGCATCTTCTATCTGCTCTCTCAATCACACTTAGTATTCACAACTGATTGACTATAAGTATCTTTCTCTAAATGATATAATCAAGTCTACCTATTAGAACTTCCTTGAAATCATAATAGATAAAAAAATATAACTCTTCAATAACATCTCCAATGGCTAAACTAGGCATGCAACACAAAAAGGACCACACAACTCAATATGAGTAGATGCATCTCTTCACATAGTTAGCTCCACAAAATTAACTGAAACTTTACTTACAAGCTAAAATACATTATGCACTCTTAACCAAACATTCTTATCTCATCACCAAATATGAAACCAAAAACACATATCAAAATGATAGGCGCAACTGCTAAAACAATATAAACAATGTCGGCTTCATTAGACAATCTTAGGAAACTATTACTGGCAAATAGAAACTTCATAACTCAACTTGTACTACAAAAAATAACTCTATGTCCATAAACATAGCTCCACAAACATGTCTACAACACAAATATAAATGCACAAGGCTCCATCATAACCATACTGATAATCATATACAAAACTCTTCTTGTAACACTGTCAGGAACACTACTGATACAAACAACTGCACAACTGTCTGCACTAAGAATCAACCTTTGCGTCTATGATACTATGCTGATAACATATCTAAGAAACATATTCTCAAGGCTCTCTACATAAGGCTTCAACACACACTACTTACCATATGTTTTCATCAATGACAAACATAAAGTCAACACTGGCTTGCCGGAAAATCTCCAACACATATCTGTGCCTTCAAGGAGTTACACAATAATAAAGAGATTGTACATCAAGATGTTGTGTGCCACCTTTTCCCCTACACATTGGGGGAGTTCACATACAACTGGTACTTAAACCTACCATGAGGGTCTATACCAACATGGGGGGAATTTGAGACAAAATTCCTTAACCAATTCAAGCTATACATGGATCCTACCAATCTCCACCACCAATTCATTTTGGTAAGAAAGGACCACAATGAGCCAATCATAATGTTCAACCACCATTTCCATAAAATGTATCAAAGATTGGAGCACCTTATATCATAACTATTAGGGCTTCCATACAAGTGTACCTACATGCCTTAGATCCATTGACATCCATATTCTCTAAGAGGCTTCCCCCAAGTGACAGATACTCTAGAGAAGGTGTGTAATGAATCCATTACATTCACACAACAAATGGATCCACAAGCAGGTGGAAACTATGGTGTTTCACTCACTTTAGGGAACACTACCATGATCGGTCCATTTGCAGCACACAATCAACCCTTGGTACATCACACCCCAAAACTCAATCTAGTACCGACCCCATACACCACTTCCCCACCACTTGCCATCACATATTCAAGATACGATGCACATAAGGAAGGCCTGTGTGAGAAAAAGGTCATTGTCCTGAATGAGTCTAACCATGCTTTGGTGAACAAGTTGGATGCCATGAAAAAGAATTTATCCCATCTAAAAAGAAAGATCACCAGGATGAAGCTTAATCCACCTCAAAACTAAGGGTGCTACCAATGAACAACTACTACCCCAAACACCCATTTCCAAAATTAGAACCGTAATTATGTGAATTATAACAACAACAATAATGGAGGTTATGGGAATACTTCTCAAGACAAACAATTTGGTCAACAATGAACTAATAGGCCATGGAACACACATCCTAACAATGGTAGCATACCCACCCCAACAATGCCAATGCCTTTAGTTCATCAGAGGTTAACTTCACCCAAGCCCCCAAAATACATCAATTAGACAATGAATACAAGGGAGAGTTTGACAATCAATAGGGTCAGGACCTCGAAATCTCCCAGACTCATTTCAATGCCATGGTCTTCGATTCTTATGACACAATTACAAAAGGAGGTCCTACAGATAACACAAATGAAGATGAATTTGTTTTCTTGTTCAATCAACAAAGTTAGCCTGAGTACTCTGAGATTCATGCTTTTCAGGATAATAATAAAAGCAATTATAATCTGAGAAGTAGGAGAGAACCTTTAACTAATGGTATTCCCCCAAGAATGTAGCCCACTCCACCAGACCCATAGGCTAATAATAACCCTACACCTCCTAGGGGTCCTAGTGCCACTTTTTCCCTAATGACACAACTCCAGCCCACCATTCTAAAGAATCCAATTTGGGACACCAAAAATTATAGTGCACTAGAGGAATTAAAGAGAGTTAAAGCTCATATGTTGATGTATGACATGCTGCAAAGTTTCCCTTTGTAGAGAGAAGCCATCCTCAGGTCCCTAGATCATTCCAAGTCAGTTTTGTCCAACAGCAACACTATAAATTCATCAAATGTCAATACAGCTGAGGTGATGCCAACCATGTTCAATGATCGGGTAGAAGTACCCCCATTTTTTCTTAGCCTCAAGATCTTTGGAAAAAACCTACACAACTATCTGATTGATTTAGGGGCTTCATGTAACGTCATGCCATTATCCATATGCCAAAAGTTGGGGATGAACCCCCAACCAACCAATAGGGTTGTGATCCAACTTGACAAAACAGAGGTCAAAGTCATTGGAGTTCTGAAAGATACACGCATGTAGTTAACCACTGACCCCAGGATCCAGGATTGCATAGACATACATGTGGTGGACATCATAGAAACATATGACATGCTACTTAGTAGGGAATGGACCAGGTCCTTAAGAGGTTGGTTCTCCATAGATTTCACTCAACTTTGGCTACCTTGGAAGGGACTAAACAATGAAATCTAGATTGATGCTGAACCCAAACTCAAACAAATGATAATTGAATATAATGCCCCAAATGAAGTCTTGTTCTCACAAGCTGATTTGGGGGTGTATCGGTTCGATAGGATCTTAACATTTCACATCAAGGAAGAAGAAAACTCCAAGTATAGCCCTATACAAGGTTTGGTACATACTCAAATCCTTGAGGATATCCTCACGGAGTTTTTCAAAAATATGATGAAGAACATGAAACATCTTGGGAAATATGCTGATCCAAACATACTAATGTTACCAGGATATTGTCATCTACACCAAGTGATTCATTCAGAGTTTGAATGCCAAGATTGCTAGAGCATGATAATTCAAGTAATGAACCAAATATCCCACACATATGAACTTGCAAAAGATACAATGACACACTCAGGTGATGAAGGACCTTCTCATTGTGAACAACCCTGAGTCCCCACAATAGAATGCCCTATACAAGAGGAATGGAGCTCCTTCAATGATGGTTGCTTTCCCCCATGTCATGAAATATGGCGTGATGCAAATGTGAAACAAAAGATGAAATGGGTGCCTCTCTCTACAAGGAAGAGTCTGTGAGAAGAGAACATGGAGGTCTTAACCATAGAAAACATGTCACCAGCAGAAACCCCCACGAAACCCCAAATTAGCATACATCCGCTGAAGGTTGCATCGGAACCACAAGCTAAGCCTTTTTCTCACAAGAGTCACCCTTTATGGAAACTTTGGTTCGATGGCTCCAAATGTAAACAAGAAGCAGGGGCTGGGATTGAGTTGGTCAATGCCCAGGGTGGTTTGTACTACATTGATTATAGGCTACAGCTCTACTGCACCAACAACATTGCTAAATATGATGCGCTGGTGTGAGGTGTTCTCATGGAACATGAAAAGAAATTAAAGGCCTTGGTCATATAAGGAGACTCACAGTTAGTAGTCAGGTAGATCCACAACTAGTATTCATGCATGGATAAGCAACTGGCCTCATACCATAACCGCATGTGGGATTGGATTGAGTACTTTGACGCATTTAATATCTGGAGTGTCCCAAGAAGAAAGAATATTGTCGCTAATGACTTAGTGGTGTCAGTGAGTTCCTTGCATCCCCTAGAGAAGTCAAAGATAAAAAGGTTTTCTATTGAGGTGGTGGCTATGCCAACCATCCTAGATAATATCACAAATTTCTAGGTATTCCAGGATGACCAACAGATACTCAAATTCATCATGAGTTTCAGGGTCTTTGAAAAACAAAACATTGATGAAGAATAAGATGACATCAAAGAATCAAATGATTTAGGGATTTTAAAATTGGAGAATAAATCCATCCCAAAAGGAATGGTAGATTTGGAAGTAATTTTTGACAAAGATGAATATGCTCATGAAAAGAGGAAGACACCAGTTGTAGGAGGTGATGACTGCGAGCTCTATAATCTGGGCACATAGCTTGAACCCAGGTAGGTTCATATTGGTCAAATTGGTATAGACAAGGAAAAAGGTGGATGGTAGAGTTAATCATTGAGTACAAAGATATCATAGCCTAGAGTTACAAGGACTTGAAAACCTATGATCTTGTCATCATTGTACACAACATCCCATTAAACCTAGATGCTAAACCTTTTCAGCAAAGGCAGAGGTCGGTGAACCCTGTGATTGAGCCATTGATCC
Source organism: Chamaecyparis obtusa (assembly GCA_027943335.1). Lineage (NCBI taxonomy): Eukaryota > Viridiplantae > Streptophyta > Pinopsida > Cupressales > Cupressaceae > Chamaecyparis > Chamaecyparis obtusa. Next base: position 439,845 of record BSBK01007676.1, on the reverse strand, counting down.
AAAAGGAAGTAAAAAAATTTTTCGATGCCAAGATTATCTTTCCTATCTGACACTCAACTTGGGTAGAAAATCTCCTCCCGGTGTGAAAGAAAAATGGAGAGGTTTGACTTTGTGTGGATTTTTAAAATTTGAATAGGTCTTCCCAAAAGGATAACTACCTATTGCCATCCCTTGGAGAAGTGTTACAAGTGGTAAACGGATCCTAGATGATTTCTTTCCTTGATGATTACTCTAGATACAATCAGGTTATGGTAAAGAAAGAGGACCGTCTGAAGACAACATTCACTATAAAGTGGGGAACATTTTCTTACCGCCGCATGCCATTTGGTTTGACTAACGCGGGAAAAAATTTCCAATGGGCTATGGATGAAGTGTTTAAAGGCCTTATCAACAAGTGTATCATCATATATATGGATGACCTCACAGTATTCTCTAGAATCCACATAGACCACATCAAAGATTTGCATAAGGTGTTGAAGAGATTTAGGAGTTATGGAATTTCACTAAATCCAAAGAAGTGCATCTTTGGAGTAACCCAAGGAAAAATCCATAGACACATCATATGTGAAATGGGTATTTCAATCGATCCTGAAAGAGTCAAGGCTACCCTCAAATTGGTTCCCCAAAATAGCTAAAGGAGCTAAAATCCTTCTTCAGAAAGATCAACTTTGTCAGGAAGTTTATTAGTGGGTTTGCAGAGATAGTGCGTCTGTTGAATGACATGTTGAAGAAGGATGCAAAGATTGAATGGAACACTCCCACTAAAGGAGCCTTTAAAGAGATTAAGACATCCATCACCACCACTTTGGTTCTATTCAGCCTCGATTATCTTCTTCCATTCAAGGTCTACTCTTTCAAGTCAGAACACTCATGTGTGGGAATCCTTACCCAAAAGAAACAAGGGGAAGATGAGATACCAATATCTTTCATGAGTTTTCCTTTGAAAAATGCTGAACTCAAGTACCCTAATCTCGACAAACAATCTTCCACATTTGTCAAGGCTTTCAAGAAGTCTAGACATTACATCCTTAGAAGTAAGGTCATCGCTATTGTCTCCAATCTGGCTGTCAAATCCTTGTTAATGTAAAATAAGCTGGAGAATGAAGGGGGAAATGGATGGATATACTATAAGAGTTCGATGTCGAAATTCAGCCAATGAATTTAGTGAGAGGTCAAGGCCTCACCAAAATGATGGCAGAAATAGAACAAGGTTTAGTATGCCAAGTATACACCAATGAAGGGATAGTCATCGATGTGTGCTATCAAGATATAGTCTACTACTTTCTTCAAAACCACTACTCGGAAGGATTGAATGGTTCCTAGAGGAGATCCCTGAGGAATAAAAGAAGCTCCTATATGCTAAAAAATGGAAATCTCTACAAGCGCAATTACGACGGTCTCTACCTATGTTGTTTGGATCAAACACAAGCTAAGAAATTTCTCATAGAGTTTCATGACAAGTATGGCACATGCCATGGGTCAGCTGAAGCCACGACCCATCAAATATTGAGATCCGGTTATTATTGGCCTACCTTATTAAAAGATACACATGAACACATGTGTTCATGTCATGTTTATCAAACTAGCATCATTCACAAGAGACATGCGGCGATGCCCTTACAACCAGTTTACGAGGTACGTCCATTAACCCAATTGGGGCTAGATTTCGTAGGGATGATTAAACCTCCTTCTGTAGGACATAGGTACATATTGACTCAACTGACTATTGCACATGATGGACAGAGGCACAAGTTTTGAGAAACTGCACCATGAAAGTGGTAATGAAGTTCTTAGAGGAGTTCATTATCACATGGTTTGGTATGCCTTTCTTTCTAGTATATGACAATGCACCCTATTTCTCATATGCATCCCTCATTCAATGGGCCTTTGAAAATTGGGTAATCCTCAAATTTTCATCCAACTATTATCCGTAAGGGAATGGGGTTGCCAAATCAATGAATAAAAATTTAACAACAATAATCAAATGCCTCTTGGATGATAACCCTTGGGATTGGCACACTCAGTTGAAATACACCTTGTAGACTGACTGGGTGAGAATAAAAATGCTTTAGGGATTTCCCCCTACCAATTGGGCTATGACCTACAACCCATTTTTCCTATGAACATGAAAATACCAATTCTGAGATTCAGGGATCAATACATCAAATGTGAGGATCAGGTGCAAATTCACCTCATGAACCTATTGGATCCAGAAGAAAAGAGAACCATGGCTTTAGAAAATGTGGCCAAACATCAAGCTATCATCAAGCGTTGGTTTGACAAAAGAGAAACAATAAAAGCCTTTAGGATTTTTGATCTAGTTTTGATGTGGGATAAAGTGAAAGAAAAACTAGGCAACCACACTAAATTTCAACATTTGTGGATAGGCCCTTTCTAGATTGCAAAAATTCTAAGAGAGAACACTTTCACAATCAGTTCTCTCAATGAAGATTTGGTCCCATTGACCATCAATGGCTAGTATCTTAAGCATTACTTTGGGTCTTGATGGGCCTTGATCTTTATTGTATATTCTTATAGCTCAGGGTTTTGTCTTTTGTGTCCTTTTCTTTGGGTCTGTCAATTTGGGTCTTTTAGGGGGTAGGTGTCTTTTGAGCTAAATGTTCTGCACTAGGTAGTCTAGATAAAAGATGAGGGTCTTCCCTTGTCCAACCCTTTGATTTAATTTTGTCTTACAACGAGATAGATACAAAGGTCAGAAGTGAGGTGTTTTCCTCTCAAATATCTCAAATGGATTCATAGGAGAAAACTATCCTCGACACTAACACACATCTAAAAGGATCCTAGAATGGGAGTCTCTTGGATAGGATTCCAATCAGAATCAAGTAATGCCCATGGCCGTGAAGGAGATCAAAAGTCAGAATGCTCTCTCACCTGGAACATAGACTAAAAGAAAAGAGCAAGAAAGCAAAAAAAGAGGAACACATAAAGACAAATCCAACAAAAAGGAAATCTCGAATACATGGGTAGCACAGTCTAAGCGCTGCCCAGGTTTTCACAAAAATTGATAAAAATAGAAAAAAAGGAATATAAATGCAGAAGTAACACAGCCTAATCACTGCCTCAGTTTGTCAAAAGTACCAAACCTTGAACAAAAAAAGAAATGAATTATTCAGAATGCAATGATTCAAGAAACTCAGTTTAAATCTGACACATGTTGAGTCTAAGAGCCCTCCAGAGAAGTTTAAAACTTCAAACAAATCTCATCTATAGGAAGGGAAGGGTGACTTTAGCAACCTCTACCTAGGCTATAAATGCCTTCTTGGTAGTAGAGAAAGGTTAAAATGACTTTTGGCTGAATTCGGACCTGTGGGCGGAGATTTGATGATGATTGGTTGAAGATCTGAGAAACTTATAGTGAACGATTTTTGGGAAATTTTGAACACGTATATACACACACTAGATGCGAATGTAAAGATTTTTCAATCTTGATGATGGTAGGAGATCACTATGGCTAAAGGGTTTTGTGTCTGGCTCACCATGAGATGGGATTGTTTCATGGTGGGATGGCTTTGGGATAATTGGGATGTTTTCCTTTTCTTTTGTTGGGGCTATTTGTTGTGGTTCCACAACCACGCTCCCCATTTTGAGCCACTTGGCTAAAGGCCCCCCCCTATTTTAGCTTGTTGCTTTGAGTTTTTGCTTGTCATTTTGGTCTTTGTCCTCTTGTTGTTTAGATTTTTGTCTTGTTTCACACTTTTACACTTTTAGAGTCCCCTATGTGCGAAAGGGCCGAAAGGCTGAAAAGCCTATTTTCCATAAACATTGGCGTATCCTCGAATTTTTAGACTTTCAAAGGTCTGAAAAATTGAAAGTCTGATTCCCCAAAGGAAATCAATGTTTCTCCCTTTCAGAAGTTTGAGACCCTTGAAAGCCTAAAAGGATGATCGGCGGTGGTGGCCGATGTCACCCCCGCTGGTTGCCTATATAAGGTAGAGAAACGTGGGTTTTCTTCACTTTTTTTTATTTTTTTTTATTTTCTGCTAGCAATCAATTTCAGAGCTTTTTGCATGTGAGTTGCCCCAATCTTCAAATTTTTGGCTAAGTTTGTTTGTCTTTGGTCTTCACATCCTTCAGCATGCTCGAGGTAGGCTTCTTCGCTTCCCTCTCTTTCCTTTTCATTTTAGGGTTTAGTTTTGTTTAGGTTTTTTACTTTTAGCATGTTTTCACTAGGGTTTGGTTTATTTTCTTTGTTTTGTCCTACTTTGGGGTCACAGGGTTGTCCCCTTAGACCCCTTAGCCTTGAGTTCATGGTCAAACTCGATTTAGGGCTTATTTTTGAGCTCTAACCCTCGAAACCTTTCTTTTAGCCTTTCAGCCCTAAAAGTTTAAAACTCTCATAGTCCAAAGTTTTGGAGAAGGTTTTCCCTTTGAAAAATTTGGCTAAGTCTTATTTTGGTGCTTCAGAGGTTTCGCATACTGAAAACTACACACCCCCGAAAGCTAAATTCTGAAATGTCAGTCAAAGACAAACCTAACTCCTTCGCATTTTTGGAGGTTTCACAATCTGAAGATTCCATATCTTTTCACCTCCTGAAAGACCAAAAGTTTTGCTTGTACATCCTCTTTTCAATGTTTCAGCCTTTCAAAGGTCTGACACCTCTGAAGGTTTGAAAGGCTGAAATTGGTTTCCCGAGCATTTAAAGTTGGTTTTTGCAGGGTTTTCTTGATTGATTTTTGTCTAATTTTTATCAGTGTTCCTCCCTGATTATCAATATGGTGATTACTGATTCTGTTGGAAATATAGATGGAGTAACTGAGAGGGGGGGGTGAATCAGTTAACCACAAAAATATTACCACAGATCCCTTAGATGTTTCATTAAATCATTTACTGCTGTTATACTGAAAACTCAATTATTGAAGTGAGTATTAATTATAACTGTTCTTAAGCATTCATCAGTGATTAAAATACATGAATAAAGAAAGTATCATGAACACAAGAGACACTAGATTCAACGTGGAAACCCAATATGGGAAAAACCACCAATGTAACTAGTTACTATTTTTCAATCTTCTGAAGTGAGCCCTATTAGGAGCCAACCCAGTTAAAGGTTAAAAAACACACTGTTAGGTGTGACCTTGTTAGAGGATTTAATCATCCTATTAGGAGTGGCCTTGTAAGAGGTCTTGAAACAATTCAATAGAACTGTCACCTTATTAGAGGATTTACAAAATGGTTGTTAAACCAACTCGGTTAGGAGATTTTGAAATCACTGCTACAATGGTAAGAAAGTAACAATGAAATGACCTGAATAATGATGCAACTGAATTGCTGATTACAGATCTCTGTTCTGCTTCACTAGATCCTTCCTGATCAAATATATCTCTGCTGCTCTTCAAGGATATCTAATAATCCTTCAAAATTCACTCACACTTTCCTTCTTTTCACTTGCACACTTTTTAATTCAAAACTTGACCTTCTATATATACCATTCGGATTGTCCATTCAAATTGTCAAGTCAGCACTAATAACATTACTAATCATTACAACAGTCGGCTGAAATAAACAAACTTTATTTCTCAAAATAACAAAATCCTTCACTGGGCCGACCTTGCTCAGTAAACACTAATTTGAAGAGATTTCCTTTGGTGACCGAGAGAACTCGGTAAGCACTGTGAATTTTGCAACATCCTTTGGAGATCAAGTGAACTCGGTAAACACTAACTTTCCTTTGATAACCATGGAAGCTTGGTTAACACTGTTTTCTGTCATACTTTTCTTTGAAGCCCGAAATATCTCGGTAGATACTGAAAACCACTTGCAGACCGACTGAGCTCGGTAAATGTTGGGAACTTCTTTGCTAACCGACTAAGCTTGGTAAATGATATGAAATTTGTGTGACATCAAAGACAACACACAATTAATCCAACAATCTCCTTCAGACAATTGTATCCAACAATCTCCTTCAGGCAATTGTATCCAATAGATTCATGTCTCCTATTGCTCTATACAGAAATGGCACAAAAAGTCAACTCACCAGCTATGAGGTATCAATTCAAAGGTCACCATGCACCCTCCAAAGTTGGAAATTTACATTCAGAGATCACATATACCAACATTGGGAATGTTAATTGGAATGACTATTTGGTGAAGTATGCACAACCGACAGGAAGGTCAAAGGACTGCACTTCATTATTGTATTATTCTCTAGTCCCGATATCCATTCTTTCTTTGGATTTGATCACCACACTGGAAAACCACTACGTATCAGATGAGAGACTGGTCAAAAATAGCATGGGTGAAGTGGTCCTGGATCTCCGACCAGACAATATTGAGGATTTCTTCCATCTACCCAAAGGGATAGACAAATTCTATGGTTTCTCCAGTGGCAAGGGTATGAAATTTTACAACAATGACATCTAGTTATCTCACGAGATAGTGAATAGGGACTACCTTGTGCAACCTCTTCACAAGAATAAAATAGAAAAGATAGACATGAGGAGAGGGTATATGAAAAAAGACATTCAAGTAGCCATCACCATGATCAGTCAGGTGTATGGACAGCCAAATTCTATACAATTGGAACCATGGATGATCTTGGTCATTGAGAAGATAAACGAGAGACAAGAAATATTTGACCGGGCCACCATCCTCAGTGACAACCTAGATCAATAGTTGATCGTAGTGAAAAGTGACCCTCACTTCTACATGACATCCTATGTTGTGTACCCATTTCTATGTGTGTGAATTTTGTACCTAGCTATAGACACAACACTTTAGTAAAACATTAGAGGTTAGCCAAAAACCAAAATCGTGCAATGAAATGGAAACTAAACTAACCAGGTGATTTACTACCTTCTAGTAGGTGTGAGTATGATACCATTAGATCAGACCAAGACCAGTGACAATACAACACCTAAATGAAGGATTTGAATGCAAAATATGAAAGACTATGAATGCAAATTAAGCTATATTTTTGTATTTTCTATGCAAGAATATGAAAGACTATGAATCTAAGCTATATGAATGAAATGGAATGCAGATTTAATCTAAGAATGTTATGAATGAGTATGAAATCTATGATATGAAACTATGCAAAAGCTAATGATCAACTATGAAAGATCTCACAAATCACGTATCGCAAGTGCTTAATCCTTCAATCACCAATTCGCTAGAGTAATTGCGCAAATTTGAGTGTTTTTTAAAAATGAAGAGCTAAGCCTTGATTTTATAGAAATCCAGGGCTTCGAGGATGCAGGAGAAAACCATAAATCACTCTTGATAAACTCAGGTTGATTTTTGAGTTGTCAGGAAATTAGAGATAATTAACTCACAAAAATCATGAAAAAGCAGAGTTTTACTCAAAATAGAGTTTTAGATCAAATTTCAACTCATGATCAGATGTTGAGTTTCAATTTTAAAATTGATTGTTAATTTCTAGTTGCCTGCTTTTCTGATTGTGCATGATTTAATTATAAATTAATTTAAAAATAAAGTGATTTATTCTCAACTTAACTGATTTTAAAATTGAAACAATTGATTTATGGGTTAATAAATTATTAAATCAAAATTTTATTCAAAAACTATATTATTAAAAATTGACAATTGACATTAATTAATTAAATAAGAATTTAATCAATTAGTCATAAGATTTTAGATTTATTGTCAAAATTAAATAATACAATTTAGGAATAAACATAATTAAATGTAATTAAATAATTAAGTGGTAGTATTAAATCTAATTAATTAAATATTTGGAATATTCAATTAATAAAACTTTAGGATAAATAAGATTTATCACCAAATAATTATTAAATTAAGAATAATTATGATACATTAGGAATATTGCTAGGAATATTCCCCAATGCAGAATTTAGGATAAAATCAATTAAATTCGATAATGTGCAGATGTGCCTTAGGTTAGGACTTTGATGTCGATTTCATTCGAATTGAAGATGTAGGAGGTTAATGAACCTATAGCCCATTTTTGGGGTATTACATTTTGCCCCTCTTCGAATAACTGTGCGAAGCGTAGTGGTTCAAAGAATAGTCTATGTATGATATAGATGGTTGAGATTGAAATTGATTTGAAAGATTAACTGATTTTGAGATAGAAACTGGTTGAAAGATTGGAAAAAGAGATACCGACCCAGGCCCAAAATGACCAGGAATTGAGATGATGCTAGCTATATCAACAATGAACCGGTGATTATGAAAAAGTGCCAAAATGCCTGATTCTGAACCTTATGATTGTGAAGAAGTGAGTGACCGATTCCAGACCTCAATGTCCTTGTATGAATCATATTAGTATCACATCCTGAACCCATCAGTTACAAAGAACCAAGGAAATAACACTAAAGAATTGATGGTTACGAAAAGCAGATACAATTTACAAGATAGATTTAGGATACCAGATTGATATGGATCTCGATGAATCTGATATGCTCCAAGCGATGAGGACTTTAGATGAATCAGTAACTAGATGTGGTTGTTGTCTTGATTACTAAGGAAAGATTGATTGACAAAATAGATTGATAGACTTTGAATGATATGCAATACCATGGCCCCTTTGGGATGAAAATTGAAATCTGACAAGAAAAGTCAGTGTTTATAGTTTAGAATCATGTTAATTGATTTGAGAAGTGGTTATACACTTCCAAGAATGCATTCTACATCATTTGGAGGTCCTAGAGACCAAGTTTGACTAGGTTTGACCATGAGTTGACCATGGTTGACCAAGTTAAAATTTCAATAATTTGATGTAAGATAATCAGTTAAGTTGAATTCTAGATTTCTATGATGATTAAAGGTTGATTATGCAAGCAGTCAGACATCCTGGGTCTGAAAATTTTAAATCATAATTTTGACATAGTAAATGATCTCAGATTTAAATTTTGATCCCAAAAATGGGTTCAGAATGTCGAAATTAGCTAGGGGTGCAATTTTCATGAAAAACGGAGCACTTTTGAAAGTTAGGTCAAAAGCTATATAAACGCTGGAAGGGTCATTTTCAAATCATTTTCACTGTTGACTTTTGAAAAGCTTGTGGAACCCTCTAAGCAAGAAAATGGCAGAAATGAAGGTACCTGTGTCTTCTCACCATTTTGAGCACAGCCAGAGGCATCAGAGACCTCGACAGTATGGACATCCGGTAAGTGGACCTTTGTGCCTCTCTGAAAAGTCATTTTTTCTTTGTTTATAGCATTTTTATCATATTTTTTGTACCTTTTCAATTTTGAATTTTTGCATGCATGAAAACTCATACGACTATCCTTCTAGGCTCGTACGACTTTTCAATTCGAGTTAGGTTATTGTATCACTATCCCCCAAGACTCGTATGAGAGGGACCCAAGAGTCATACGACATTTCGTCAGGTGCCTCATAACTCGTATGAGGAGATATAAAGTGTCATATCATCATTGTTTATCGTATGGTAACTATGGAAAACTCGTATGAGTTTCAATGCCAGTCTACTTTGTCATTTGAAAAATAGTGAGCCCAAAACTCATTTCTAGGTCAAATTTTTGAATTTTCTAATCTTTTAGCCTGATTACCAGGTCTTTGATATACCTTCTAAAATAGTAAACTATGCAATTCCTGTATTTGTAGCCCATTTTTCAACCAAATTACTGATAGGGTTCCCTATTTCTATGTTGTGTAGGTCACATAGCCCAATGTTCATGTGCGCATCTCACATCCTACCACTTAGAGACTTTGTGTTTCATTGCCTGATCCTATGAGAGTTCATCTTGCTTCATGCAAATTTGAGGATCTGATTCATTTACCTAAGATTAGGGTAAATCATGGACTATTGATTGCTTTGATAGAGAGGTTTCATTCTGAGACCCAGACATTCCACTTACTAACTAGGGAGATCACTGTTACACCAGAGGATGTATACCGTATACTACACATTCCCTTCCATTCAAGAAAGCATCCAGCTTATGTGAGTTTGGGGAACTCTGGTTTACTAGCACTCAGACATCTTTTCAGAGATGATACATAGCTAACTAGTTCTATTTCCTAGGAGACCTTAGTACAACGCTATGGTTAGACACACAGATTAGAGTGCATCCTTGTTGGGATGATAGGAGGTATTATTATGTCCGACCGTCAGCAAAACGGTCTATTAATGGGCTGGGCACCGATGGTAGCACACCTGATGGTGACTCCTTCTGAGTTAGCCTAGGGTCAGTGTTTATTAGCCCACATGTTCATTGAGATGCACAAGGTAGTGTATTAGGAGAGCAAGTCTTTTGCTGCCGGTGCCTTAGTTCTACAGATCTGGGTGTCGGAGCATATCCCAATTTTGAGACCAATATCCCAGTCAGAGTGATAGCCATAGGAGCCCGTGATTTATATTTATGTTGGATATGTCATACAGGGTCACATGGGCCATGTAGAGTACTGGAGATGGTGCCTTGATGACATGACATTTGTACGATGGAGGCCTTATGTAGATATTGAGCCTTGGCCTACTATAGTTTAGTTTCTTCTTCTAGAGCTGTGTGTTGATTGGATGATCATCCTCTATACTTGAGTGATTTATCATTACCAAGGTGTGGCGACACTTTAGATGGGTGCAAGATGCACCTCAAGATTATGCCACTTATGCTCGGATAGCCCGTGAGCTTTGACTTGGATGGACCGCAAGACTTTCTTATGCTTTGTGTTCACATGAGTATAGTGGTATTATTGGCAGGGACTGGGAGTACATACCATAGGTTGTGGATGCTGGAGTGACAGATGGCTTTATATCATGGCTTGTAGATCACCCAATTTACAGGTTCTCTGATCCCACAGAGCCGATACCTTCCATGGAGGAGGCTATGGATGTTACTGGAGCTCCAATGAGATAGGGCCCAAGACCTGCACAAGTTCCTATTTTGTACCCCACACCTCCGAGGCCGAGAGCGATGGCTCCTCCCTAGAGATCATCAGGACAGATGAGGCCCCCTCATCCCACTAATGCTACAATAGATAGGCCTATAGGTTCACAAAGATGAACTAGGGGAGAGGGTGGTACTTTAGGTAGTGTTGTTACTATTGAGGAGGTACTTGCAGCTGAGTAGGTTGTAGGTGGTGATTCTGATCCATTACAAGAGGATACCGGTTTTGATCTTGGTGCAGAGGTTAGACGTTGTAAGGTGCAAAGAGAAGAGACTATAGAGCAGCCTACTATAGATACAGATATGCTGATGACCGATGCTGATCCTAGTGTACCACTCACTCCACAGGAGGTCATGAGGAGACTCAGATTATAGGTCAGGGACCTAAAGGTTCACAGTGCTCGCTGGGAGGAGAGGTTTCTTGAGGTAGATAGACAACATGCTGAGCTTTGTGGTGAGGTTCAAAGATTACAGGTAGAGGTTATTCATCAGACCTCATGATCTAACTATTATGTTTCTGCATACTATGTTGTTGTACCACTTGCTTAGAGAGTTCCATTGTACTCTTAGTATATGCTAGCATTAGAGGGAGTGACAACACCTAGAGCCAAGGTAGTGCCAGATGCACCACCACCACCTCCACTAGATGGAGAGGATCAGGCTGACAGCTGATCTATCTTCCTATTCTGATATTTTTGATCTTTTGATTGTTCATGTATACTATTCTGACATCTGAGAGCTCACATGAGCTCATTCCTCTGTACTCTGTGCCAATAGTGCACCCCTGACTATTTCAAGTTTTATGATATATATATGACATCAAGACTTTTTGGTTGTGACTTCATGTGTACTTGTCATGTTTTTGATTTTATGATGATATCATGTGATGTAAATGCCATGAGTAGAGTAGAATGTATGTATGGATTGATGCAATGTAATGATTTCCTTTCAAATGTTTGAATGTTATGCAAAGGTAATTGATTATGAAAAAGATGTATGTATGGAGATGTATGTAATGCAATAGACGGAATAAATGATGATATGATATGCAATGATACACATGATATGTTTTGTAGGTATTGATCAAAACAAGTACTCAATCTTATGTCAAAAAGGATGTTTAAACTAGGATGGTGACTACTTGCGTTTCTATGAGAAGACCTTCGTATGAGATTCAACTCTTCATTTTTAGTTTAAGTATAGTTTTTAGAAGAATTGTTGTAGATTTTCAAGCAATTTGTGAGATCATGCAATCATGCAAAGTGTAAAATGACATGCAAAATGAAATGCCACCTAAGACCTAGGACCTAGTCACTGATCATGTGTCAGTCATTTGTCATCATTGATTTTTTAGGTAACCGAATGAATCAATACAATGCCCACTAGTTATGAAACCATAGACATATGAATATCGATTTGTATGTGTAAGAATCAATACAACACCCACTGGCTACACAGCCATGGACATATGAATATTGATTTTATTTTCGGAATATTGGATTAGATATAAGCACCAAGGCACAAACGTGAGGATGACCTGAATATCATGTCCATTTTGATATAGCAATTTGTATAAGCATCAGAACATAAACATCATGATGACCTGAATATGCCTTACATTCAAACACATCAAGTAGTCAAGAGATCATTCTAAATCCAGTATGAATTACCCGTAGTGACCCTTTATCATTCACATCCTCAGGTAAGATCGCATTTCACAGTAGGAGTAAGAATTCACTCAAAAAGACAATAGTTAGATCAAACTTCTTTGAATTTTTTGGGTATCAATGGTCGATGTACTCATGGCCATCCAATTTGAGATAGAGGCTCTTATAGATGGACACCCTTTCAATCCAGGATTTCCAAAGTTGTTAGATTTTCACATACAAGCAGAAAACAAAGAAAAGATTATGTCCCCAGTCATCACTCTCTAAATCCTATAAAGGACATCATCGAAGAGCTCAAAGGACACAATATGAAAAAATATCAATGTGAATCAGTAAGCATACAAGGAGATAAAAGCATGTAAAAAGCATAGATTGTTTTCAATTTGTGTTTGATTGCATTGTTGTAGATGCAAAATCCTTTCTAGAGAGGAGACAGACTAATTGACTCAGATAAAGCTTCAAAGGACTATGACTGGATATGACTCATCTAAGATGTACTAGAGGCCATAGGATATGACATTGATTGCCCCCAAGTGTGAACATTGATAGGATACAGATGCTTGAGCTGATTGGGGTACAGATCGACTTATTGAAAATAGGAATGTGGGAACAAACCAAGAGATATGTACAAACTAAAGCAAGACTGAAAGATGTGAAAGACCAAGATTGCGCTAATAGATGGAGCATTTTGAACAAGTGGCACCCATTTGATAGGTTTTCACCATCCTGATAGAGATTCTATTTTTTCTATCAAGGCACCTGTTTCCAGGTTTTCACCAAGGCACTTTTTCTTTTTCTCATTTTTTGTATTTTTTCATTTTTTCAAAATTTTCAATTTTTTTTTATTTTTGACATTTTTTATTTTTTTTTGTGAATCATCAAAGTGCCCATTGCTGGGTTTTCACCAAGATGTTCATTTTTTCAAGACTTTTTCAGATTTTTAAGATTTTTTCAGGATGTTTTACCATACACTGAGTGCCTTAGGCATAGAATTTCTTTAGATGGAGAATGTTGATTGGTTCTTAGAGTTGTTCCCCTTCAGTCATTGAGAGTTGATAGGCTCTAGAGCCAAAAATAGCAGTGATAAAAAAGGGACCCAACCAGTTGGGTTCAAACTTCCCCTTGCGTTCTCAATGTGATTGATTTTTAGGATTCTCTCTCAAGACTAGATCGCCAGCCTGAAATTCTCTGTGTCTAACTTTCTTGTTGTAGCCTCTAGACATTCTTTTCTGATACACTCTGAGATGATCATACGTTGCTTGTCTACACTCATCTAGTAGTTCAAGTTCTTGCAACCTAGACACTCTATAGTCATCATCAGTTACTAGACCATGCATTCTGATTCTTAGTGATGGGATTTCAACCTCAATAGGCAGTACCGCTTCAAACCTATAAACTAAAGATAATGGCGTAGTCCTAGTGGGAATTCTGATACTTGTTCTGTAGGCCCATAGAGTGGGATTGATCATGAGATGCTGGACTCTTCTTATTTTATTAACTGTACAGTGCAAGATTTTCAATAGATTCTTGTTTGAAGCCTTTGCTTGTCCATTCCCTTGAGGATAGTAGATAGATGACCAATGTTGTGTAATCTTGAATTTGGTACATAGATCATCTAAGTCTTTATTTTTGAATTGTCCACCATTATCTGTGACTATAGAGTGTGGAATACCATATCGACATATGATGTAGTTCAAGATGAACATAGATATTTGTTTTCCATTTGCTTGTGTTAAAGGGACTGCTTCTACCCATTTTTTGAAATAATCTGTAGTTGTGATTATATGGGTATGCCCATTAGAAGAATGAGGATGTATGGCTCCTATAAGATCAAATGCCCATTGGTGAAAATGCCATTGTGTAGTAAAGGGAATTAGTTCTCTCCCTAGTGCATGAATTAAATTACCATGCACTTGGCACTTTTGAGAGTTCTTAGCAAACTTGATAGATTCTTTCTCCATTTTTGGCCAATAGTACCCAGCCTTAATAAGTCTTCGGGCTACTGTTAAATTGTTTGAGTGTGACCCACAAATACCATCATGGACTTCCTCTAACACACGTTGAGACTCTTCCCCTTCTAAACATCTAAGTAGTGTACCATCTAGACCTCATTTGTATAGATTGTGACCAATGATAACATATCGGGAGGCATTTTGGATAAGGTATCTCTTTTCATGGCAGTTAAAGGTATCGAGAATGATTTGGTCTTTGAGATAGGAGAATATGTTTTTATATCTAGATTCATCATGACCTACAATAGTGCAAATCATGGAGGTTTCAGGGGATTCTTATGCGGGATAAGATAGTGCTTCCACCAGGAACTCATAGCATAGCTCATGTTCAGGCTGCTGCAATAAAGTAGATAGCATTGCCATTGCATCAGCAACCTTATTCTCTGATCTAGGAATTTTCTCAAATGTGATAGATATAAAATACATCTTTAGATCATCTACAATTCTCTTGTATGGAATGAGCTTTTCATCTTTCATCTGATACATATCATTGACTTGGTGGGTTACAAGTTGTGAGTCTCCATGAATGTGTAACCCAAAGTTATAAATTCTTATGGGATTGAGTATCCTTGAGTAGTTATGAACAGTATGCCTGTGCCAGATCCAAAGTGGTTTTCACCCTCAGAACTCATTTTCTTTTTATTCTTATTCTTATTTTTCTGACTGAGATAATTGATGTCCAACTCCATCATGCTAATGCTCGGTTCACTAATGGAAGTCCTCATAGGTTCAACTACATTGAGGTAGCAAGCAAGGGCATAGTCATTGGGAAAGGTATAAATACCTTGGTTCATATTTGTGGACGTTAGGTTAAGAAGGTCAGGGCATTGGATAGTCAAAGTGGTGAAATATTGGGAAAGAGTGTTTATGAATATGGATCTGTCATCATTGATCCTAACTCAATGCTTGAGTTCAAAGGTGATATTACAACTTAAGACATTCAATTCGTGAATAGGCTCAATGTCATTATGGAAGTCCACTTCATCCATAGGTGGATCAGACTCGATAATTTCATCATTTCGCTCTAGACTTACATTGGGTTTAGGTTCATATTGGTGAATAACATCAACATGTTTCTCTATAATAAGCTCATCTTCTTTTGGAATGGCTCCAGATTCATAGTCATTAGATTCTTCATCTATGCCTCTAGGAAATCTAAGAACATGAGTAAATTATGGATGAATACCCCAAGAAGGGTTACCCTCAGATTCTGATTTGAATTCATACTCATGGGAATCTATCTCAAAATAACTACCACCTTCCTCTTTATCTATTTGATTGTCTTTGAGATTAGTTGGTTCTTGAGTTGCAACTACCTCTTGCTCTATAGTAGGTTCTTTTGTTTCTACTACATTAATTCTTTTTATTGGATCATCTTCAGCATCAAGGAGGTCTTTTATTTCTATAGGAAAATGCTCATAGGGAATGATATCTTCAGTGGTGTTTGAATCATCACTATCAGATTGTTTTGTTGTTTCTCCCTTTAGTTGATTTGTTGTGGATGGCTCAATCTATTCTAAGACATGTGGGGAGTTCTTGCTAAGAAAGAAAGGCTTCTTCTTATATCCTAGAGCTATTGTATTCTTTCTTTTTTGACCATGATGGTCAAGAGGTGACAGAATACCTTTACCCTATAATCCTAGAGGTCCTTTTCCATTATATCCCATTTTTGTGATCAATTTATCCCCTGGTCCATATGACTTAGAAGGGATCTTGGGAGTTTCAGCGTCACATTTTTGAACAACTTGAGATTTTGGTTCATCTTTGTATAGCCATGCAAGCAGAGCTTCATCCTCTTCAAACTCCTATTTGGATACTTGTTCTGCAACAAAATTTCCTTTGTATGCTTCAAGAGGTTCTTTAGACTCTAGTTTGGATTGTTTCAGATTTTTCCCATAAGACTTAGGCAAGATAGGGAGAGATGTCAAAGATAAGACTGGCTCTATAGTATATTCTCCCGTACCATTTTGTTTGATCTTAACCTCTTTAGCAATGTCTTCCATCTTGGATGTGGATGCTACATCTGTTTGCTTAGTGGAAGATTCTCTGTTATTAGGAACAAGTTTATCAACACTCTCTTTCAATGTATTACAAGTTGTATATAGATTAGCTGGAATCATCACCTCTACCCCTTCATAAGGAAATTTAAAAAATTGATGGTATGTAAAAGGGATAGATTTCATTTCATGTATCCAGGGTCTTCCTAGAAGGATATTGTAAGCCAAAGGTAAATCAAGAACTTAACATATAGTATCTCTAATGATAGGACCTATTCTGATAGGTAAGACAATTGTTCCTTTTGAAGATCTTTCTTTCTCATCATACGCTTTGATAGTTATCTTCTTTCTAGGATCAATAGCCATTTATGAAAATCCCAATTGTGTAATCAAGCTAAAAGAATAAATGTTTAGACCAACGCCCCCATCTATCAACACACATTTGACAAGACAATTTTGGATCAAGACTTCAATATGCAAGGGCTGGTTATGTGGATGACTCAAGGAGTTATCATCTTCCTCTAAAAAGGAAATATACTGTGGAGATGTAAGATGACCAACCATAGTCTGGAATATGTCTAAATAAAGGTCATCAGGGACATTGGATCCAAGCGGAGCTTTGTCTAGAATGTTTCTATGAGCTGGAGATATCTGAAGCAACAAAAACATGGAGATTTTTGCATTTGTGTGTTGGAGTTGTTGGACAATACTGTATGAATTAGGCCTTGTATATTTAGGATTTGAAGATTTAGATGTAGCCTTCTATTTAGAAGAAGATGAAAGATTGAAAGGCACCTTAGGGACATTAGATGAATCTAGTATTTATCCTTGTAGGTGCTCCTGAGCTTGTGATCAAGTAACTGCATTAGCTGATTGATTTTCTCTATCTTTTCTTACAATTGTGATGTAATTGCAATGCTCAGATAGACATGGTTCAACCATATTGATGACAACATTGTTTCCAGAGTATGCATAATTGACTTTAGCACCCATGTTAGGCTGAGAAGAAGAATCTTCTTTAACATGTTTAGGAAATGGTTTTGTAAATGTTGTATGATCATTATTGCTCTTATGATTGTCAATCATGATATCTCCATTATCAATTTTGTCTTGTATGATGTGCTTCAGGAAAATGCAGTTATAGTCTTATGACCTTTATTGCGATGGAATTCACAGAAATTGTTCTCTCTCCACCATTTCGGTTTAGGTTCAGGATCAAAGACTTTTATCTCAGGCAAGTAGATGATTTTTTTTTCCAATAGAGTTTTCATGGAAGATTCCAAGGATTCTCCAAGAGGAGTGAATTTGCGATTAGGATCTGTAGCCCAAGGTTTGTAATCGGATGAATTTTTGTCAAACTTTCTTGCTTTAGCTTCGGAAGCTTTGATGGCTTGCGTACCAACAGTGAGATTGAAAGCATGTGCCTTAGATGGGGCACAAATATTATCAACAATGCCATTTGTGACAATGCCTTTATTCTTGTTCCAATTTTTGTTCTTGTCTTTAGAACTAGATCCAGATTCATACTTGTCCTTTTGAAGTGTGATGTCTCCTTTTTTCACAAGTACTTTCTCAATTTTGATCGCATTATCTACCATCTTATCAAAAGATGTATGATTTTGCATTTGTAAAGGGTAGTTGATTTCTAGAACAAGATTGTTGATGAAGATTTCCAGCTTCTCAATTTCTGGAATGGGTCTAGCATATAGAGAAAATTTCTTCCTCCATCTCTTGAGAAATGTTAGGAATGGTTCACCTGGATATTGTTTCAGATTGCAGATGTCGATCATGGTGACCAAATATTGAATATTGTAGGAGTATTTTTGATAGAACAATTTAATTAAATCCTCAAAAGTTTTGATAGTAGAAGGCATTCTAGAGAACCAATAAATGGCTGCTCCTCCCAGAGATCGAGGGAAGAGATGCATTAAGTAAGTTGGTTCATGCATAATCTCCATAGATTGAGTACAAAATTCCCTGACATGATCTTGAGGGTTAGAGTTTCCATCATACTTATCATATTTAGGCATCTCCACTCTTTTAGGGAATGGCAGCATGTACAAGTCTTTATCAAATGGAAAAGGGCATAGAGCTTCCATGGAGAACTCCTTAGGTTCCTTTTCTTTTTCAAGTTTGTTAAGTTTGACTTGCATGGCATGCATCTATTTCATCATAGCTGTCATAGGAGTTTCTTCCTCATGTGTAATGATATCTTCCACATTAAAGTTTGAAGGAAGTTTAGCTCCTTGATGAGCTAACTCTAGAAAGTATGCTTCTCTATCTTCCTTCAAGAAATGTTTCATCATTCTTTTGAAGTTATCATCATTTTGATATTGGGCAATTTTAGAAGGTGTAGGTTCTTGATCCATACCGTGTTGAGATTGATGTCCTTGAGACTCATGATGTGTCCATTCGTGAGACGTGTTAGGATTTTTAGGGCTCCCTGTATTAGATTGAGGTGGAGTTTGTTGATTACCTCGGTGAGTTGATGGAGGGGGTATGTAACCAGTTTTCAATCAAAAATTGCCAAGACCGTCATCTTTGTAAAGACCAGAATTGTAGAGTTGCTCAAGAGTTGGACCTATGCGAGTAGACAAAGTTGCGGTGTTAAGTGCTTCTCCGGATTTCTTATGTGAGGAAGCTCTAGTTTCCACCATTAACCTAGGGTGAAGCCAGAAAGCAAGATGAAGACAACTTAAGAATGACTTGATTCAAGAACCTTGTCAAGACTGAAGTGATTAAAGATTAGATTAGATGTAAATGAAGGATACTATACCACAGTAGTGTGGGTAGATGCCCAATAGATGACGGGCACGAGCTCACAACACTTAGTTATTTTAGCAAGAAGATTGAATTTGAAGATAATTTTGACAAGGTTTTGACACAAGATGAAAAGACTCAAATCGATAAATCAGAAGGCAAAATCAGACTCAAAGGATCACTTGAGGAAAATGAATGAATTTGTTCTAGTTTCTACTCTATTCCTGACACAATGATTTGTTCAACAGATTCTGGAAATAGGCTATAAAAATTGAGTCTCTGAAAATTTTGACACTGGGTATGCTCTGATAAGACAGTTGACAAAACTTGTACAACAATTGAAAAACTCACATGACAATTGATAGTAGGATTTTGACTTTTGTTTTTGACTGCTGGCAAAACTCGTACGACACTATACAAGCTATCATATGACAATACGGGGGTTCTAAAATGACAATTGCCAAAACTCGTATGACTTTCTGACTTTGTGGGATGACTGTTGACTCTAGAAAGGAATTTTACTTCAAATTTTGCAAAATTTTGGATTTTAGTATCAGATTGTTCACAAATTTCTCTGTCCAGGTTTGAAGATTATTCTGGGATCATTCATTTTCGGTAACCAAATAGATAAACAAGCACACAAAATAGCAAGTGATTCTAGGCACATCTAAAAACAATGAACAGGGGACAAAGCAACCCTGCACATGAATAATCAAGTGACTAAATGTGCTAATCCCTAGGAGTGCTAATTGTGTATGTTCCAAAACATTTTTCAATAATGCACATATTCCTAGAAAAATGAAAATTTGGCCTCACTAGGGTTTGTAGTAATGGTCTGACTCTGCAACTTTTGTGATCTCAAGAGGGCGAACTCCAATCCAGGTGCACCAGGGTTTTGACACAGTCCAAGAATTTAATCAATCAAGAGCTGCTAGGGAGATCTGATAGCCCAACAATAGACCAGACCTATGAAGATTTCCTCCACAAGGACATTTATATAGCGGCTGCTACTACCACGACAAAAATGACTATTACCACTTGAGGTTCCATCCATGTGGTTGACCCAATTAAGGGAATGTCCACTATGGTTAACCCTCTCTAAAGGTGACTCACAAAAGATACCACATGGAGACTGGTTCCAGATTCAAGGATCTGAGTTTCTGATACTACCCAAAAAGGGAGTAGAGCATAGTCCTCTAGCCTTTTCACTTTTAACCAAAACAAAGAAGATAGATTAATCCAACATGCTAAGACCAAGATTATCTCACCAAGATCTATGACATCAACCGCTTATGAACCTCTCCGGAGAGAGATATCAATAAAATGCTGAAGACACATGAATCTAGTAGAATGTGAGACTCTCTCAATAACCTCCCTACCTACAAGGGGATCCTTCATCAAGAAGAGCTTCATATGCATGAACAAGAAGAAGAAACCCACTCTCTTGAGATCATCCACAAATAGTGTTCATAGGGCCTATTTACTATGTGTAACAGATATGCAAAAAGCAAATCTATGTTCATTTTATAGCCCAAAATGAAGTCTGTGATATGAAAGAAAGAAAAGTCACACAAGCTTGACATGTGAGAGTTCATTTTAATCCAAATCAAAATGTTATCAGTTGGAGAAGAATACCTAAATTCCTCGCAACATGCTTAGTAGATTTTTACCTATTTTAGCAATTTTGTTGCACTTTTTCCAATCAGATTCAGCAAATATCAATCAAAAACAAAATATTTCAATTGTTAGGGTTAGCTGTTAGTCCAAATCTAAAAATCAAATCTGAAAAACTACCAAAAATTTTGAAATGACAATTGAATTCTGGAGTCAAAACTCGTACGACAATGGGTTACCTCCTAGACAATAGTCGCAAAACTCGTGCAATAGTGGGTGTCTTCTCATATGACAATCAAGCTTCCAAATGATAGTATGTACTTTCTAATACAGGTCTTGATAAGATCACCCATCGTACGACATTGGGTACCTCTTGATATGACTCTTTGACAAAAGTACAAAAAATGTATGGACAAAAAATAAAAGATCACAGTTTTAACCAGAAAATGACAAGAAATTGATAGAAATTGAATGGAAACCCATTTCAGGGCCCCACGGTGGGTGCCATAAATGTGTGTGTGAATTTTGTACCTAGCTGTAGACACAACACTTCAATAAAATATTAGAGGTTAGCCAAAAACCAAAATCATGCAATGAAATGGAAACTAAACTAACCAGGTGATTTACTGCCTTCTAGTAGGTGTGAGTATGATACCCTCAGATCAGACCGAGACCAGTGACAATGCAACACCTAAACGAAGGATTTGAATGCAAAATATTAAAGACTATGAATGCAAATTAAGCTATATTTTTGTATTTTCTATGCAAGAATATGAAAGACTATGAATCTAAGCTATATGAATGAAATGGAATGTAGATTTAATCTAAGAATGTTATGAATGAGTATGAAATCTATGATATGAAACTATGCAAAAGCTAATGATCAACTATGAAAGATCTCACAAATCGTCTGTCGCAAGTGCTTAATCCTTCAATTACCAATTCGCTAGAGTAATTGCGCAAATTTGAGTGATTTTTAAAAATGAAGAGCTAAGCCTTGATTTTATAGAAATCTAGGGCTTTGAGGATGTAGAAGAAAAGCCATAAATCACTCTTGATAAACTCGGGTTGATTTTTGAGTTATCAGGAAATTAGAGATAATTAACTCACAAAAATCATGCAGAAGCAGAGTTTTACTCAAAATAGAGTTTTAGATCAAATTTCAACTCATGATCAGATGTTGAGTTTCAATTTTAAAATTGATTGTTAATTTCTAGTTGCCTACTTTTCTGATTGTGCGTGATTTAATTATAAATTAATTTAAAAATAAAGTGATTTATTCTCAACTTAACTGATTTTAAAATTAAAATAATTGATTTATGGGTTGATAAATTATTAAATCAAAATTTTATTCAAAAACTATATTATTAAAAATTGACAATTGACATTAATTAATTAAATAAGAATTTAATCAATTAGTCATAAGATTTAGATTTATTGTCAAAATTAAATAATACAATTTAGGAATAAATATAATTAAATGCAATTAAATAATTAAGTGGCAGTATTAAATCTGATTAATTAAATATTCAGAATATTCAATTAATCAAACTTTAGGATAAATAAGATTTATCACCAAATAATTATTAAATTAAGAATAATTATGATAAATTAGGAATATTGCTAGGAATATTCCCCAATGCAGAATTTAGGATAAAATCAATTAAATTTGATAATGTGCAGGTGTGCCTTAGGTTAGGACTTTGATGTCAATTTTGTTTGAATTGAAGATGTAGGAGGTTAATGAACCTATAGCCCATTTTTGGGGTATTACAATTTCCTAAAAGGGCAGTGTACCTAGGGCTAGTTAAAGTCAGTGCCATGGGTGACCCAAAAGCCTGGCCATTTATGGTGTACCCATAGTTGGTCAGGAAGGAGGACTTTACACAAGACCACCTGGAGTATCGCATTGTCAATGATGCCTTTACTTTTGCTATCATCTACTCCATAGAGGTAGATTATGCCAAGAGGATGTCAATAGAGGCAGTGACTAAAGTGAAGGCCCTTGGGGCATTCTACATTTAGTTCAAGACTTTCACATACATCCAAATGGTAGGAAGCACCCTAGCTTCGAAGATGATTCCAAGGTATCCGTTGGATAGGATAATCTTGTTGGAGATGGCCTAACAACTGTCAGATGCTCATGAGCATATCCGGTATAAGACAAAGCATTGTTGGGATTTCCTGATTTCCATAGGTCTCCATTTCTTATAAGACATGAAGATATGTAAGTCACTGGCCTTCAAATACCCACTCCAAAACTACAATCTCATAAGGATCAGATTGGACCTCATAGGTACATATAGCCATATCATGGGAAGGCATTATGTGCATGAGCCTCACATTGAAGACCACTGGATAAACTACCTGGATGATTATGAGGTCAGGATCCCTCACTACTACTGAATGAGTTTAGAGTTAGCACAAACTTCTCTAATATAACTAGTGCCACATAAGGTGATGGAACATGATTCTGAGGATGTTTTCGATCCCATCTACAACCAAGATAAGGTATATACCATGGCAATCCTAAATGCAAACGTTGATAGGGATGAGAATGATGACATGAATTTCAAAGCTAGACATGTCATCAAGGTAACTAAGGAATGGATCTCCTGTCCATTTCCAATGGATTCCATGCCAATGAAGCAACAACCAGCTCACCGTCTAAGGAAAAGAAGAAGAAAGGGGAAAAGGTGTTGATGCCACAATTCAAAGAGGCTGCACTGCTGAGGCCAAAAATAGTGTATAGAAATGAGTGCCCTGCAGCATATGGATCACCTACTCACTCAAAGAATCCAAAAACTAGAATGACTAGAAGCATAGCACCTCTAGATGCTTATTCTTCTAGTGGTCTAGAACCTCCACGTGCACCCAAGAAGGTGCCAAAAGTTAAAATAACTAGACCTAAGCCTACTAGGGTGATAAAGGGGCACATGTACAAATGAAAGAGAGCCTCAACACCTACCCACATGGACACTCTTTTGGAGGAAGAGGAAGAAGATGAAGAGGATCTAGTACCTCTTAACAGGAGGACTTGATCTATGAGATTCCTAAAGAAAAGAAAGATACAGGAAGAAGATGCATAAGGAGATCTTGGAGGAGGAGCCCGAGGAGAGCAGATAAATTTAGACACTCTGGGTAGTGACAAGTTTGACATCTCCAAATTTGAAGGCCTTCATGGATTCAAAGAGACTAAACAACAAGCTTCGGCTGCAGGACAACTCTTTTCCTTCAATTCCCTCCCCACACAATTCACTAGTCCTCTTGAGAATCTGCAAGAGTAAGTTCAACAAGATTCTCAAGAGTCAGTCGAGGGGCTTGCAGCTGAAGTTCAAAAGGAGACTACTAAGTCAGGAAGAGATTCTTCTATAGGTGTCACCTCTGAAGAAGATATTACAGCCTAATTCCCTTTAGCTTCACAACAAGTTTCACCTCCTCCTATATAGAAAACTCCACCTCCACCTAACATCCAACACCATCCACCACTCCACTTTTGACTCTAGTTCAAACCACTCCACTACCACCACAACCTCCACCAGCTCATATCCCCATGCCTACTCCGCCTCCACTGCCAATGCCTACACCCACTCCCCCTCTTGCTCCTACTCCACATGTACAAAAACCTCCTACTCAGGCACCCACTCCTCCACCTTATCAAGCCAAGATAGTAGAACAAGGGCCTCAAGAGCTAGAGAAGGAAATAGAGGTGATCGGTGAGGTTCCAGTGGAAGAGAAAGTTGAATCAGAAGGAAATATTGGAGAGGAAGAGCCAATAGATTTGGGAGAGGAGCAAAATGTAAGAGAAGAATAGGGAATCGAAGGAGAAGAGGAGGAGATTCATGAGGAGATGGAAATAGAGTATAGGGCTACTACCTCAAGTCTAGTCATGCTATATGAGCCCATTAATGCCTTCTCAAAGCCCACTTGGTTTACCAAGGAAATCCAACCAAGGGTAAAGGTATACACTGATGAAGATGATATAGATATGGAAGTGCTCGGATGAGCATTCCACCAAGAAGGATCTAGTGCATGGGCAAGGACCCTCTCATATGTAATGCAAGAATAGGTAGGCAAGTTGAAGGCTCAGGTGGTTGTCCCTACAATGAATGTTAGTATGGCAGAAATCACCCTAGACAATTACGTGTTGGAAGAGGTGGACCTAGGAGAGCCAACTAGAGAAGGGAGTAAAACTTTGGCTACACTAGGACTCAAGCATGCTCTGGGCTTCATGGACAAGGAATAAGAGAAGATAAATGCATTGATGGAAAAGAATGAGGCAATGAAGAAATTTATTCTTAAAACAGCGGGTCCCATTGACCCTAATAACCTTGAGGTCTTATTACAGGCTATTTTGGAGAAAAGGGGTGATCTAGAAGTGCCGACAGGTATCCCAAATTCTTTTATTCATGCTTGTACAGATTGGAAGGATGATTTTGAAGAGTTTTTAAAGGCCGCTCTTAGAAATATTTTGACGCCCTACAAGGGTATTCTTCAAGGGATAACAAATTTGGTTGAAATTATGAGTGAGGAATATGGTCTAGAGGAGAAAATTCTAAAATGGCAGAAGGCTATGGAAGACCTCACAATAATAAGGAAGCAACACTTCCAAGTTTTGGTCAAAGAATATGATGGGTCAAATTGAATAATTTTGAAGAATGGATCCAAGATATATATCACTGGTGCTCTGACCATTTTTTAGAGGACATTGAAGAAAATGAATAAGAAGAGAGATGAAGGTTTTCTCTAGGCTAAGAAGATGCCTAAGTTTTTTGAGGGGTTAGACCTGGACCTGTATGATAAAGATGATGAGAAAACAATGCATCCCGTCAATGCTATCATATGCCAATATCTAGACATCTTTAGTGGAGTCAGCACTAAAGAAGATCTTTAGAAGATGTTCTATCAAAAGGAAGAAATCCATAAAATGTTATCTCGAGAAGAGGAAATAAGGGGGTTTGCAAATGAATTACTCACCTTCTAGGAGAAGCAACAAAAATTCCTTAAAGGGTTCAAGATGGTTGATTTTGAAGAGGTGCAAGAGATCGTGGATAGGTTCCACAAAGATCATCCAAAAATCCTTCCAAGTCAATGAGCACCCAGTTTTGACTTAGCCAAATTTTGTATGGAGGAAAAAACATTTTTTCACACTTAAATCATTTTTGAAGACCAAGATTTATGACATTTCAGCCTTGTAGGATTTTTGGCCTCTGAAAGTCCAAAAGTTGTGAATAAGTTGTTTCAAAACTTAGTCAATTCTTGAACTTCATTTTTTCGGGGTAATGGTCAGGGTCCAAAATTTTTGGGGCATCACCAGCATTAACTCAAGTCTTTTCCAACTTTAATTTTTAGTCAGAATGATCACTTCCATGGGGTCATTTCCACATGATTTAAGGGCGTCTTCCAGTTGAGTCTACGGAGAAGAGCTACAACGATGAAAAAAGGGTAGAACCACAAGTTTATGAAGAACACTCACAAGTTCCAGACTTTGTTTTTGAGTTATTTTGTGCATAATCTACTCCAAAATTGTAATGCACAAGATTTAATTCCATGCTAGATTAGTTTACACTAGTTTTAGGGTTAGTTTCTTTCATGTAAACTCTAGTTTAGATTTATTTTTGAGTTTTTATGCAACCAAAACCCTAGCTGCAAAATTGAGAGAACAACTCTATAAATTGTATGAAATCAATGTAACTAAGGTTGATTATTATTGTAATATAATACATACAATTGGTGCTTCAATCATGGTGTGATTATTCTACTATCTTTACAAGATTCATGAATGTGTGATTGCTCATTTGTTTATTTCAAAGAGCCAATTGATTGTATGGTGATTCTAATATGCGATTCTTTTAGTCTGGTGTTTACCTTTGTTGAATTGTTTTGTTGTGATGAATTATTGGGAAGATCTCTCTTTTCAGTGCTTTAAGATAAATTTGTCTCACATGTGCATACATCTGTGGTGGCTTCTTGATCTAATTAATTTTGACTTATCATACATCTGCGTTTATTTCCATTGATGATTGCATCTGCTGAGCTAGGATTGTGATTATTTGGATCTCTATTTTGTGGGTTTTCCTTATCTTCTTGGTACTTTAATTTTCAAAGCAACGTAACATCAGTTTATGTCCATTAGTTCCCTTTCAACAAATTTCTTTTGAATTCTTGTCACCTTTCTCCTTATTTTCTTTTCAAATTAGTCATAGTTAATTAAATAGATTAACTTTGCTTTCATTTAAAAGATTTAAATTTTTTTTTTTAAAAAGTATTGTTTCATTTTAAAGTTTGTTTTGTAGCCCCTCAAGATACAAACCAACAAAGGAATCCTCATGAACAGATTCACATTTAGCTTTAGATGAGCTATCCAAGTAGTTGAGACCCAACCCAGAAGGAACCTTGAGATTGATCTACATCACTCTTCCAAGAGGGGAATTTTCTCACATAAATTTCTAGAGATTGTCTCATGTAAAAATGATGCTCAACAGGTTTCCTCAATTATTGCTTGATTCTCAGGGTCATACCTTTCATAATATCTTTTTATGGTCTTTAGATTGCCATCTCTTATCACTCTCTTCTGCAACATCTGAATGTTTGTATACTATAGATTTTTTGGCTTCTTCTGTGCTTCTTTTTCTTCTAACTTCTCAGCCATTATTTCTTCTTTCTTCTTTATTTCTACTTCTACATCTTGTTTCTTAGGGCTTCTATGCTAAGTAGATCTTGTAGATCTTCTAGGTGTGTTTGCAAGTACAATTTCTTATGTAGTCTTCTCATGTGTAGATGATAAGTCAATGATATCAAGAGTAGGGCTTATTGCCTTTTCAAATTTAGAAGGGGAAGGTGCATCAATTTCATGCTAGAAGATGCTTCTATCATCTTATTCCTTATGTTCTTTAGCTGCTCCCTAATGATTCCTACTTTTGCAGTAATGTCCTCCATTATTTTGTTAATATTTCTCTTTCTTGTCCCTTTTGCCTGTTCTTCTCTAAATTTTTTAGACTTTTCCCTATATGTTCCCCATCTTTCTTCAATAGTGTCTATTTATGTTACTAATATATGCTCTACTTGCATAGTTAGAACTTCAAAACTAACTTCATACCCCATAGGGTAACACCATTTCTTTCTAGGCTCAACTGCCTCAAAACACACACAATCAGTTTCAACTGTGAAACATATAGTGTCCTTATATTTCTCCACTATATCTTCAAGTATCCTATATCTTTCCTTCATCTTCCTTTAAAGTATTTTGGTCATAGCAAATAGCTCCCCATCTACCCAATTCTTGTCCTATCTTTGGTAGCTCTTAGAAATCTGAATTCCAGTAGGTACATTATCCTTCCATGCTCTATAGTGCATGCCAGGGAATTTGTGTATAATGTGGATGTACATATGAACCAATAGTGATCCAAACCTAAATGCCTTTGTCTTATCTTTCTTTATAACCTTCACATTTTCCAAAAAATGTTGTGCTAGAACTTCACATAGGTTGTACTTGTTATTTTCTTTAACCATTCTATAAGCCATCATAATGACTTCTACTGATATAGAGTTAGGTTTACTTCTATAGAAAATCTTATAACCTAATATCATAGCTACCAACCTTACATCTTACTAAAAGATTTCATTAACTGTCGTATCTCTCTTATCCCACTTTGAATGGGTTAGGGTTTCCACTTGTTTTCTGATATTATTTTTTGTAACTGGGAGTGCTCCATCATTATCCAAACCTGTTATCTCATGAATCATTTGAGCACATATATTTACTGGTTTTTCTCCAATCCATATAAATTGGTCATGGATTCTACTTAGGATTATCTTAAACCATTCAGTTTCATGGAACTCATTCAGTAGCGTTACCTTGATAATGGACTGGTCTTCTAAGTGTTTAAAATCTTCTACCATTGATCCATCTACTTCTATCATCCCATCTAATTCACTATAGATGTTGACATCTCCAATGATCTCATACTTGCAATGTATGTATGCCCTAATGTCCTCTACATGCAACACATCCTAAGGGGTTTGCAAAAATGCTCCTTCTAGATCATCCTCACAAGACTTAAATGGATGTTTCTTGAGCTTATACCTAGGTCTATCCACAACATCAAAGATTACTAGTGCATCCATAACTTCTCAGAGAGTATCAAGTCTAAATACCTTTAACATGCTAGAATCTAGAACTTTTCTTCAAGCGATCATGCAATATGTCTGCTAGATGTCTGAAATAATTCACAACTCTACTCTCCTTAGTCTCTAATCAATAAATGGTGCAGAAATGATATGCTTCAAGCCTTTTTATCCTTTGCAAGTTGAGTAAGTGCATTAATCACAGGTAGCTCAACTTCGCATGTTGTCCAGTCAAACAAAATATCATGAACATGGATTATGAATATCCAAGTATTATGATCACAACCACACACTCTATAGTGTCTATACATACTATACCTAAGCTTGCATGATCTTATTCCACATAATCAGGGGCTAGATATATTTTGTTATCTGCATCCAATGCTCCCCCTAAGGCCATGCGGCCTTCTAGGTCGATGTCTTGATGAAATCATCATGCGAAGACACAATAGCATCTATTGTCTCTCCCTAAACCAATGCCTTATTTAACTCTTTTATCTTCCATACTTTTTCATCCTCTTCATTTGTAGATTTCTTGAAATGATTCTCAAACTCATCCATGTACTCAGTAAAAATTTTACCACTATCACCAACATTCTTCATTATAACCACAGGAGGTGGTCCTCTTGGTTCTCTTGGTCCTCTTCTATTGTCCTCTCCATTGTATTTGGAAGAATTTGCTATGTGTCCAAGGTTGTTGCATTTGTAACATGTAGGTGATCTCCTTCTATCCTGATTTACTTGTAGCTTACAATACCTTGTGCAGTATGCCCAAAGTTATTGCATTTGAGGCATGTGATCTTGGTTGCCGATACTTCTCTGATGTAGTCTTGTTTATATATAAACTGATTGGGTTTTCTACATTCTACTTTCTTATGGCCATAATCATAACAGTTATAATAATAACTAGAAAAGGGTTTGAAAGAATTGTTACCTCTGCAATCTCTTTTCATATGTCCAACTTTGTTGCATCCAAAGCATCTACCTCTGAAAGCTCTAGTCTGATCTCTAGGTCTCTCAAGAGTAGGTCTTTCTTTAGTCTTTTCTTCATTTTATTCTTCATTAGTCTTAGAACATTCTGCTTCATTGAATCCAACTCTATTCATGTTTCCTTTAGGTTTCTATCTTTCTCTTTGTTCATCAATCTTATCATTGCTCATGTACAACTTCTCAATATGAAATTTGGATTGAGTGAGTTCTCCTTTTATGATCCGATTGTACTTCTTGAATTCCTAACACTTATCCTTGTAGAGATCAATTTCAGTCTTCATTTTTCCTATCTGCTCATTTTCTTCTTTTAGTGACTCTTCAACTTTGTATCTTGCATCATTTTCATGTTGAATCTCTTTAATCATCAAAAGATTAATTTATTCTTTTTCCTACTCCAGCTTCTTTACTTGGTCTAATGTGTCATTGTCTGAATCCTCTTTGCTCTTGTCCATAAGGTCTTGTTTCTGACTTCTTGAAGTTTCAAGATATTCCTTTAGTTTCTTGATGAAACCTTCTTCTCTTCTCAATTTGAATTTCAATTTGCCATTCTCAGCCTTCTTTTTGTCTAGGTCATCAAGTGTTTCTTCAAAGTTCTCTTGCAAACTTTTTGAATCCGTTCTGATCTCCATTAAGCTATTAGGCTTTCTCTCCAATGGCTAATAGCTCTGATACCAATTGTTAGGATTAGGTAATACTAAGAGGGGGATCAATCATTATTACAACACTTTAATTTAAAATTCAACCAATTAAAAATAAACCATAAGAATGTTGAAATGAAAAGAACATAAATGTACAACACATAACTCATCACACCATGATTTTTTTTCGAGGAAACCTTGGCCAAGGGAAATCTCTGGTGGGGATGGTATCCATGACTATGCACTAAAATATAGTAGCCATGTTAGGAGATCTAGCCCTGTTAGGAGCTGATTATTACATAGTACATTTCCTTTTTAGAGGAATACAAAACCCTATTAGGGGTATAAAAAACCCTATTAAAGGTGGTGAGATTATAGCTCTTACAATCAAAATATTGTCACAAAGTGTTCTTCAAAAAATGAACAATAAAAGCACTTTCTATTCTTAGATAGTTCTAGTTATAGCTCTATCAAACACTGTTCTCGCATCTGCTCTTTGCTCTTAGATTCACATCCATCACATCATCATCACAATCATGTTTTTCGCATTCACAAAACACTCTATACTTATACAAACTTTTCCATTCAGTCAGCTCTCCAAAATGAATTACAAAACATAATAAATACTTATGCAAATGCTAAACATAGAGTCGGTGATCATATATTACCAAAGTGTCAGAAATATACAACATTTATCTAACTTAGAACATTTCCATATCAACAAAATTTTCCTCAATCATCCTGACTTCTCATATGCCCTATTTAATTGATTCTCTATCTTCGCATACCTTCACAATATTGTATCTCATTGATATGATCACCAAAACATGTGCAACCTTAACTGAAGGTCCTACATATCCCAAAATTTCTTCTACTAACTTTGAAAGACATAATATATCACATATTACTTTCACTAGCCAAAATAGTACCATAGTATACTATTATCCTAATTCTATACTTCATCTTTTTCATGACTGTGGCTCTAGTACCAAAACTCTATGTATGCAATCACTCCAACATAAGTATTGCCATAAATGATAACCCTTAAGTGATCCCTAGTGCTCCCAAACACCCTTTCCAACACCTTCTTGTGAAAAGTTATCATGGATGGTATTGGAATTTCATCCTATGATGGAACTAACCATATTTACATGTCTTGGGTGATTTATGAAGGCTTCCATAGAACCAATAGTAGGGACTTTGTCTGGTCCCATACATTTTTTATTTGTACCTATTGTTGTAGAAAAAAAGAGACCATGGAATTGTTGGGATCAATTGTTGGGTTAGATGAGCTGGCGAAAAGGTTAGGATACATATTCTTTTCCTTATTTGAACATGTTTGGGGTGGCATACAATGTATGACCTAGGAGATGATGGATGCAAAATAAGACTAAGGAAAGGTGCCTAAAGATGATGAAGACAATGCAAGAGGAGATGGTGTGCAAGATAGTCCTAAAATATCTAGGGACAAATGATGATGATAATTAAAGACTTAGGATTGATGTGTAGATGAGTGTAAGACACTTAAAAGGTGACGGTGATGAATGCAAACTAATGAGGATTCCCTAAGGACCTAAAGGTTAACTTAGATGTTGAAAAGATGTGAGTTTCTCTACCAAGTGCAAGTTCAAATGGATGTGACTTGTCAACCTAAGATGGACTTGTGATCTTTTGGAAGATGGGTTTTTTTTAATGTAAACCAACCTTTGGATCAAGTTGATAAGGTCACAAGAACAAGATATGCTACCCTAGACAATGTTTAGTCCAAGAGTGAAGCTATAAAGATGGGTTTGATTAAGATGTAGGTTCTAAGAAACTCAAAGGGATGTGACACCAAAGATGTTTGTTTGTTGGATTTTTGAATTGATTTTTTTGGATGAGGTTTGATTGGATATGCTTCCTAAGAGGATGGCCAAATGCCTGAGGGTGACCTTAAAATGCAATGATGGTAATGTAAACTTGTGATGGAGAAGAGAGAAATAATAGGTTTAAAGTGTCCCACCTAGTTATACCTCTCAAAGTTGGCATATGTGTGGTTCAAGTGATATTTTCTCATGAAACATGAAAGCTTGTTGTTGAAGATGTTAGAGTAATAAAGTGTTTTGTTATTATTTAAATCATGTTTGATTTAATTACTAAGTCACTTATTATCTCTTCCTACTTAAGCTAAACTTTAGGCATATAATAATTAATTGTTTTATTAATTATTATTATGCAACCTAGGTTTTACCATTTTAGGGTTTTAGATCTCCTTTTATAAGGATTTATCTCCTCATTTTTTGATAACTTTGTAACACATTATTATTAAATTGAAACTTTTATTTTTGCACATCAATGATTTCTCCTCTCATGTGGATCCATGCGTTCAAGCCTCTCTAGCTTCTTTCTTCTCTCTCTCTTTCTGTGACATTTGTTTGCATGTAGGTATTCTTGGAAACTATAGGTTGTTTACTTATCAACTCCAACATGGTATCAAAGCTTCAGATCTATTTTCCATTTTCCTCTTCTTGAGAGATTTGGTGATGTTCATCAGATCTACGTTTTCAAAGGGTTTTCTGTTGGATCTAGAGGGACCTCTCTTTCTAGTCATCTTGGCCTCAAACAGGCCTCATAGTTGCTTTCAGAGAACCCATGAACCCCTAAATTTACATAAAGTTTATCCATTTTGGAAAAAGTTGGAATCTGTGGCAAAACAAATTTGCAACTAGCCCCGACATAGATCTTGAGGTAGTCACTAGTGTTTTGGAGTATTTTTGGCTCAAACGAACCTCATCGTTGAGCTCACAGTGTCCAAGAACCCCCATTTTCATACAAGGCATGTCTAATTTGGATGACATTATAGTTCATGGAAAATTTAGTTTGGCATGCCAGGGTTGTATGAACTCGGCACATAAATCGAGTCAGTACGCATACAATTTACAATTTTTTTAAATTTTTTTTGGGGATGAGCACCACCTAGCGGCCACCTGCTAGCCATCACTGGAAACTATAGTCACCGCCCAACAACCCATAGACTATCAATAGTCACCATCGATGACTGTGATGTGTCACCGTCATGGTCACCATGCGGTGACTGGCACGTGATTGTCGCAGTCACTGCTGGGTTAACCGCATTGACCGGTAGTCACTGCCAGTGGTTCACGTGGTTTTCCCATTGGTTAGTCATTGCTGACAAAAAATGTCAATGCCTGAACCCGAGCGACAGGGTCACATGTTGAACCAACCATCAACGCAAGGAGCTAGCTTCCAATGCCCTGGTCACTAATGTGACCAGGGGCTCAATGTTTTTAGCCCCAGGGGCTGATTATTATTTTGTCATGATGATCATATGGTCATCAAATTTAGGCCAGTGAAATGTTGATGTCGGCAAAGTTCAACCCTCTTCTGCACTTTTTTGGGCCCTCCAACACAATTGTTGGTATTTTGTTCATAACTAGAGCATACGGTGTTGAAACGGGGAAACGAGATATTATCGGAAAGATCTATCTGAGATCTATCCAAATATGGAGGTTTAATTTTCTTATTTTTCTTTTTTTATGGTGTTTCTTTACTGTCAAAGCTAGATGTTCAGTTTTGTACTCCGAGAGCTCTATCTTGTGCATCTGGACTCTATTTTGGGAAAATGATATATCATTGAAAAGCTTGTTCTGAGACCTTTCCAGTTCTATGAGTCATTTTTCTAGATTCTTCTCTAGGTATATTTTATTCATTTTCTTTCATTTTTGCAATATGGTAGATATCTTGGATGTTTCAAGTCCTGGATCTCTTCCCTTTGACAGATGGCTCATCTTTGGTTGTTCTTTTGTTTCAACAGCCTTTTCTCTTCTTTGAGTAGTGTATACTTAGCTTTTGTAGCATTCTTTTATGCACACACACTGAGATAAAGTGTCATTCTATTGCATGTATGGGATCTTACACATGTTCATGCTCTTTGTACTCGCACTCCATTATAAAGTATCGGGGGGGTTGATGTTTGCCTTTGTTTTCCATCTACTTTTTTCATGTGATTGTTTTCTAAATACATTAGCCTCAAGTATTTCTATTTGTGTTTGTACTCTCTCTGCATCTTCAGTATTCCTAGTTCTTCTATATCATGTAGTTTTATATTGCACATTCTTTTTAGTGTACCTATCATTACTCCCTTGTTAAAATTATGGGGGGTTTCTACTATTGGTTCTTCTTCTTCCTTGGTTCGATAGTGTTAGCTACGTATTCAGTATTTGATTCTATGTACTAAGCGGATGCAGTGGCTGG
The DNA here is from genome assembly GCA_027943335.1 of Chamaecyparis obtusa. Classification (NCBI taxonomy): domain Eukaryota; kingdom Viridiplantae; phylum Streptophyta; class Pinopsida; order Cupressales; family Cupressaceae; genus Chamaecyparis; species Chamaecyparis obtusa. The sequence goes on along the minus strand of BSBK01007676.1, from coordinate 404,938 downwards.
GTACCTATGTATTCCGGTGAGATGGATCATTTACCATATGAACACTCTTCTCTTTCCTTTTCTTGGAAGAACTCTTCTACCTTTAATTGATCATCTCTTTAGACTTTGGTTTTTTTTGTTACAAGTAGTGGTTGTTGTTGCACTAAAGATCGACTTGTTAATGTCTAATACAACCAATAGACTTATAGAAGACACAAGAGGTGGTTAAGCCATGTCATGAATCTTGAGGGGAGCTCTGAACATTTTGCCAACAATCTTAGATCTAATTAGCTTTCAACTCGATTTCTATAGTATATACCAATAACATAAAACTTTTAGTCCACTATCCTAAAGTAAATAACTTGCAAAATATAAAAATTTCAACATCATCCACATCAAAATAACATTCACACAAGTATAACACTAGGATTTATAGTGGAAACCCAATTTGGGAAAAAAACACTTGTAACATGCTATTGATTTTCACTCTTCTGAAGTGAGCTCTATGAGAATCTAACCTTGTTAAAGGCTTACAATACACACTGTTAGGTGTGACCTGGTTAAAGGATTTAATCACCCTATTAAGAGTGGCCTTATTAGAGGGCTTAAGAACATTCCATCAGAATGTCACCTTGATTAAATGATTTATACAAAATGACTGTTAGGTCAACCTTGATTAAAAGATTTAGACTGACACAATGGTTAGAAAGTGACAGTAGGTTCTAATTTGAAAAATATACAACTCACTTTGCAAATATAGATCCACTTCACACATATGATGATTTACTAACTAACCTTCATTTCCATCTCCATCTTTGATTTTCTCAGAATTCTCTTCAAGCAATCACCACAACTCTATTTAGCTTTTTGCATCGTCACCTTCAACCTTCTTCTTATACTTATTAGTCAATAACATCAACCTCTTCTCTATACTGTAGCCTCACAATTAGGTTAATCTTATACCTCATTGATCAGGTAGATTAATCTTTTTCTGCTTAATCTCTTCCATAGATCTTAGGTTTAGGTCAGATTCATCAAATCCTTCCATCATTATGTTCTCCTTCTTTTCCTTCTAGATACATTTCTGAACTTCTCTTTAAAATCATAAGGAAATGATTTATCATGGATTAAATGTTTTATACCATCCATTAATAATGTCAACACATTTTACATATCCCAAGAATTGAACTATTTCAGCTGGGATTCTCAATTCTTTCTCAAAATGTAAATTACTGACACTCAGTCAATACTGTGTTCATCTCCTTAGTCATTATTGTGTATCTTGGTCATTGCTAACATTTTTCTTCTCAGCAATTATCTGTCACTCGAAAATTACTGATGTTCAGTCAACACTAGATTTTCTTGACATATACTGGTGCTCGATGGACACTAACATCACTCATCTTAAACTAGATTTCTTCACTTTTTCTTGGTTAAGCCTATGTTTCCAGTCTTTCTTCTTTACTTGGTGTTAAAGATAACAACACATTACCTTGTCAACATGCCAACTAATCAAGTACCCATTGAAGTATCACATAACTCAACCTTTCCTTAGGTTCTCTTTTTATCTCCTTGTCATCTTCAGCAAAAGATTTGGTACTCTCCTAGATAGAAATTGTCTTACCAGTTAGGTTTGACATCAATAACAATATAAAAATTGTTTCAATTGTAGTTTCCAATAATCTCCCTCTTTGGCATTGATGGAAAAACCACATGAACATCATATGAATCACCAAATAATCCAAAAATATATGTGCAACAAATATCCATTAATATCCTTAGCTTCATTATGATTCACATCCAACACATCCAAGTACCAGCCCCCTCTTGGATAGATTTATATTTTCCTGTTCATTGAATCTCTTTTGTTGTATCTGTCTCTCTAAATCTCTCTCTCTTTACTTAGAACTATTTTTCTTTTTTATATTTCTTCCTTTGGTTCATTTAATCTCTCCATCTTTGACAAAAATGCCAAATAAACTTGTGTCTCTTACATCTTTACCATATAGATGTCTTCATGTAAGTTATGTATGATGTATACTCCCTCTCTCATCTTTGCTTATGATTGATCAACATATTTTATTTACTTCTCACAACTCTAGGAAACTCCTAAAGTGTGACCTCTTCTACATCAATTTGTCAGATAATCTGATTAGCACATTTGATGCAGTGCTCCTATATGCTTCTAGGTAGCCTCAGTTAGGAGAATCACCCCTAATTTACCTCTAAGGTAAACATGATAATATTTAGGTCATGTTTTTGTGAATATATCTCCTAATTGTTCCTTTGTATTCACATATTCCAATCTCACTTCTTTGTCTTGAACCAACTCTCTCAAGTAATGATACTTGATAGAAATATGATTTTTCTTAGTGTGCATAATAGGATTCTTTGATATGTTAATAGCGCTTGTGTTATCATAGAAAATAACAAGCGGCTCAGTGATTTCCTCCTTCATACCTTTTAACAATTTATTTATCCACACTAAAGTTGAACATTTCACTGTTGCTGCTACATACTCAACTTATGTTGTAGATTGGGAAATGTAGTTCTATTTCTTGCTTGTCCAAGAGACTAATCTCTTTCCTAGAAAGAATACACCACTAATTGTACTCTTTTTTTCATCAACATATCTAGCCCAATCTGCATTAGTGTAAACTTTCAGTTCAAAGTTGTCATTCTTCTTGTAATACAATCCATAGTCCTTCATTCCTTTAAGATATCTCAATATCTTTTTCACTGCCATCATGTGAATCTCTTTAGGATTGGAATAAAATCTTGCAACAATCCCAACTGCTAGGGAAATATCTGGTCTACTATGAACAACATATTGTAGCTTTCCAATCATGGATCTATACAAGGTTTGATTCATTTCAGTTGTATTATCAGTTTTAGATAACTTTTATGTAGTAGCCATAGGTGTACTTACTGGTTTGGAATATTCCATACCAAAATTATTCAATATCTCTTTGACATATTTAGATTGAGTAATATAGATACCTTTCTTCATCTGATAGACTTGCAAACCAACAAAGAATTTTATCTCACCAAACATAGACATTTCAAATTCAATTTTCCTCTCATTTGAAAAGTTTTTACATAGGACATCTTGTCCTACAAATATGATATCATCAAAAAATATTTCAGCTAAAAAAATCCCTTTACCTTTTTTAGTCTTCATAACATATTTTTATCATCATTTGTCCTTACAAATCCAATCTTTATCAGATAGTTGTGCAGTCTTTCATGCCATACTCTAGGGGCTTGTTTCAATCCATGTAGTGCCTTGTGTATCTTGCAAACCATATTCTTCTTGCTTGGGTCAACAAATCCTTTTGGATAATCAATGTATACTTCTTCTAATATCCCATTCAGAAATGCAGATTTGACATCCATTTGATATAATTTGAATCCTTTATAAGCTACATAAGCAAGTAGAGTCCTCACTCCTTCCAATCTTGCAATAGGGGAAAATGTCTCCCCATATTCAATTCCTTCTTCTTGTGCATAACCCTTACATACCAGTCTGGCTTTGTTTCTAGTAACTTCTCCATGTTCATTGAGCTTATTTCTGAATACCCATTTTGTGCCAATAACATTCTTATCTTCTGGTCTCAGCACTATAGTCCAAGTTTTGTTCTTTTCTATCTGCTCTATTTCTTCATTCATGGCTTGTATCCAATCTTCATTTTCTAAAGCATCTTTCATTGTTTTAGGCTCTAACTCACATAGTAAGCATGTATGATCTTTCAACTTAATTCTTATCATGACTCCAGATTAGTTATCTCCAATGACTTATTCAGGCTTATGATGTCTTCTCACATACTATGCCAAAGTAGGTTCAAATTTCCTTTCTCCTTGGTCTTCATCTTCAGGTTCATCTTGTAAATTCTCTACCTCTTCTTCTGATTGCTTGGTAGCATCCTCTTGATGCTCGACAACATCTTGTTGTGGCTCGATAGACTCATGCAGTTCCTCAGCATCTAGTTTAGGTGCACTTCTGGCCTCCCCTTCTTCCATGTATATGAAATATCTATAATCTTCAGCCTCTTGCTTGCACTCCAATTCATTATTTTCTACATATTCATCAACTCAAACATTTGCACTTTCCACAATTTTTTTAGTGTTATAATTCAAACACATGTAAGGTTTTCTCTTAGTGGAATATCCTAGGAATATGCCTTCATCACTTTTAGCACCAAATTTTCCATTTCTATTTTATTTCAGTATATAGCATTTACTCCCAAAGACTCTAAAATATTTCACATTAGGTGCATAGCCATGCCATAACTTAAAAGGTGTAGCATTTTTACCTTTCTTGATTTATACTTGCTTTAAGGTATAAACAGTTGTACTTACTTCTCTCCAAAAATTTTGTGCAACACTCTTCTCTATCATCAGTGTTCTAGCACAATCCATTATTGATCTATTTCTCCTTTCTGCTATACCATTCTTTGGCAGTGTACTAGGTGCAAACATTTGTCTCTTTATTCCTCTATCATTGCATAACAAATTGAACTCATTTGATATAAACTCTCATCCTCTGTTAGATCTCAAACATTTCAATATTTTACCAGTTTCTTTCTCAAATTTTGCCAAATACCACTTTAAAAACTCATATGCATCATATTTCTCTTTCAAAAACATTACAGTCATCATTCTAGAATAGTCATCAAAAAACATAATGAAATACTTATCACCATAATACCTTTGTATACCCATAGGTCCACAAAGGTCAGTATGAGCCAATTCCAAAATATTGTTAGAAGTATATGTCTTGCTCTCAAAACTAGACTTTGTCATTTTTCCCAATTGACATTGTTTACACATCACATTATTAGGTTTCTTCAATCTTAATAAACCTCTAATTTTCTTCAACTTACTGATATTTACCAAATTGTCAAAGTTTACATGACACAACCTCTTATGCCATAACCATATATCATCATCTTGTGCAAACAAACATGTTTCTTTAGATATGTCTGGATAGAACAAGTTACATCTTGTATGTTCTCCACTTCCAATTAGTTCACTAGTGGCATCAAATATTTTATCCTTTCTGTGTTGAAATTCAACTCGGTAACCAGTACTGGTCAACTATGCCACACCCAGCAAATTATAGTTAAGACCTTCAACCTAATAAGAATTATCACATTTGATCTTATCAATTAATCTTATTGATTATTTTCCTTTCACAGGACATGGTGCATCATTACCAAACTTAACATTTCTACCTTTGTAATGATTAAGGATTTAAAACTTATTTTTATCACCAGTCATATGATGTGAACAACCTATCAATAATCCATTTATCACATTTACTAACATATGAAATAAGTGCAGTTTTCTCATCTTCATCAGAATCGTCTTTAATAGAAACATAAAAAAATTCTATTTCACATTCATCAGATTCACTATTTTCACTGTCAGTTTCCTCTTCAGCACTATAGCAAGATTTCTTACCTTTGTCTTTTTAGTCTCTGTACCTTTGGTGATCTCTATCATTTCTCTTGTCTTTGTACTTGTTTTCCCTTTTCTCATCTTTATCAGTCATTTTAGGGCATTTTGCTGCAATAAGGCCAACTTTGTTACATGAAAAATAGATAATAGGAAGTTTACCTTTATATTTACATTTTCCTCTCTTAAGCCTTCTAGCCATAAGTGTCTCAAGATTATCTAGATCATCATTAGAAGTGTCACTGTCATTGTTGTTGTTGCTGTCACTGCTCTCACACCTTTCTTTTCCCTTATTAGGCTTGTGAAGAGCCATTTGAGACTTGAATGCAGATTCAACATTATGAAAAGTGAATTTATCATAATTATACACCTCAAAAGAAGTAAGCTTTCCAAAATGACTTTCCAAAGTTAGAACATTACCAAGGTTACATCTTGATTCCTATATTACATAAATTCAGATAGCATAGATAGGAAGAAAGGTTCTCAATACTTTACTGATAAGAGTCTCATCATCAATGTTTCCATTAGCTCCTCTAATAACATTCACTACCTCCTTAATTCTACCACAATACTGAGCAATATTCTCTCCATCTCACATTTTCATTTCATCAAACTTACCTCTCAAGATTTTAGATTTGGATCTTAGTACATTTGTATCCCCACCATAGATAGCTACTAGAGTGTCACAAATTTTCTTTGCATTAGTACAATCCTTGATGTCTTTAGATTCAAGATAGGGAAAATGCAATCTCTAATATTTCCAGATTACGGTCTTGTTTAGCTTTCATCTCCTCATCAGTCAAAGGTGGAATAGGTATTACATACTCATTTTCCACATAGTATTTAATCGAATCACCAATACGAGCTAGATGCAATTTCATAAAACTTTTCCATGCAAGGAAGTTATCCTTGTTCAACTTCGATACCTCCTTTTTGTACATCTTGATCATTAGCTTCATGTACCTTCAAACTTTTTCTCTACAAGCACCAACAGCTCTGATACCACTTGTTAGAAGTAGTGGTTGTCTTTGCACCAAAAGATTGACCTACTAATGCTTGATACAACCACTAGACTTATAGAAGACACGGTGTTAAGAATTAATGTTGAATGCTTGGTAGACATTCTATAGCAGTTGTTGTTGCATTCATGACTATGATTTTCATTGATGTCAACACAGTGATCTTCTGGAGACTTGCGGAGAAGTAGACAGTGTTTTGATTAGCGCACGTGGGATATTGCAGTTGGAGATATGCAATGTTGAGGTTATACTCTTTGATATGTTATATGTCTATGATTAAGAGTGCAGACAGTAATTATTTTATTCATGAAAATTATGAGCATTTTCGTGGAAGTAGTATTCAGGCAATGTTCCTAAGTAGCGGTTTTTGGAAATCAGATGATATCTCCTAATCGGGATGGAATCTAGTTTTGCACAGTTAAAGGGAAGTTTCAGACACATTGTTAGTGATTTGGTTCCTAGTGCAAACTTTGAGGTTGCACGAGTGAAGAGTTATTATATCTGGAAGCTGACAGTTTTGTGTAATTTTGATGTAGCATGTGGAAACTTTTATTTTGTAATTGTGTGCCGACTCATTTGTAATTATTTGAGTATGGTATAAAGGAAGGAATTATTTTCCTTGTTGTAATTTTGATGTGTTATGCGCTATGCATGAAGTGAAGAAAAGAGCTAAGTATGAGAGTGAAATTGTGAAGGAAGACATGCGCAGTACAAAGATCTAAAAGTGAGATTTGATGTAGTAGTGAGTGCAGTTTGGCACAGTTAGAGAAGAGGTAACATATTATTCTATTGAATAATGAAAAGATTATTTGGATAGTGAGTTCAGTGATCTTACCCTGAAGCTATTTGGGTAGTGGGTCCTTCTGTCTTCCATAACTCCTAACAGGGTTAGAATCTTTTAACATGGATTCAAAATCTCCTAACAGGGATTTATATGTACTGAATGTATTTCATAAGACTCCTAACAGAGTCCATCCTTTCCCAAGGAATATTCATATTAGTGCATCTTTTGTGGCAATCATTCCCACCAGGGTTTACTCTTTGATCAAGAGGTTCCCTAGTCAACATATCTTGTGTTATTGTGTCATTGTGTATGAATATCTTTCTATGGTTGGTAATTATATTTCTTACATGGTTAAATGATGTTGAAGTTGATAAAACTTATAATTATCCGATAAATGATTCACCACCCCCCCCCTCTCTCAGTTATCTTGGTGGACTTTAATTTCTAACAATTGGTATTAGAGCAGCAGGTCCTTGAAAGGAAAGTTTAACAGCTTAAGGAGATCCATGGTGAATTTCAGGAAAGAAAGCCCTAAGTTTGATGAAGTAAATTTTGACAGCTAGAAAGAAAAGATGAAGACACATCTACTGTGTTTAGGACCAAGTTATTGGTTGATTACAAAGAATGATAGGACTATCATTGAAGAAGATAATCTTGAATCAAGCTCAAAAGATGAGGTAGATCTATTCATGTGTAACATACTTGCAAGAAAGCACTTTTGACAACACTTCCGGAGAATGAATACAGTCAGGTAAAATGTTTTAAAAAATCTCATGAAATTTGGAAAGCTTTATAATCTACTTTTGAAGGTGATGAACATGCAAAGAGAGCTAGATTACATAATTGGATATGTGGATTTGAGGATATTAGAATGATGGAAGATGAATCTGTTAGAAGCTATATTGGTAGAATGTCAGAAATTGTTGCAAGGATAAAATCTAGTGGAGGATCAAAGACAAAGAATGAAGTGATATGGAAAATTTTGAGGACATTGACTCCTGTATTTAAGCAAACAACATAGATGATTGAACAAGTTATACCTTGTACTATGAACTTTACAAAAGAGACTCTTCTTGGAAGATTGGAAGCAATAGAAATGAACCTGAGGGTATCAAGAGACTTACCTAGAATGGAGACAGCATTTAGTGCTCTTAGTGTTCATCCTACTTTGTCAAGAAGTACCAGTGTGAGTGGAGATTATGCCAGCAACAGATCTAGAAATGAAGAAGACAAGAGGATTGAAGAAGGTATTGCCTTGCTTGTGAAAAGAGAACCAGACGGTCAGAAAATTTTTAAATGTTGGATAACTTGTGTGATAAAGAATAAAATAGGAAAAAATTTGATTGGAATTGGATCTAGAACCAGAGGTAATATATTTAAATTGAATCCTACTAAGATGACATTTTTGATTACTAAGATTGATGACAGTTGGTTATGGCATAGAAGGTTTTGTCATATAAACTTTGATAACATTGTGAAAGTAAGTACTACACTTGCAGAAAGGGATTTGCCTAAAATTATGAAGCCTACTAATATGATTTGCAAAGAATGTGTGATGGCTAAGCAGAAGAGAAGTTCATTTCCTAGTAAGAAGTTCACATCGGCAAAGAAGTTGGATATTGTTCATACAGACTTGAGTGGTCCTACCAGGACTAGAGGATTCTATGGAGAAAGGTATTTTATGATTCTTGTTGATGATTTTACAAGAATGATGTGGATTGCATTTCTAAAAGAAAAATCTGAAGCATTTGATAAGTTTAAGATCATTAAGAATAAAGTTGAGAATGAATCTGGAATGAAGATTAAATGTTTGAGATTTGATAGAGGTGGTGAATTTACTTCTAGAGAGTTTAACACTTTTTGTGAAGTGAATGGTATTAAGAGACAATTTTCAGCCCCTAGAACACCTAAACAAAATGTTATCACAGAAAGAAGAAACAGGTTAGTGACTGAAGCAGCAAGAGCTATGTTATTTGAGAATGATTTGGTGAAGACATTCTCGAGAGAAGTGGTGAATACAGTAGTATATACAATGAACAGAGTACAAATTAGAGCAGACACAGACAAGACACCTTATGAATTATGGTTTGGACATGCATGCTAAGTTAAGTATTTTAGAATTTTTGGAAGCAAATGTTATATAAAGAGAGATGATGATATTGGAAAGTTTCATCCTATAAGTGATGAAGGAATTTTTCTTGGATATTCTTTGAAAAGAAAAGCATATAGATGTTACAATAAGAGAACTAAAACTATAGTTGAGAGCACAAATGTTAAAGTTGATGAGAAGTTCAAAATTCAAGAAAGAATGCTTGATTATGAATCTGATGAAGAAGCTCATCCTCATCCTCACACTGAATCTACTGAATTATTCTATGAGACTGATAGTGAATTATTGAATGAGAATCCTGCAGAAGAAACCAGAGAGGAATCTAGAGAAGAATCTACAATTGAAACAAGATCTATGACTATGACATCAAACAGGTATCTATCAAGACATCATCCTGTTGAACAAGTTATTGGAAGTTTGGATAGAGGAGTTCTGACTTGTAATAAGGTATATTTATGTTTGATTTCTCAAATTGAACCTAAATCTACTAGTGAAGCTTGTGAAGATGAACATTGGATTAATGTTATGAAAGAAGAACTAGATCAGATTGAAAAGAACAAGACATGGGAATTGGTCCCTAGACCTAAAGACAAGAATTTGATTGGAACTAAATGGGTATTCAGAAACAAGATGAATGAACAAGGAGAAGTGGTAAGAAACAAAGCAAGATTGGTATGTAAGAGATACTCATAGCAAGAAGGAATTGACTATGAAGAAACTTTTGCACTAGTAGCAAGACTTGAAGCAGTAAGAATGTTTTTGGCTTATGCATCTTTTAAGAAATTTAAAGTGTATCAGATGGATGAGAAGTCCACATTTCTCAATGGTGAATTGGAAGAAGAAGTCTACATTGAGCAGCCTGAAGGTTTTCCTTTGACTCAAGAAGGAGATATGGTATGTAAATTGAAGAAAGCATTATATGGACTAAAGCAAGCACCTAGAACTTGGTATGCTATACTGGATAAGTATTTGTTGAAATTGGGATTTACTAAAGGAACAGCTGATAGCAATTTATACACAAAAGAAATTGAAAATGGTTTTTTGGTTATAGTTATTTTTGTTGATGACATTATCTTTGGAGGAGAAGATGAAGCTAGTGACAAATTTGCTGATGAAATGAAGACTTAATTTGAAATGAGTATGATTGGTGAGATGAAATACTTTTTAGGATTATAGATAACATAGAATAATGATGGTATCTTTGTATGTCAGAAAAATTACTTGAATGATTTACTGAAAAGATTTGGAATGGAGAACTATAAACCAGTTGGAACACCTATGGTTACAGGACACAAACTATCTAGCAAAGATGAAACACCGACAGTTGAGTAGAATAAATACAGATCCATGATTGAAGGATTGCAATACTTAACACACAATAGACCAGATATACAACATTCAGTTGGAATGGTAGCAAGATTTCAAGCTGAACCTAGAGAGTCACATTATGTAGCAGTAAAGAGGATACTGAGATATTTAAGAGGCACAATGGACTATGGATTGTGGTATGAAAAATCTGATGATTTTACCCTATGTGCATATACAGATACTGATTAGGGAGGTAGTGTTGATGACAAGAAAAGCACCAGTGGTGGAGCCTTTTTTCTTGGAGGCAGATTAGTTTCTTAGCTAAGCAAGAAGCAGAATTGTATTTCACAGAGCACAACAGAAGTAGAGTATGTAGTAGTAGCAAAAAATTGTAACCAGATAATTTGGATGAATCAAATGCTGAAGGATATTGGAATTAAGTTTGTTGAGCCTGTTGTCATACATTGTGACAACACCAGCATAGTTAGTATGTCTAAGAATCCCGTATTACATTCTAAGACAAAGCATATAGAGATCAAATATCATGTTGTAAGAGAGAAAGTTGCTGAGAAAGAAGTTAGACTAGAGTACATAAGCACAAAGGAACAGATACCAAACATATTTACTAAGGCTTTAGCTAAGGATACATTTGAGTATCTGAGAGGTATGCTTGGGGTTATGCCCCAGCTTACTTTTGAGTAATGTTGCAGCTAGTTACATTCATCTAGTGGTATATGAACCCTATCTTTCTTCTAGATTGGAGGTTGGTACTTCCTCTATGGTGGAGTATGTGTATCTGAACTAAGTCATGAGGACTCTTGTCAATGTATTTTCTGAATAGTATCTTTTCACATTGAGTTGTTGTTGACATAGTGATGAAATTTTTGTCATTGATGTCAATGGGGGAGAAGTGTACATGAAAAACCACTTGTACCATCTGTTGGAGAGAATTGAATAGGATAACGAAGCAAGATTTGATTGATGAAGAGGATTTGAAGAAGTAGTGTTGCAGTATTGGATTTTTGGAACATCGGATGTTTTTCATCTATGTTGCCATGAATGCCAATGAGGGAGATTGTTAGGAATGAATTTTGAATACTTGGCAGTCATTCTATAGTAGTTGTTGTTGCATTCATGACTATGATTGTCATTGATGTCAACACAGTGATCTTCTGGAGACTTGCAGAGAAGAAGAAAGTGTTTTGATTAGTGCACATGGGATATTGTAGTTGGAGATATGTGATGTTGAGGTTACACTCTTTGATATGTTATATGTCTATGATTAAGAGCGTAGATAGTAATTATTTTATTCATGAAAGTTATAAGGATTTTGGTGGAAGCAGTATTCGGGCAGTGTTCCTGAGTAGCAGTTTTTGGAAATCGGATGATATCTCCTAATCAGGATGGAATCTAGTTTTTCATAGTTAAAGGGAAGTTTGAGACACATTGTTAGTGACATGGTTCACAGCACAAAATTTGAAGTCACATGAGTGAAGAGTTATTGTATCTAGAAGCCGACAGTTTTGTGTAATTTTGATGTAGCATGTCAAAACTTTTATTTTGTAATTGTGTGCCAACTCATTTGTAATTATTTGAGTATGGTATAAAGGAAGGAATTTTTTTCCTTGTTGTAATGTTGATGTGTGATGTAGTATGCATGAAGTGAAGAAAAGAGCTAAGTATGAGAGCGAAATTGTGAAGGAAGACATGCGAAGATAGAGATCTGAAAGTGAGATCTGATGTAGCAGTGAGTGTGGTTTGGAAAAGTTAGAGAAGAGGTAACATATTATTATGTTGAATAATGAAAATATTATTTGGACAGTGAGTTCAATGATCTTACCCTAAAGTTGTTTAGGCAGTGGGTCCTTCTGTCTTCCATAACTCCTAACAGGGTTAGAATATTTTAACAGGGATTCAAAATCTCCTAACAGGGATTTATATGTACTGAATGTATTTCATAAGACTCCTAATAGATTCCATCCTTTCACAAGGAATATTCATATTAGTGCATCTTTTGTGGGCATCATTCCCACCAGGGTTTACTCTTTGATCAAGAAGTTCCCTAGTCAACATATCTTGTGTTATTGTGTCATTGTGTATGAATATCTTTCTATGGTTGGTAATTATATTGCTTACATGGTTAAATGTTGTTGAAGTTGATAAAAGTTATAATTATATGATAACTAATTCACCCCCCACCCTCTCAGTTATCTTGGTGCACTTTACTTTCTAACACATAGGAGGTGATTAAGCCATGTCACGAATCTCTAGGGGAGTGCTAAAAATTTTACCAATAATCTCATATCTAATTAGATTTCAAATAAGTCTCTATAGCATATACCAATAACATAAATCTTGAAGTCCACTGTCCTAAAGTAAACAAGTTGTAGAATATAAAACTTTCAACATCATCCACATCAAAATAACATTCAAACAAGTATAACACTAGGATTTATAGTGGAAACCCAATTTGGGAAAAACCACTTGTAACATGCTACTGATTTCCACTCTTCTAAAGTGAGCTCTGTGAGAATCCAACCCAGTTAAACGTTTACAATACACACTGTTAGGTGTGACCTAGTTGAAGGATTTAATGACCCTATAAAGAGTGGCCTTGTTAGAGGGCTTAAGAACATTCCATAAGAATGTCACCTTGATTAAAGGATTTATACAAAATGACTGTTAGGTCAACTTTGATTAAAGGATTTAGACTGATACAATGGTTATAAAGTAACAGTAGGTTTTGATCTGAAAAATATACAACTCACTTTGCAAATACATATCCACTTTGCACATATTCTGATTTACTAACTAACCTTCATTTCTATCTCCATCTCTGATCTACTCAGAATTCTCTTCATGAAATTACCACAACTCTGTTCAGCTTTTCACAGCTTCACCTTCAGCATTCTTCTTATACTTATCAGTCAATAACATCAACCTCTTCTTTATATTGTAACCTCGCAATTAGGTTAATCTTATACCTCCTTGATCAGGTAGATTAATATTTTTTCGCTTGATCTCTTATGTAGATCTTAGGTTTAGGTTAGATTCATCAAATCCTTCCATCATTATGTTCTTCTTTTTCTTCTAGATACATCTCCAAACTTCTCTTTAAAATAATAAGAGAATGATTTACAATGCATTAAATGTTTTATACCATCCATTAATAATGTCAACATGTTTTACATATCCAAAGAATTCAACTATGTCGGCTGGAATTCTCAATTCTTTCTCAAAATGTAAATTACTGACACTCGGGAAATATTATGTTCATATCCTCGTCCATTATTGTGTATCTCAGTCATTGATAACATTTTTCTTCATGAAAATTCTCTGTCACTTAGCAATTACTAATGTTCGGTAAACACTAGATTTTCTCGACATATACTGATGCTTGGTCAACATTAACATCACTCAGCTTAAACTAGATTTCTTCACTTTTTCTTGGTTAAGTTGATGTTTCCAGTCTTTCTTCTTTACTTGGTGTTAAAGATAAACAACACATTACCTTGTCAATATTCCAACTAATCAACTACCCATTGAAGTATCACATAACTCAACCTTTCCTTAGGTTCTCTTGTTATCTCCTCATCCTCTTCATCAAAGATATGGTATTCTCCTAGATAGAAATGATCTTACCAGTTAAGGTTTGACATAAATGACAATATAACAATTGTTTCAATTCTAGTTTCCAATAAGCTCCCTCTTTGGCATTGATGGAAACACCACATGAACATCATATGATTCACCAAACAATCCAAAAATATATGTGCAATAGATCTGCATTATTATCCTTAGCTTCATTCTTATTCTCATCAAACACATCCAAGTACCATCTCCCTCTTGGATAGATTTAGCTTTTCCTGTTCAATGAATCTCTTTTTCTGTATTTGTCTCTCTAAATATCTCCCTCTTTTCTTAGAACCATTTTTATTTTCTATATTTCTTCCTCTGGTTCATTTAATCTTTCCCTCTTTCACAATAATGCCAAATAAACTTGTGTCTCTTACATATTTACCATGTAGATGTCTTCATGTAAGTTATGTATGATGTATACTCCCTCTATCATCTTTTCTTATGGTTGATCAATTTGTTTTTTTTACTTCTCACAACTCTAGGAAACTCCTAAAGTGTGACCTCTTCTCCATGAATTTATCAGATAATCTTATTAGCACATTTAATGTAGTGCTCCTATATGCTTCTAGGTAGCCTCAATTAGGGGAATCACCCCTAATTTACCTTTAAGGTATTCATGAGCATCTTTAGGTAATTCTTTTATGAATATATCTTCTAATTGTTCCTTTGTATTCATGTATTCCAATCTCACTTCTTTTTCTTGAACCAACTCTCTCAAGTAATGATACTTGATACCAATATGCTCAGTCTTAGTGTGCATAATATGATTCTTTGATATGTTAATAGCACTTGTGTTAGCACATAATATAACAACCGGCTTAGTGATTTCCTCCCTCATACCTTTTAACAATTTCTTTATCCACACTAAATTTGAACAATTCACTGTTGTTGCTACATACTCACCTTCTATTGTAGATTAGGAAATGTAGTTTTATTTCTTTCTTTTCCAAGAGACTAATCTCTTTCCTACAAATAATGTTCCACCACTTGTACTCTTTATGTCATCAACATTTCCAACCCAATCTACATCAGTGTAAACTTTCAGTTCAAACTTGTCATTGGGTGACCCCACAATAGTGGGTTACAATTTTTTAGACATGCTGAGTTTTGCTGAAATGACACATTTTTAATAAAATATGATTATTTAAGCCTTGAGAGGTTCAATTTCAAGGAATTAATTATAAATGGTTAGCTCAAAGCCTCTTAGATAAAAAAAAATCATTGATATAACATGTATACTCCTCATTCATTCCTACAATGGAGTCTCCTTCGCACCTATTAAAATGCTGATAAAAAATCACTTCGACTTTATCTTTTGGAAAATCAAATGAATCCATTTGAAAAAACTATCTATGTAGCAAGGTACCACTGAGAAAACTGTTCCAAATTATTATAATGTTAATATATATTAAGTTTATTATGACTTTGTATTTTTAGTTTTACTAAACATAGATATTTCACCGTATCTCCACCTCTATGTTCGATGCTTATGGAAAAATAGTAAATGAGAGGAAAAAAATTCTAAAAAATATCTATTCACTAGGTATTGAAGTTATCTTTCTATCAAAAAAAATAAAAAAAAAATTGGACAAATACACAAAAAGTTATAAGCTATGTAGTCAAGGTATGTCAAAATTATGGCTTAGTCAACTTCAAACGTTAAGAAAATATGAAATAATCATTATAATGTTGTAAAACCAATTGCATGCCCTCCATATGAACATTTAAAAACTAAATTTGAAAGAATCACATTGATATCTATTTTAGAAAAAAAGTTATGCTCTACGAAAACAATGTAACTCTTTGAAAATGACATTTTTAGCAACATACCAATTTTTGTGGGAGAAAGAAAAAACCAATCAAATCAATTCAAAAATAAAAATAAAAAATATATTTAGAATCTACATAGAAAATCCTAAAAGACTCTAATTTACTTCATCTTTTAATTCTTAACGGTTTAATGACAATATGCATTTGAATCTAAAAGTTTTATTCAAAATTTAGAGTACAATGTCTGTTCAGGCAAAAAAGTGTAACCCACTATTGTGGGTTCACCGCATTCTTCTTGTAATACAATCCATAGTCCTCATTTCATTTAAGATATCACAATATCCTTTTTACTGCCATCATGTGACTCTCTTTAGGATTGGAATAAAATCTTGCAACAATCCCAAGTGCTAGGGAAATATCCAATCTACTATGGACAACATATTGTAGCTTTCCAATCATGGATCTATACAAGGTTTAATTCACTGCAGCTGTATCATTAGTTTCTGATAACTTTTTTCCAGTAGCCATAGGTGTATTTACTATTTTGGAATCTTCCATACCAAAAGTTTTCAGTATCTCTTTGACATATTTAGATTGAATACCATAGATACCTTTCTTCATCTGATAGACTTGCAAACCAAAAAAGAATTTGATCTCACCAAACATAGACATTTCAAATTCAGTTTGTTTCTCATTTGAAATTTTTTGACATAGGGCATCTTTTCCTCCAAATATTATATCATCAATAAATATTTCAGCTAAAAAAATCCCTTGACCTATTTCATTCTTCATATACAAATTGATGTTGAAATGTTTGCTTACAAATCCAATCTTTATCAGATAGTTGTGGAGTCTTTCATACCATGCTCTAGGGGCTTGTTACAATCCATACAGTACCTTTTATATCTTGCAAACCATATTCATCTTTCTTGGGTCAAAAAATCCTTCTGGTTGATCAATGTATACTTCTTCTAATATCTCATTCAGAAATGCAGACTTGACATCCATTTGATATACTTTGAATCCTTTATAAGCTGCATAAGTAAGTAGAGTCCTCACTCCTTCCAATCTTGCAACAGGGGAAAATGGCTCCCCATAGTCAATTCCTTCTTCTTGTCCATACCCCTTACATACCAGTATGGCTTTGTTTCTAGTAACTTCTCCATGTTCATTGAACTTATTTCTGAATACCCATTTTGTTCCAATAACATTCTTATCTTTTGGTCTCAGCACTAGAGTCCAGGTTTTGTTCTTTTCTATCTGCTCTATTTCTTCATTCATGGCTTGTATCCAGCCTTCATTTTGTATGGCATCTTTCACTTTTTTAGGCTCAAACTAACATAGTAAGCATGTATGATCTTTCAACTTACTTCTTGTCATGACTCTAGATTCTTTATCTCCTATGATTTGTTTAGGCTTATGATATCTTCTCACATACTATGCCAAAGTTGGTTTAGATTCCCTTTCTCCTTGGTCTTCATCTTTAGGTTCATCTTGTAAATTATCTGCCTCTTCTTCTGATTGCTCAGTAGCATCCTCCTGATGCTTGGCAACATCCTCCTAATGCTTGAAAACATCCTCCTGATGCTCGGTAACATCCCGTTGATGCTCGACAACATCTTGGTGTGGCTTGATAGACTTGTGTAGTTCCTCAACATCTGGTTTAGGTTCACTACTACCCTCTCCTTCTTCCATGTATACAAAATATCTGTAATCTTCAGGCTCTTTCTTGCACTCCAATTCATTATTTTTTTCATATTCATCAACTCTAACATTTCCACTTTCCACAATTTTGTTAGTGTTAGAATTCAAACACTTGTAAGCTTTTCTCTTAGTGGAATATCCTAGGAATATGCCTTCATCACTTTTAGCATCAAATTTTCCATTTGTATTATCTTTTAGTATATACCATTTACTCCCAAAGACTCTAAAATATTTCACATTAGGTGCATAACCATGCCATAACTCAAAAGCTATAGCATTTGTACCTTTCTTGATTTGTACTTGGTTTAAGGTATAAACATATGTACTTACAACTTCTCTCTAGAATTTTGGTGCAACATTCTTCTCTATCATCAGTGTTCTAGAACAATCCATGATTCATTTGTTTCTCCTTTCTTCTATACCATTCTATGGCCATGTCCTAGGTGTAGACATCTATTTCTTTATTCCTATATCATTGTAGAATAGATTGAACTCATTTGATATAAACTCTCCTCCTTTGTCAAATCTCAAATAATTTAAGCTTTTACCAGTTTCTTTCTCAAATTTTGCTAAATACCACTTAAACAACTTAAATGCATCATATTTCTCTTTCAACATCATTCTAGGAAAGTCATCAATAAACATAATGAAATACTTATCACCATAATAACTTTGTACATCGATAGGTCCACAAAGTTTAGTATGAACCAATTCCAAAATATTATCATAAGTATATGTCTTGCTCTTAAAACTAGACTTTGTCATTTTTCCCAGTTGACACTGTTAACACATCACATTAATAGGTTTCTTCAATCTTGGTAAACCTCTAATTTTCTTCAACTTACTGATATTTACCAAATTGTCAAATTTTACATGACACAACCTCTTATGCCATAACCATACATCATTATATTGTGCAACCAAACATGTTTCTTCAGATAGGCCTAGATAGAACAAGTTACCTCTTGTCTGTTCTCCACTTCCATTAATTAGTTCACCAATGGCATCAAATATTTTAGCCTTTCTGTGCTGAAATTCAACTTGGTAACCAGTACTGCTCAACTGTGCCACACTCATCCAATTATAGTTAAGACCTTCAACTGAATAAGCATTATCACATCTGATCTTATCAATTAATCTTATTGATCATTTTCCTTTCACATGACATGGTCTATCATTACCAAACTTAACACTTCTACCTTTGTAATGATTAAGGATTTCAAACTTATTTTTATCACCAATCATGTGATGTGAATAAAAACTATCAATAATCCATTTATCACCTTTACTAACATATGAAATAAGTGCATTTTTCTCATCTTCATTAGAATCATCTTTCATAGCAACATAAAAAACTTCTATTTCACATTCATCAGATTCACTAGTTTCAATGTCAGTTTCCTCTTTAGTAATATAGAAAGATTTCTTACATTTGTCTTTGTAGTCTCTGTACCTTCAGTGATCTCTATCATTTCTCGTGTCTTTGTACTTGTTTTCCCTTTTCTCATCTTTGTCATTCTTGTTATGGTATCTTGTTGCAATATGTCCAACTTTGTTACATGAAAAATAGATAATAAGAATTTTACCTTTATATTTTCCCTTTTCCTCTCTTAAGCCTTCTAGCCATAAGTGCCTCAAGATCATCTATATCATCATCAAAAGTGTCACTATCACTATTGTTGTTGTTGTTGTTGTTACTATCAGTGTTCTCACATCTTTCTTTCCCCTTCTTAGGATTATGAAGAACCATTTGAGACTTGAATGCAGATTCAACATTATGAATAGTGAAGTTATCATAATTAGACACCTCAAAAGAAGTAAGCTTGCCAACAAGACTTTCCAAAGTTAAAAAATTACCAGGGTTACATCTTGATTCTTTTTGTAGAAATTCTAATAGAATATATATGAAGCACGACTCTCAATAATTTACTAATAACAATCTCGTCATCAATGTTTCCATTACCTCCTCTAATAGCATTCACTACCTCCTTAATTCTACCACAATACTGAGAAATATTCTCACCATCTTGCATTTTCATTTTATCAAACTTACCTCTCAGTCTTTCATATTTGGCTCTTAGTACATTTTAGTCCCCACCATAGATAGCTGCTAGAGTTTCCCACATTTTCTTTGCATTAGTACAGCCCTTTATGTCTTCAAATTCATAATAGCTTAGGGCAGATGCAATATCCAACATTTCCTAATTGTTTTCTTATTTATCTTTCATCTCCTTGGCAATCAAAGGTGCAACAGGTATTACATACTCATTTTCCACATAGTATTTCACCGAATCATCAATACGAGCTAGATGCAATTTCATCAAAATTTTCCATGCAGGGAAGTTCTCCTTGTTCAACTTTGGTACCTCCTTTTTGTACATCTTGATCATTAGTTTCAATTACCTTCAATATTTCTCTCTGCAAGCACCAAAAACTCTGATACTACTTGTTACATGTAGTGGTTGTCATTGCACCAAAAGATCAACTTGTTAATTCCCGATACAACCACTAGACTTATAGAAGACACAGGAGGTAGTTAAGCCATGTCACAAATCTCGATGAGAGCACTGACTATTTTTCCAACAATATTAGATCTAATCATCTTTCAAATCGGTCTCTATAGCATATACCAATAACATAAAACTTGCAGTCTACTATCCTAAAGTAAATAACTTGTAGAATATAAAACTTTCAACATTATCCACATCAAAATAATATTCACACAAGTATAACACTATAATTTATAGTGGAAACCTAATTTGGGAAAAACCACTTGTAACATGCTACTAATTTTCACTCTTCTAAAGTGAGCTCCATGAGAAGCCAACAAGGTTAAAGGTTTACAATACACACTATTAGGTGTGACCTAGTTAAAGGATTTAATCACCCTATTAAGAGTGTCCTTGTTAGAGGACTTAAGAACATTCCATCAGAATGTCACCTTGATTAAAGGATTTATACAAAATGACTGTTAGGTCAACTTTGATTAAAGGATTTAGACTGACACAATGGTTAGAAAGTAACAGTGGATTCTGATCTAAAAATATATACAAATCACTTTGCAAATACATATCCACTTCACACATATGTTGATTTACTGACTGACCTTCATTTCCATCTCCATCTCGAATCTTCTCAGAATTATATTCAAGAAATCACAACAACTCTGTTCATATTTTTGCAACTTCACCTTCAGCCTTCTTCTTAGACTTATTAGTTAATAACATCAACCTCTTCTCTATACTGCAACCTCATAATTAGGTTAATCTTATACCTCCTTGATCAGGTAGATTAATCTTTTGTCTCTTAATCTCTTCTGTAGATCTTAGGTTTAGGTTAGATTCATCGAATCCTTCCATCATTATGTTCTCCTTCTTTTCCTTCTAGATACATTGCCAAACTTCTCTTTAAAATCATAAGAAAATGATTTACCATGCATTAAATGCTTTATACCATCCAATAATAATTTCAACTTTTTTTTACATATCTCAAGAATTCAACTATGTTGGTTGGGATTCTCAATTCTTTCTCAAAATGTAAATTACTGACACTCAGTCAATATTGTGTTCATCTCCTTAGTCATTACTGTGTATCTCGGTCATTGCTAACATTTTTCTTCTCAGCAAATATATGTCACTCGACAATTACTGATGTTCGGTCAACACTAGATTTGCTCAACATATACTGGCGCTTGGTCAACACTAACATCACTCGGTTTAAACTAGATTTCTTCACTTTTTCTTGGTTAAGCCTATGTTTCTAGTCTTTCTTCTTTACTTGGTGTTAAATATAAACAACACATTACCTTGTCAATATGCCAACTAATCAAGTACCTATTGAAGTATCACATAACTCAACCTTTCCTTAGGTTCTCTTGTTATCTCCTCATCCTCTTCATCAAAAGATATGGTACTCTCCTAGATAGCAACTATCTTACCAGTTAAGGTTTGACATTAAGGAAAATATAACAATTGTTTCAATTGTAGTTTCCAACATTTTTATGCCATCTTTATCTTCGAGTTTAGGTGTTTTCCTTTATTTTTCTATTGATTTGATTAGTGTCATTTGAGGGCACTCATGTAGATTACATTATTCTATATCTGTGACTTCAGTTGTTTTCCTTTGTTTGCCTCTTGATACAAGTAGTGTCATTTGAGGGAACTCGTGCAAATTACAATCTTCTCTACCTGGTCATATTTTACTAGAGGATCTTCAGATCAACAGTTACTTCTTGATAGAGTTTGCAGCTTCTTGCTTTAGTGATGTTCTACATGTTCATCCTTGTTCTTATTTTCTAGAACATTCCCTAGTTTTTGAGGCTTCTTCAGTCCTTCAAACTAGTCTTCATCTCTTTTTGGAGTAGAGTTTTTTCAATGTGGTTTTCTCTATTTCTCCTCTTTTATAGAGAATATCTTTTGTACTTGGGTACTTGATCAAGCTTTTGTTTTTGGGACCTATTTTCTTTTAGTAGTTCTTTCTATGTTTTTAGCTTCTCCCAAAGTTCATCTTAAGGGGGGGGGGGGTTAGATTAATGAAGTTTTTTCTTATTAATTAAATCATGTTTGATTTAATTACTAAGTCACTTATTATCTCTTTCTTCTTAAGATAAACTTTAGGCATATAATAATTAATTTCTTTATTAATTATTATTGTGCAACCTAGGTTTTACCCTTTTAGGGTTTTAGATCTCCTTTTATAAGGATTGATCTCCTCTTGTTTTGATAACTTTGTAACACAAATTATTGTTGAATTGCAACTTTTTTTTGCACATCAATGATTTCTCCTCTCTCATGGATCCATGTGTTTAGGCCTCTCTAGCTTCCTTCTTCTCTCTCTTTCTATGACAAGTGTTTGTGTGCTAGTGTTCTTGGGAGCTATGGGTTGTTTACTCATCAACTCTAACAGAAGATAATATTTTCATACTTCTCACATTCTTGGATTTATTGTTGGATTGATTTTACAATATTTTTGCTTTTCTTTTCTTCTTGATTGGAAATCTTATTTTCTTTGAACACACGGGGTAATAGTACCTTCACTTTCTTATGTTTCCCCAAGTCAAACATGTGTTCAAACTTTGGTCTCAAAATTCTAAGTTTGAATGGAACAAAATTTGGTGAAAATAACAACTTTTTAACAAGTTTTGGGATTCATCAAACTAGGTAGTGACTACGCTAAGTATACCTTGGATTTTGTTGGAAATCTATTAGGGAAAGTGAGATAGTGAGAGGTGGTGAATTAGATATCAACCAATTTATACATTTTGACATAAAAAAACTTGTATAGCATAATCATCAAACTTAACATTGTAACAGATCTAATATCCTAATCATCATCCATGAAAATAAATATAACACAATAATTTTGGTTACCCAGAAACCCTTGAAAGGTAAAACTAGGGTGGGGATGACACCCACAAATATTCACTACTGCAGTATTAAAGTTTTCCTATTAAGGCTACAAGTTTGATCATAAAAGATTATCTAACCTGTGAGGGGTCTACCCTGTTAAGAGCTTTGAGACTTATACAATCTACCTTGCAAAAGGATTTAAAACTTACAACTAAGTAAGAACTTGGTTAAGAGATTTACTAAGGTTTGTTAAAACCACTTTATTAAAATATTTACCCTGATTCACCTGTTAGAATGTTTATGTACCTGATCCTTCAGTTTTTACTGTGATTCTAATTATAGATCTTCTCCTTACACTATAGATTTGATCTCCTCTATCAAATATGTCTTTGTTCTATCCTTCACTGCTCTTCTTGGTCACTGAACTTGGTTTTTACTAGTCAAAACAGTTTTCTTCTCTGCAAGTATGAGATCTCCTTCATACTCATGCTCCTCTCATAATACATTTTAGGGTTCATATCTCATATTATATAAAAAATTGATCATCTCCATGATTTGAGATCTACAATCTAGATTATCTACTTTTTCCACTTAACCATTCCCTAATTCTGATTGGTTCCATGAGTTACATAGGGATTAATGATTACAATTCCAAGGCATAATCATCTCCATGATTTCCTCAATAAATAATAAATCTACTATAGATGTTGGCCAAAATGGTTTACCTAAGTGTTTGTGCCATAACAAACACATATGTCAAATTGGGATTGCTTGGCATTCAATATCTCTGGCACTCGGCAATTACTATTCTTCATACCCTATTACTCGGCACTGACATAATTACATAACTCGGCATAAACTGACTCTATTAAAAATGAAGTACTCAGTGACCATTGTCTTACTCAGTAGTAAATACTGCTCTGTAAATGTACAATATACATGACTCGACCTATACATGATGACTTGATCACAGTTATGACTGACCAACATTGCCTAGAAAATGACTAAGTGTAAGACACTAATAGACAACAAAACTTAGGGATCAACAATCTCCCCCTTTGACATTAGTGGAAAAAACACTTTGTCATGAAATTTTCATTACATTTACAAGAGTACTTAGTACTAACAAAAACTTCTATAGAATACTCCCTCTAAGACTTAACTCGGTCTTCAAATTTTTTTTTACATATATACATAAGACTCCTTATTTGACATACAATAAAATATATATACATTTTCAAACTAGTATGTCATACCATTTTTCCACTCTGTCTGTATCTTCTTGTTGCTTTCTAATATCTGACATATATCTGATATTTTAGATTCATATCCATTTCATGTTATTTCCCCCTTATTTTTCTCACTTGAAGTTCTTGGGGTGTGGGGGTCTTGAAATATTTTTCTAGGAATGGTTTGTGAAGCTGCATGACCATCCCTAATGCATTGTCCCAACCGGACCTTATAGACTTCAAAACCTCAGACTTCACTTCTAGCTCAGCAGCTAGCTCAACTAGGCTCTCGGTAATAGAAAGATGAGGGTCTATCTGAACTAATTCCTTTTCTGTGAACAACTCCCTTTTCATATCCTCAAGATGAGGTGTTAATATTGTTTGGACAAAGAATAGTCTAGCCCTTATTTTACCATCGTTAGCCACCAACTCGGCTAATCTTCCTTGAGCATGTAATAATCTAGTAAAATGCCTAGATATGGAGCTTGCATCCATGTTCAGTGAGTAACCTATAGAATTTAGTGTTGAAAAGTTGACTATACTATTATGATTTAGTGTTTTCATTATGGCAACAAAGTCATATGAAGTTTTGGAGTCAGCACATTACTTAGAAGATCAGGAAAATGGCTAAGTATGGAAGACTGGACAGTTAGCAAAGTACCAAATGAACAGAGCATTAGCGCACATGCATATGACTGAGTTATGGAATGAGCTCTTGAAGATAAGCTTCTCAGTATGTAATCATGCTAAGTCTAAGAGTTCATGATCATATGAGCTAGTATAAAGAAGTTACAACCAGACGAAGTGTCATAGATAGTGAGCGGCAGAACAGAATAGAGCATAAGGCTAACTGTTGGTATTTTGGTTAGAGTTTATAATATTGTTTTGTAAAGGTTATGCACCTATTGTATTTAGGTTATAGACATGTTAATATCATTATATGTAAACACACTTGAGCCAATTCATTTGGAAGCGTTGTATGTAATAGGTTGAAGGCCGACCTAGTGAATAGTTTTGTTAGCGCATATAAATAACACATGCGCCTTTGTAATTAAAGAAGGATGAGAGATAGAGTTAATAGTAGTAGAGAAAAAGTATGTGAAGAATAGTTAGAATATTGTAGAGATTTACAAGAGGCTAAAACATCAGCACACAAAAGGAATAGATCTGATAAGAAGTGTCACAATAGCAATTCACCTTGCAGATATAATGTGTATCTGAGATCCAGAAGGTTGTAATCTTCACCACTTGAGTAATGAGCTCTAGGATAGTGTGTCCCCACCCCTAATAGGGTTATTGTAGAAGAATCCTAATAGGGTCCAACCCTTGACTAGGTCATTGTACTAAAAGCATTATAAGGATCGACTCCTAACAGGGTTGTAAGATCTTCTAATAGGGATCATAAAATACTAGTGCAGTTCTAAGTGGGTGTCAATTCCCACTAGGGTTTTTACCTATTTGGGTTTCCCCGTAATCATATTTGGTGTTATGTTTTATGGTTTTTTATCATGCTTACATTGATATTCATTTCAGTACTTAAACAATTCAGTTAAAGTTCAAGATATCAGAAAAGTAATAATATAGAACACTGATTCATCCCCCCCCCCCCTCTCAGTGTTCCCATTCCTCGCAATTGGTATTAGAGCTCTGGTCCTCTAAAGAAAAGTTTAACCACTTGAGGAGATCATGGATATAGGTGAAGTGAAAGATCTGAAGAAGAATCTTGAAGTAGCTCTTGAATATCTTGATAGATCTTAAAAAGAAAATGAAGAACTGAAAGACAAGGTTAGCATTTCTCAAGTAATCATCAAGAAACTAAAAAAAGACTTGAAAGACTGTTCCACAAGTGATTTGGGAAAAATGGTTAAAAAACTGAATGAGGAAAACACATCTCTGAAGGATCAGATTGAAGAGTTGGATGAAAATTTATTCAACAATTAAGAAGCTTATGAAGAACAAGTCAAAGAAAACAAACAGTTAGATGAAGAACTAAGGCAAGAAAACATGAAAATCTTGGAGCTAGAAAACATCAAGAAGAAAATAGAATCAAAATTGACTGAAGAAAAGAATCATATTGACAAGTTGCACTCAAGAAAGGATCTAATAGAATCTCAGTTGTATGCACAGAATATTAAAGGAGACACCATCGATATTGTATTCAATGAAGCACACAATCAGATCAATGACATGTGAGCAAGATTGAAAGAATCATAAGGATATACAAAAGCTAAGAAGACTAGAAATTAGACTGAAGCTAATGTTGAACCATCCAAACATGAGCACAAACCAGTAAACAAAACTTGTTATGCATGTAACAAGCATGGTCACATAGCAAGAGATTGTAAAGAGGTAAGACCTTTCAATGGCTACTATTATTCATCCAATAAGTTTGGTCATAGAGCTATGAATTGTAGATCAAATCAAAGAAATTAGACTCAGCATAATCAGAGAACTCATCCCCAGCAAAATGTTAGAATTCCTCAAAAAATTATATGTCAAATATGTAATTATAATGGTCACACAACTAAATAGTGAAAAATGGTAACCCACACCAATGCGCTGAGGAATATAAGGCCTCCAATTATTTTTCACTCATGCAACAAGGTTGGACACATCTCAAGCTTCTGTAAATCAAAAGTGCAAAGATAGCAAAGCCCCAAAAATTCAGAAGGATCAATGTTGGATGAAGCAGGAGAAGTCAAGTTTGTGCAAGCTACACAAGATGCGAGCATGATTTGGAAAGAAGAAAAGTCAGATAATATTGGTGAAATAGTTGAGGATGCATCCGCAATGGACGCACCTCCTATTTATGGTTAAATGACTGTTATGGTCATAGGGGGAGCTAGATTAGCTCTAGACCCCTACGCAAAAGGTATAATCACTCTCAGAGTATGCACCTTTGCATATAAATTTTTGGAGACTAATCAATGCACTATGCAAGAGCCCACTTAATGATCGAAAGAAGAAAGGAAGATTGGAATTCTTTGTGGGATTCTATGTTTACGAGGCAAGCATTAATGGTGGAAAAGTTTTTTATAGTCATAGAAGTTTCTTTATCCACACATTTACATTCAAATCCAAGCCTTTGGAGAGCATAGGAGATCTAGCAGTTAAGAGTTAAAGGATTACAGTTGGTTTATCATCAAAGAAGTTAGAAAGTTGGTTACAAAACCCTTCTTCAGACGCGACAGTTCAGAATCCATTTGGAAACCTATATAAGCGTGATCAAGTAAGTTATGGCCACTCCTATTGTATTTGATGTTGCTGAAAGGAAAAGATATGTTTTTAAGAAACATCCCTTTAAGTCAGTCCTAGATGACCTAGAAGGAGCCTTCTCTAGGACTCCAATGGGTGTTATGCATGTAGAGGAGATACATGCATACATCTATTATAAGAAAGAACCTATTGGAGTAGATAGAATTAGGGCACATCTAGAGACAATGATGAATCCATACAAAACATTCATTGATGAGTTCGCACACCTAGAAGACAACCCTATTATTGAGTATGCCACAGCTTATGAATTTTATGAATCTAAATGGATTAAGATTATTTTGAGCAGAATACATGATGACATATTCTGGATAGCAAAAATCCTATTTAGAATAACCACTGATCTCATTCATGAGATGACTGGTCTTTCTAAGATAGGCACCATTATTCCTGTAGGCAAGGATGTCAGGAAACTGGTTGAGTGGGCTTGTAAGTCCCGCAGTGACAAGTGCAGAATGACAGTTGAACCTATAGAAGAGAAAGACATTAAACTAATGTTTATGATACTAGGATAAAAGTTCCAACATGCTAACAAGGTCAATAGTGTGTCCACAACCACTATTCTAGTAGCCATCAGGATTGTGAAAGAAAATGGTGAATTCAATTTGTGCGAGATCTTGTGCGCACAATTGATGGACAACATAAGAGCTAACAAGCATGATAAAAGTAAGATATTCAGTTTTGGGTCACTAATAATATACATGTATTTCCATATCATTGGAAAAGTATCAAATTTATACCTTGAAAAAAGTTTACCTACAATGCCATAGATATCACTTAAGGCATCAATTGAGAGTACCTTGAAGGACTACATGGAGTTGGAGATCAAAACATTCATGATAAGAATGCAGAGAAGGTATAGGATACCTGAAAGTATAGTTGAGAAGTATAAGGATATTATATGCTTCATGGTGGAGATAGACATAACTTGCATACAAGCAGTAGAGCCAAGGACCAAAAAATGGATTCATCCACTTGGGTATGAAGTGGAGGAACACATTCTAGAGGCATATTCACAAGTCCTCCTATCAGCACTAAAGGATCTCAATCAACCAAGGTGGGGACCTATGAAGAAAATACTAGACAGGTTGATTCGGTCCTAAATAGTTATGTGACCAAGAGGAAAGCCTCTAAGATCACCTCTAGATATTGAAGATTCATCGTGTGACACAAGCTAACCTAGATAATGCAAGGGAAGCCAATATTGTAATGCAATTTGAGACTGCACCCTCTTCTAAAGCAAAAATAGAGAAGATTGATGACCCTAAAGAGAAGAAAGTAAAAATTGAGAAAATAGATGATCCAAAGGAAAAAAAGAGTAAGACAGATGATATCACTCCTGCACCCATAGATACAATTGACTTAGAGACCACACCACCTCCTTAGTATAGCAGGATGCCTAAGAGGAAGAAGAAGACTAGCATAAGCCATCCATCCTCTAGATCAGCCATAAGTCAAAGGAGAAACACTCAAAGCACCTCCTAAGGTAGGTTTCAGATTGAGTCTTCAAGTATTGAAAACAAGGATAATAGATGAAGGAAGGATTGATCAAGTAGGAAAGTTTATGATAAATACAGTGAGATTGATAAATTAGAAATCCATAGTATGATTATCCAACACATGATCAAGTTCAAGAAAATAGTCTTGGAACTTAAGACAGTGATTCCTGATCAAATATGGAATATAATTGACTCCTTAAAGAGGCAGGCTATAGAAGAAGACTTCAGGATAAGGGAGAAGATACTGGATGAAAGCCTTCTTGTTTGTTCAATTAATGAGAAAACATTTTTTTTAGGACTGGTGAAACCTCACCTAAGAACCAAACTGAGAACCTTGCAGATCATGAACAAAGACTATGATTTGGTAGCCAAAGAGACTAAAAAAGAATTTGAAAAGGTGTTCTTGGAAAGACACATGTATCCACCTACTACGCCTACAACTAAAGTGCCCTCTGAGCAAGCTAAGGAGTTAGAGATCCCTAATGCACCTATAACAGGTCCACAAGACTCAACACCCAAAGTGATAGTGCCCACCAATGAAATGGAATCTGCGCCCATGCCTAGAACGCATAAAAATGACACAATAATGATTGATAATGTGGAGATATCAATGGAGGCCACTGACAAAGAATTAGACAAATTTGAGGAAGCCTTTGCGAGTACAGAAGAGGTAGAAATACTATGCGGTGACAATTCACCCAAGCAACAAGAAGATGTGCTCATTGAGGATCTAACAGGATAGGAAGATGAAGAGTAGAAGGAAGAAGAAAAGGAGAAATAGGATAAAGAGAAAAAGGATGAACCTATAGGTATACCCACTATTGTAACTCTAGTGTCTATAAAGACTGAGATAATGGATGTTACTCAAAGTTCACTCCTTACCCTTAAGCCATAATTGTTGTCAAGTTTAACTCCTGACACAACAAGTTTAGACTCATGGGGAGAAGAAGACCTGATTAAGATCAGTCTCCTTGCAATGGAAAAGGAAAAGGAAAAGAAAGTGATGATAAATCCATTTTTTCTTGAGTTGGTCAACATCCTAAACAGTCTACTACCAGAAGAGAAGAAGGTAACAAAAGTACATTCTATGGATGATGTCAGTACCATCTTGACAAGCTTCAAGGCAAACTTCTCTAGGCTAGAAGAATCAGCATCCAAAGTAGTAGAAGAAAAGTATCTAAAGAGGAGGCTAAGTGAGTTGATAAGTAACTTCACACTTGAAGTTAGCTCTTTAAAAGTTGGTCAAGCATTGTTGAAGGAGATAGCAGCTAAAGGCAGAAAAATCATTGTTGACTGCATGGATAAAAAAAAATTAATTGCAGATCTCTCCAAGAAGATTTAGGATGCAAAAACTATGATAGAAATAGTAAGAAAATTTGTAGAAGATCCCTCTATAGATGTAAATATGTGTACAACAATTTTTACCAAGGACAAGTGGATAAAATTGAGAAGGTAGAACAAGAAATGGCCAAGATAAGGGCTAGGCAAGAATAATTAAGACATGCACTTGCGCCCTCATTGGATGTGCTAAATCAAAACATCAAGCAGATTGATGCCACTATGGTGACATATGATCAAGGTATGTGTTCAGATTTGGAGAAGCTAGAGAAATTGACTTATGCTTTGTGCACCCATATCCAAATAGGATGCACTGAAGGCATTTTGGCAGCAAGAAATTGCAAACCTTTAGAGTGCATATCATGATGTATTATAAATGTAAGTACTTGAAATTTAGTTTTTGTGCACCTTTGTCATTAATGTCAAAGGGGGAGTACATTATATAGTAGAAGGGAGAATATGGAGCTATGTATATGATGTAAAGAGGAGTAGATTATACAGTAGAAGGGAGATATAAGATAGAGTTTATGCTAGAAACTTTTGTATAAAGATACAGTTAGTAACTTCGCCATATTCCTTTGTTACCATTAATGAAAAAGGGGGAGATTTTTGGAAATTTGACTATACTATTATGGTTTAGTGTTTTCATTATGGCAACAAATTCATATAAAATTTTGGAGTCAGCACATTACTTAGAAGACAAGGAAAATGGCTAAGTATGGAAGACTGGACAGTTAGCAGAGTACCAAATGAATAGAGTATGAATGCATGTGCATATGAATGAGTTATGGCATGTGCCCTTGAAGATAAGCTTCTGAGTATGTAATAATACTAAGTCTAAGAGTGCATGATCATATGAGCTAGTATGAAGAAGTTACAACCAAATGAACTATCACAGACAATGAGCGGTAGAACAAAATAGAGCAT
Source organism: Chamaecyparis obtusa (assembly GCA_027943335.1). Taxonomy (NCBI): domain Eukaryota; kingdom Viridiplantae; phylum Streptophyta; class Pinopsida; order Cupressales; family Cupressaceae; genus Chamaecyparis; species Chamaecyparis obtusa. Next base: position 373,554 of record BSBK01007676.1, on the reverse strand, counting down.
AGGGCTGACTATTGGTATTTTGGTTAGCGCTTATAATATTGTTTTGTAAAGGCTATCCACCTATTGTATTAAGGTTATAGACATGTTAATATCATTGTATGCAAACATGCTTGAGCCAATTCATTTGGAAGCATTGTATGTAATAGGTTGAAGTTTGACCTAGTGAATAGTTTTGTTACCGCATATAAAAAGGATATGCGCCTTTGTTATTAAAGAAGGATGAGAGATAGAGTTAATAGTAGCAAAGAAGAAATATGTAAAGAATAGTTAGAATGTTGTAGATCTTTACAAGAGGCTAAAGCATCAGTACACAAAAGGAACTGATCTGACAAGCAGTGTCACAGCAACAATTCACCTTGCAAATATAGTGTGTATCTAAGATCTAGAAGGTTGTAGCCTTCACCACTTGAGAAGTGAGCTCTAGGAAAGTGTGTCCCCAACCCTAATAGGGTTATTGTAAAAGAATCCTAATAGGGTCCAACCCTTGACCAGGTCACTGTACAAAAAGCATTGTAAAGATCAACTCGTAACAGGGTTGTAAGATCTTCTAACAGGGATCATAAAACACTAGTGCAGTTCTTAGTGGGTGTCAATTCCCAACGTGGTTTTTACCTATTTGGGTTTCCTCGTAATCATATTTGGTTTTATGTGTTATGGTTATTTATCATACTTACATTAATATTCATTTCAGTACTTAAGAAATTAAGTTAAAGTTCAAGATATCAAAAAAGTAATAATATAGAACACTAATTCACCCCCCCTCTCAGTGTTCCCATTCCTAACATTTAGATCTGATGCAAGAGAGAATGGGGATAGGGGCCAAACACACACCCTAACTAGATCCACCTTGCAAAAAACACATAGAAACAACAACACACAACAATGAGAGAGAGAATGTAGATGCTATGTTATATTATCTTCAAATTGATTCATACATGTCGAGCTGTAAGGCCTTCCCAGTTTAGGCCAGATATTACAATCAAGTACAAAAGACCTCAAACATGCGAGGATCTGCCAACAATCTCTAATTATTCTATCTTCTATCTTTCAAACCGACTCCTAAAACTCTAACCAAACAACTACATTTATACAAGAGGCTACCGAGCCAATTCAGCCTTCAAATCCACAATCAATGGAAGGGGTGACCAGATCTAGGTCCACACGCTTCCCAAGGATAGATACCAACATTAAATCTATGACCCAAATTAAATGCACAAGTCAGCCTCGAAAGAAATCCAAAACAAACAACTCAGTAAGCCAGGCAACTAAGCACCAAACAAGCATCACCGAGTGAAAGGGAAATTCACCGAGCACCAGAGAGATAACAGACCAACACCAATGAACAAAGGAAACTAAAAATGTTTTTGGTGACACAGGATTGCCAAGGACCCGAGATGCTCCTGCATCAGACGCCTGGGGTTATTTGAAATGATTCTCTGAATCTTGAAACAGGTATGATTCAAGCTGCATCCAACTCAGACTATGAAATCCATGAACTGTCTTCAATCAGTCTATTCTTTCACTTTACCAGATATTCCATATACTATTTTCCTCTAATACTTTTGCCAATTCTTTTCTCCAAAATATTTTCAACTTCTTCATTCTGCTTCTTAGGATAATCCATCGGTACTATCATGTCTTAATCAGGTTCATGAAAATCATACAAATTAGTAATGTTGAATATAGGTGATATATCTGTTAGGAATGAATGCAAAGTATTTTGGCAGTCATTCTATAGCAGTTGTTGTTGCATTCATGACTTGGATTGTCATTGATGTCCACACAGTGATATTTTGGATATCAGCAGGAAAGAAAGTACAGTTTTGTTTTGCGCACATGTTGTATTGCAGATTGGCTTTTGCACAGTTGATGGTATTTTCTTTGGTGTGTTATTAACCTCTGGTTAACATCGCAAAAAAAATTCATTCATTTATGAGAGTTATGAGCATTTTGGTGAAAGCAGTGTTTAGACAGTGTTTCTGTGAAGCGATTTTTGGAAATCAGAGGATATCTCTTAGTTAGGATGGAATCTGATTTTTTGTAGTTAAAGGGATGTTGGAGACTCATTAATGATGATGTGGTTTATAGTGCAAACTTTGAAGATATGTTTGGAGAAAGTTACAGTATCTGGAAGCCGACAGTTTTATGTGAAATTTTGTGTGTAGCGTGTAGAATTTATTATTTTGTAATTGAGGACCGACTCATTTGTAATTATTTGAGTTTTGTATATAAGAAATAATGTTTTCCTTATTGTAATATGTACTATGAAGGTTGAGATGTGAATATATGCATGAAGTGAAGAAAAGAGCTAATTCAGTGATGAAGGAAGACTTGTGAATACAGAGATCTGGAATTGTGATCTTGTGTAGCAGAGAGTGTGGTTTTGGCATAGTGTGAAGGAGGTAATATATTTCATATCATTCTATTGAATAATTCTAAGATCTTTTGGACAGTGGGTTCAGAGGTCTTGCCTTGAAGTTGTTTGGGCAGTGGGTCCTTCTGTCTTCCATAAACTCTTAACCGGGTTAGAATCATTTAACAGGGATTCAAAATCTCCTAACAGGGATTTATATGTACTGAATGTATTTCATAATACTCCTAACAGGGTCCATCCTCTAACAAGGAACTTTCATATTAGTGCATCATTTTGTGGGCATCATTCCCACCGGGGTTTACTCTTTTCAAGAGGTTCCCTAGTCAACATATCTTGTGTTATTGTGCAATTGTGTATGGTTATCTTTCTATGGTTGATTAGTACATTAATTATATTTTTTAAAGAAGTTGAATGGTTAAATTATCAGATAACTGATTCACCCCCCCCCCCCTCTTAGTTATCTTGGGGATCTTTACTTTCTAACAATTGGTATCAGAGCAGCAGGTCCTTGAAAGAAAAGTTTAACAACTTAAGGAGATCCATGGTGAATTTTAGAAAAGAAAGCCCTAAGTTTGATGGAGTAAATTTTGACAGCTGGAAAGAAAAGATGAAGACTCATCTATTGTGTTTAGGACCAAGTTATTGGTTGATTACAAAGAATGAGAAGACTATCATTGAGGAAGACAATCTAGAGGCAGGAACTAAATATGAACTAGATCTATTCATGTGTAACATACTTGCAAGAGAAGCACTTTTGTCAGCACTACCGGAGAATGAATATAGTCAGGTAAGATGTTTGAAAACATCTAATGCAATTTGGAAAGCTTTACATTCTACTTTTGAAGGTGATGAACATGCAAAGAAGGCTAGATTACATAATTGGATTTGTGCATTTGAAGATATCAGAATGATGGAAGATGAATCTATTAGAAGCTCTATTGGTAGGATGTCTGAGATTGTAATAGCAATAAAGTCTTGTGGAGGTCATAAGATAGAGAATGAAGTGATATGGAAAATTCTAAGAACTTTGACACCAGTATTCAAGAAGACAACACAGATGATTGAACAAGTGATACCTTGTACATCAAAATTTTCAAGAGAGACTCTTCTTAGAAGATTAGAAATAGTAGAGATGAACTTGAGATTATCAGGAGAGCTACCTAGAATGGAAACAGCATTCAGTGCTCTTAACATTAGACCTACAAGAAGTACTAGTGTGAATGGAGATTATGCCAGCAATAGCAGATCTAAATCTGAGGAAGATAAGAAGATTGAAGAAGGTATTGCATTACTTGTAAAAAGAGAACCAGATGGTAAGAAAATATTTAAATGTTGGACTTGTCAAGAATATGGTCATTTTGCATCTAAATGTCCTAAAAGAGTTAAGAAGTATAGAAGCAACTTTAAACCTAGGAGATCTAAAGAATGTTATTATGCAAATGATGAAGATCTTAAAGCGGGAATTGAAAGACATCTAAGTGACAGTGATAATGATAACTTTGAGGAAATAGGATTTGTAGCAATTAAAGAAGAAAGTTTTGAATCTGATAAAAGGGAAGAAAAAGCATTAGTTTCACAAGTTGAAAAGAAATATGATTGGGTTATAGACAGTGGTTGTTCACATCATATGACTGGAGATAAAAGAAAGTTTGTTAAGTTAGATAATTATGATGGAGGAATTGTTAGGGTTGGTAATAATGCACCTTGTTTGATTAAGGGTATAGGATCTACTACTCTTGATGGAAAGACTAACACTGATGATGTTTACTTTGTTGATGGATTGAGACATAATCTACTAAGCATTGGACAATTGGCTGATAAGGGTTATCAAGTTTGGTCTGTTGAGAAAACTTGTGTGATAAAAGATAAAGATGGAAATCTGATTGGAAAAGGATCCAGAACCAGAGGTAATGTATTTCAGTTGAATCCTACTGAGATGACATGTTTGATAACTAAGATTGATGACAGTTGGTTATGGCATAAAAGGCTTTGTCATATAAACTTTGATAATATTGTCAAGGTGAGCACTACACTTGTGGTAAGAGATTTACCTAGAATTATGAAACCTACTAACATGATATGTAAAGAATGTATGATGGCAAAGCAGAAAAGGAGTTCATTTCCCAACAAAAAGTTCACATCAACAGAGAAGCTGGAGATTGTTCATACAGACTTGAGTGGTCCTACTAGGACTAGAGGATTCTATGGAGAAAGGTATTTTATGATTCTTGTTGATGATTTTACAAGGATGATGTGGATTGCATTTTTGAAAGAAAAATCTGAAGCATTTGATAAATTTAAGATCATGAAAAGAAAAATTGAGAATGAATCTGGAATGAAGATTAAGTGTCTAAGATCTGATAGAGGTGGTGAATTTACATCTAGAGAGTTTAACACCTTTTGTGAAATGAATGGTATTAAGAGACAACTTTCAACCCCTAGAACACCAGAACAAAATGGTATTGCAGAAAGAAGGAATAGGTCAATAACTGAAGTAGCAAGAGCTATGTTGTTTGAAAATGATTTGGCTAAGACTTTTTGGAGAGAAGAAGTGAACACAGCAATATACACTATGAACAGAGTACAAATCAGAGCAGATACAAACAAGACACCTTATGAATTATGGTTTGGACATGCACCCTCAGTTAAGTATTTTAGAATTTTTAGAAGTAAATGTTATATAAAGAGAGATGATGATATAGGAAAATTTGATCCTAGAAGTGATGAAGGAATATTTCTTGGATATTCTTTAAAAAGAAAAGCATATAGATGTTATAACAAAAGAACTAAGACTATTGTTGAAAGTGCAAATGTAAAAGTTGATGAGAAGTTTAAAATTTAGGAAAGAATGTTTGATTATGAATCTGATGGAGAAGCACAACCTCAGCCTAACATTGAAAATGTAGAATTATTTTTTGAAACTAACAGTGATTTGCTGAATGAAAGTCATACTGAAGAAAATAGAGAAGAAAACAAAGAAGAAAACAAAGAAGAAAATAGAGAAGAAATCAGAGAAGAATCTATAGTTGGAACAAGATCAGTAACTATGACACCTAACAGGTATATTTTGAGACATCACCCTGTTGAGAAAGTTATTGGAAGTTTAGACAGAGGAGTTTTGACTTGAAATAAGGTACATTTATGTTTGATTTCTCAAATTGAACCTAAGACTACTAATGAAGCTTGTGAAGATGAACATTGGATTAATGCTATGAAAGAAGAACTAGACCAAATTGAAAAAAACAAGACATGGGAATTGGTCCCTAGACCTGAGGACAAGAATGTGATTGGAACAAAGTGGGTATTCAGAAACAAGATGAATGAACAAGGAGAAGTGATAAGAAACAAAGAAAGATTGGTATGTAAAGGATATTCACAACAAGAAGGAATTGACTATGAAGAAACGTTTGCACCTGTGGCCAGACTTGAAGCAGTGAGAATGTTTCTAGCATATGCAGCTTACAAGAAATTCAAAGTGTATCAGATGGATGTGAAATCAGCATTTTTGAATGGTGAATTGGAAGAAGTCTACATTGAGTAGCCTGAAGGTTTTCCTTTGACACAAGAAGGAGATATGGTATCTAAGTTAAAGAAAGCTTTATATGGATTAAAACAAGCACCCAGAACCTGGTATGCAAGATTGGATAAGTATTTATTGAAATTGGGATTTATAAAAGGAACAGCAGATAGTAACTTATACACAAAAGAAATTGAGAATGGTTTGTTGGTTATAGTTATATTTGTTGATGATATTATCTTTGGAGGAGAAGATGAAGCTAGTGACAAATTTGCAGATGAAATGAAGACTGAATTTGAGATGAGCATGATTGGAGAAATGAGATATTTTTTGGGATTACAGATAACACAAAGCAAGGAAGGTATATTTGTAAGTCAAACTAAGTATTTGAATGACTTATTGAAAAGATTTTGAATGAAAGATTCTAAACCTATTGGAACACCTATGGTAACTGGACATAAGTTATCTAGCAAAGATGAGACACCAGCAATTGAGCAGAAAAAATACAGACCTATGATTGGAGGATTACAGTACTTGACACATACAAGACCTGATATAGCACATTTAGTTGGGATTGTAGCAAGATTTCAAGTAGAACCTAGAGAATCCCATTATGCGGTAGTAAAGAGGATACCGAGATATCTGAAAGGAACAATGGATTATGGATTATGGTATGAGAATTCTAATGATTTTACTTTATGTGCCTATACTGATGCAGATTGGGGAGGCAGCGTTGATGACAAGAAAAGCACCAGTGGTGGAGCCTTTTTTCTTGGAAGAAAATTGGTCTCTTGGTTAAGTAAGAAGCTGAATTGTACTTCACAAAGTATAGCAGAAGCAGAATATGTTGCAGTAGAAAATAATTGTAATCAGATTATTTGGATGAAGCAGATGTTGAAGGATATTGGAATAAAGTTTGATGAGCCTGTTGTTATACATTGTGATAACACTAGTACAGTGAGTATGTCAAAAAATCATGTTTTATTCTAAGACTAAACATATTGAGATCAAGTATCATGTTGTAAGAGAGAAAGTTGCAGAAAAAGAAGTAAGATTGGAGTACATAAGCACAAAGGAACAGATAGCAGATATATTTATAAAACCTTTACCTAAGGATACATTTGTGTATCTGAGAGGTATGCTTGGGGTTATACCCCAACCTATTTTTGAGAATTGATGTAGATGATTTCATCCATCCAGTGGTATATGAGCCCTATCTTTCTTCTAGATTGGATGTTGGAACTTCCTCTATGGGGGAGTTTATGAGCTGAGTCATGAGGACTCTTGTTATTGTATTTTTCTGAAAAGTGTCTTTTGACATTAAGTTGTTGTTGACTTAGTGATGGAATTTCTATCATTGATGTCAATGGGGGAGAGATATACATGAAAAAAATTGTGGATTGTATGAGAGAGCTGAATAGGAAAACGAAGCAAGATTTAATTTGATATTTTGCAGTGATGTTGCATTATTGGATTTTTGGAACATTGGATCTTTTTATCTATGTTGCCATCGATACCAATGGGGGAGATTGTTAGGAATGAATGAAAAGTATTTTGGCAGTCATTCTATAGCAGTTGTTGTTGCATTCATGACTTGGATTATCATTGATGTCAACACAGTGATATTCTGGATATCAGCACGAAAGCAGGTATAATTTCGTTTTGCGCACATGTTGTATTGTAGATTGGATTTTGTGCAATTGATGGTATGCTTTTTGGTGTGTTATTAACCTATGGTTAATAGCGCAAAAATAAATTCATTCATTTATGAGAGTTATGAGCATTTTGGTGAAAGCAGTGTTTAGAAAGTGTTTCTGTGAAGCGATTTTCAGAAATCAGAGGATATCTCTTAGCTGGGATGGAATCTAATTTTTTGTAGTTAAAAGGATGTTGGAGACTCATTAATGATGATGTGGTTCATAGTGTAAACTTTGAAGATATGTTTGGAGAAAGTTACAGTATCTGGAAGCCGACAGTTTTATGTGAAATTTTGTGTGTAGCGTGTAGAATTTATTATTTTGTAATTGAGGACAGACTCATTTGTAATTATTTGAGTTTGGTATATAAGAAGGAATTTTTTCCTTGTTTCAATATGTACTATGAAGGTTGAGATGCGAATATATGCATGAAGTGAAGAAAAGAGCTAATTCAGTGATGAAGGAAGACTTGTGAGTACAGAGATCTGGAATTGTGATCTTGTGTAGCAGAGAGTGCGGTTTTGGCACAGTGTGAAGGAGGTAATATATTTCATATTATTCTATTGAATAATTCTAAGATCTTTTGGATAGTGGGTTCAGAGATCTTGCCTTGAAGCTTTTTGGGTAGTGGGTCCTTCTGTCTTCTATAAACTCTTAACCGGGTTAGAATCTTTTAACAGGGATTCAAAATCTCCTAACAAGGATTTATATGTACTGAATGTATTTCATAAGACTCCTAATAGGGTCCATCCTCTAATAAGGAACTTTCATTTTAGTGCATCATTTTGTGGGCATCATTCCCACTGGGGTTTACTCTTTTCAAGAGGTTCCCTAGTCAACATATCTTGTGTTATTGTGCAATTGTGTATGGTTATCTTTCTATGGTTGATTAGTAGATTAATTATATTTTTTAAACTAGTTAAATGGTTAAATTATCAAATAATTGATTCACCCCCCTCCTCTCAGTTATCTTGGGGATCTTTACTTTCTAACAATATCCATGTCATTGGGTAACTCAATCTCATACGCATTTCCACTATCAAATTTTCTCAAAATCTTGCAAGGTTCAAACTTCTTCATCTTCATCTTCCCATATGTTCCAATAGGAAATATGCCTCTCTTCAAATGAACCATCACTTCATCACCAACATCAAAAGTTTTATGTCTTCTTGATCTATCAGCTCTATCTTTTTATTTCTGATTACTCTTTTCCATTTTAAGCTTCACATTTTCATGCAAGGTCTTCATGTACTCAGCAAATTTTACTCATTCAACACTTCTCTTTCTTTCATTAGCAATGTCTCTTAAATTTGATATACCTCTTGGTTGTATTCCATTTACAATCTCAAAAGGTGTTTTTCCAGTACTCCTATTCACTGAATTATTGTATGCAAACTCTTCTTGTGCCAACACAAAATCCCAATTACTCGGTGTGTCTCCAACTAAACATCTCAAAAGATTACCCAAACTTCTATTCACAACTTCTGTCTGTCCATCAGTTTGTGGGTGAAATTTAAAACTATATTTCAACTCAATACCCAACATTCTCCAAAGAGTCTTCCAAAAGTATCCAAAAAATTTACTGTCTTAGTCGGAGATAATACTCCTTGGTAATCCATGCAATCTAACAATTTCCTTAAAGAAAATATTTGCTACATGTACTACATCTAATGTCTTTCTACAAGATATTAAGTGCACCATATTAGAAAATCTATCCACAACAAAAAATATAGAATCATTACCTCTTACTGTCTTCGGTAAGCCAAGAACAAAATCCATACCGATGTCAATCCAAGGTTTCGCAGGTATCGCAATCGGTGTATACAATCCAGTATTCTAACTAACTCCTTTTGAAACTTTACAAACTCCACAACTTTTCACAAATTTTCGAACATCTTTAGACAACTGTGGCCAAAATTATTTCTCCTTAAGCAAATTCAATGTCTTATCAACCCCAAAATGTCCAGCCAAACCATTACTATGTTTCTCCTTTATAAAATTAGTTCTCATTGGTCCTCTCAATATACACAACTAAATACCTTTAAACAACATACCTCCTTGCATAAAATATTCATCCCATTTAGTACTTTGTTGATCTTGAATAGGTGCATTGCACTTTCTCCACGGCTCTGAAAAATCAGGATCAAATTCTTAAGAATCTCTCGTATCACAAAATTCTAGAACTCCAATTTTCATCTCGATCATCAAAGATCTTCTTCTACTCAATGCATCAGCAACTCAGTTAGTGACTCCACTCTTATGCTTTATCAAAAATGTATAACTCTATAAATACTCAACCAATTTCATATGTCTCTGATTCAACTTATTCTAACTACCCAAATAATATAAAGCCTTATCATTGGTATACAACACAAATTCACTCAGCATCAAATAATGTCTTCATTTCTTTAGTGCTTGAACAATACCATAGAATTATTGATCATACACAAAATATTTCCTTTTTGTATCATTCAACTTTTCACTAAATAAAGAAATGGGTTTACCTTCTTGACTCAACACAACTCCAATTGCACTTCCACTTGCATCACATTCCACTTGAAATACCTTATTGAAATCAAGCAATGCCAAAATGGGCCATTCAACAACCTTCTGCTTCAGAGTCTCAAAACTTTTATCAGCTCGATGTGTCCACTTGAATTCTCTTTTGTCTCCTCTCATAGTCTTTTAGTCATAGCATTGCAAATTGAACTAAAATTCCTAATGAACTTTTGGTAAAAACTTGCCAAACCATGAAATGATCTTACCTCACTAGCATTCTAAGGTGTAGGCCAATTCAAAATAGCTTCAACCTTTTTAGGATCCATTTTCAAACCATCAGCTGAAATCACAAATCCCAAATACACAATCTCCTCTTTCATGAATGAACACTTTTTCAGATTTATGAGAAAATTTTCTTCTTTCAATCTCTGTAAAACTTGTCTAACATGAAAAAACTATTCTTCTATGGTCTTGGTGAATATCATAATATCATCAAGATATACAATCACAAACTTACCCAAGAATTTCTTCAAAACTTCATTCATCAACCTCATAAAAGTACTCGGTGCATTAGTTAAACCAAAAGCCATAACCAACCATTCATACAAACCTTCCTTTCTATTGAAAGTAGTCTTCCATTCATCACCTTCTCTGATTCTGATATGATGATACTCACTTTTCAAATTAATTTTAGTAAAATACTTTTCTCTAGTCAAACTATCCATTATATCATCCATTCTCGGTATAGGAAACCTATACTTCACTGTTATCTTGTTGATTTCTCTAGAATAAGTACACATTCACCATTCTCCATTCTCCTTAGGTGCCAATACCATAGGTATTGTACAAGGACTCAAACTTTCTCTTATCAAACTTTTCTACAACAATTCTTGAATCTATCAGTTGAATTCCTGATTCTCGATAGGTGTCAACCGATGAGGTGCCTTATTCGGTAAACTAGCTCCAGGGATAAGATCTATGCAATGATCAATGCTTCTCTTCAATGGAAAACCATCAGGTACATTATCAGAAATAATTTCACTATACTCGGTGAGTAACTTATCAATCTCCTCAGGGACATTATCCTTTTTTTTCTACTCAGTTTGTTAGGAATCATAGTAAAACATACATCATTTTTTAAAAAATCCTTAACAAACTTTCTTCCTTCCATCAAGCTTATTTCACAGATGTGCAAACATTACTAACAGGTTCTTCCATCAAAGGTAACAAGATCTGTCTTCTCCCATCAGCCCAAATAGTATACTTATGCAATCTCCAATCATATATAGCATGTCTATCATATTGCCAAGGTCTACCCAACAAAATATGACAACAATCCATAGGCATGATATCACATAAAACCTTATCATAGTACTTTCCAATTTTCAAATTCACATAACATTGTTCACTTACAAAGAGTGTATGCTCATCTTTGATCCATGAAATCTGATAGGGCTTCAGACGTTCCAACCTTTTCAACTGTAACTTTGTGACCATCTCCTCAGATGTCAAATTCTTTGAGCTACCACTGTCAATGATTACCTTCCAAACTTTGTCATAAACTCTACATCTGGTCTTAAACAAACTTTTCCTCACCAGATCTTCCTTTTTACCTTCATTCCAAAGTTCTCTTCTTACCATCAAGTTATTTTCCTTCTCAGGTTCAGTCAATGACTCTTCTTGCACAAAATCATTTCTACTACTACCATCTTTCTTACTTACATGTGTACACTCAAATGATCTATGTCCTTCTTCTCCACAATTATAACAAGTTCCTCGAAAACCACCTCTGTTATAACCACCTCATTAGTTACTACCTCTGAGTCTACATGAAATTTCACCTTTCTACTCGGTCTTGCCTTTATCCAAAGTTGTCTTTTCTAGTTCAAATCTACTATTTCACCATGGGATCTATCTCTTCCTCTAGGGAATCTACCTCCTCTACTTCTTTATCTTTTCTCATGGCTTTTATTAAATTTTTCCTCAGCATTCAATGCAAATTGATAAGCCTCTTCAATGTTCTCCAATTTGACCAAACTAATGACTTCTTGGATGGAAACTCTCAAACGATTTAGGTATCTAGCAATTCTTTCCACATCATCTTGATCATGTCCAAATCTGATATCTAATCTATAGAATTCCTCAGTATATTCCTTTACCGAGCTATCTTTCTACCTTAAACTTTTCATTCACCTAACTAGGTTAATTTGATAATCACAAGGTAAGAACTTTCCTTTCAATTTATTTACCATTTTACTCCATACCTTGATTTTTTCTTTGCTTTTCCTTTTTCTGTCCAGCTATAGATGTTCCCACCATAAGGATGCATGACTTTTCAACTTTGTGCTTGCAATCTTCACCTTCTTTTCCTCAGGTATATTTTCATACTCAAAATACTTTTCCATCTTAGTGATCCAATCCACCAATTCATCATAATCCAATTTTCCACCATACTCAGGAGGATTAAAGTGTGGTGTAGACTTCAAACCAAATCCTTCAAGAATATTTCCTCACCCTGATCCATCATAGGTGCAGGTTCTACATCACCTTGTTCTACCTCAATTTCATCATCACTAACATCTTCAAGATGTTTTCCTCTTCTCTGGGATGTTTCAACAGCTTCTAATCTAGCAAAAAGCTGTCTCGACATGTCTACCAATCCTGGATCTGCATCTCAACTCCCACGAACCATCTTGAAAACCCTTTGCAATTGCAGTTCAGATCGCAATCTGGTACCCCACAACAATTCAACTAGGGTTGCACAAGAAGGAACCTTCAAATATAGATTCGCAAACCTAGATCTAGATCTAACCTCGCTCTGATACCACCCGACACAAGAGAGAATGGGGATAGGGGCCCAAGGCATGCCCTAACCAGATCCATCTTACAAAACAACATGCGGAAGCAACAACACACAACAATGAGAGAGAGAATGAAAATTCTATGTTCTATTATCTTCAAATTGATTCATATATGCTAGATTGTAAGGCCTTCCTAGTTTAGGCAAGATATTACAATCAAGTACAGAAGTCCTCAAACATGTGAGGATCTACCAACAATCTCTAATTCTTCTATCTTCTATCTTCTATCTTTCAAGCTAACTCCTAAAACTCTAACCAAATAACTACATTTATACAAGAGAATACGAAGCCAAGTTGGCCTTTAGATCCACAATCAATGGAAGGGGTGACCAGATCTATGTCCATAAACTTCCCAAGGATAGATACCAATATTAAATCTATGACCCAAATTAAATGCACAAGTCGGCCTCAAAAGAAATCCAAAACAAACAACTCGGTAAGCTAGGGAACCGAGCGCCAGGGAAATTCACTGAGCACCAGAGAGATAACCGACCAACACCAGTGAACAAAGGAAACCGAGCAACACCAAACCAACTCAGTCAAAGCAGGAACTGAGCAACACAGAAAAACTCAAAATGTTTTTGGTGACACAAGATTGCCAAGGACCCGAGATGCTCCTGCATCAAGATCTAACTATAGTTTGTCTATCAGATCCTGGTTGTCCATTGTACATTCTTCTACATTGCATAAATTCTTGTACAAAGAATTTTCATTTTGTACAACATCTAAATTTAATACTAAGGTAGAGAGTTCTACTTGTTTTACTACAATATTTGCAAAGACCTTATTGAATACTTTGGTCTCAAACTTCCTTTTTGACCACTGCAACAACTTGTCATTGGCCTCGTTGTTATCATTAGTCACTTTCTTGACTATATGGACAAGTTTCTCCAGAATAGGTTCAGATTCATTGAGATCATTCATCTCAAAAGCATATATGAAAATACCTTTTATCTCATGAAGTACCTACTTTTGCTAATGTTCCCTTCTCATCTCTTCTTGTTTACTCTTCTTCTTTAGTAGATCTTGCAAGATTTGCATTTGTTCATAGGTCAAGTTATCAGTGTTCCATTTAGGAATCACTATAACTTCTTTGAGTGTCACCTATGTGGAAAAATATTTCTCCTTCTTCTTTTGTGACTTCTTCCTAGGTGTAGTTCGACTCGGCATCTGTAAAAGAGCTTTTATTGCCTCTTGTTCCTTTGGCTCTTGAGTTTCCTACTCTTTCTCTTTCTCCATATTTTCCTTTTCCTTCTCCTCCACATGAGGAATCATTACTACCAATACAAATAGTTCTACTTTCTCTTTGCTTGTCTCCTTGGCAGATGTAGGCTTTGATGTGATTGCCAACTTGTCATGTTCCTCGGCATTAGCGCTTAGGGAGACTAGATGATCAAATGTGACTATATGTGGGCATGCTGGAGTAATCTCAATAGTTGATGTGCTCTCAATCTATGGATAATCTTACACTTGTAGTAGTACCAGATTGATGCTTGGTAGATATTTATCCTTGGCTTACTCGGCTTGAATATGCTGCTAAATTTATTCTTCGGTCAATATGTTAGTTTTCACTAGTGTGTGCTCGGTGATATAGACAATAGTTATCTCATCCTATTTCTTTCTCTCTTCAATATTCTGATCTGCTTCCTTTTGAACTTTTTGTTCACTGACATCCTCCTTATTGTCCAATTCTACTTGCTTGGATGTTCCTGCACTCTGTTCTATACTCTTATTAACTAAAAGACCAAAAAAGTATCTTCCATAACCTTATATTTTTTGTACAACATCTTCAACCTTGTTTTGAAGGATGGAGTATTCCCAGAGCTTGGGGATAAATCTATTCATGTACTGCTCCATATATTTATGAATGTATGCAGGGGATAAGTCAACCATGACTTGAGCAAGAGTGCTCTCCCTAATTTGTTTCTCAGTCATTAAGGCATATTCCCATTTCTATGCTATCCTCTAGTATAATTCATCAAGAATCAAGTTCCCCAATTGAAGTGGTTTCATCTTTAATGTATAGAGCATCTCAAGCATAGCATGTTCTACTCTCTCCTTGTTCTCAATGCTTAGTTTCTCAAATATTATTTTCTTAAAGCCTACTAGCTTAGTTTCTCAAAAATTATTTTCTTAAAGCCTACCAGGCCATCAATGATCTTAATGTTCTAGCATATTTCATCAATAGTCAGTGATCTCTTCTGTGATGAAGCCTTCTTCTTTGCATTCTCGTCACTATCAGTTTCCTCATCATTCTTTTCCAAGATAAGATTTCTTCTTGGTTTCTTCCTTATCTGGCCAGGCACTACCTTAGCCTAAACTAGTTTTTTTTTCCCTAATGCAAAGGTCTTCTTTTGTGGCTCAACAACTATAATAGTGGAAGCTTCTCTAGTTCTTGTCCTATGTACTGGTGAGGAAATATTCTTAGGTTTCTATACTTACTTCTTGGTAGGCTCAACAACTGATGCCTTCTTGCCTTTCTTCACTACCACAGTCTCCTCCTCTTCACTTTCTTCAGACTCACTAGACTTGTCCTCTCCTAATCCCTAATTCAATGCAAGAGGTGCATCTACCTCTTCATCTCCTAACATTTTCTCTATGTTTTTCACTATCTTCTTTCTTTTCCTCTCCATAGTAGCAGATTTTAATCCCATGGTTATCTTAGCCTTAGATTCCTCATATGTTCCAAAATGTGTGGCCTTCTTGTCAACTTCCTCAGCTAATAGGGTTGTGATTTCTACTCTTGTCTCATCTATATTCACCTCATAAGGTAATGGAATTAGCCATGATACCCTCAATATAACTTCTTGTGCATATGTGAAATATGTATCAACTAGAAAACATATATCTTTGTAGTACTTATCCACTAGTGATACAGGAATTCTTCTTCTTTTCCTCATTTTCTTCTTGAATTCAAAAAAATAACTATCCATTACACTCTCAAATTTTTCACCCATCTGAAAAAATAAACTCACTAATTTGTACTTTGATAGGTCTATTCATGTCCCATTCTACACCTCCAATAGTAGGAAAAATTTTCTATATGTAGAAAAATAGATAAACAAGTAAAGAACTGAACTTACACATAGAATTCTTTTCTTTCTAGATGGATGTAAGGTTCTCAACAAGTTGTGTCAGTTGGAGCTCGGCAAGGTCATATGTATGATCCTTCTTTACTATCTTCCAATCTTGGTCCACTTCCATGCATAGGACATTGTCCAACTGAATAGATTGATAAAACTTATGTGCTACCACCCTCACTGCAAAATCAATTTTTGGGTCTGTGATAGTTGAAATAGTCATTCCTCATTAGTTCCACACTACCTAAGTTTTTTCTTGAATTTCCTCTTTACTTTGACATCTCATTATCTTTTTCTAGTGATTCTAGGGTATCCAGTTACCCGTTGAATCATTTCTTTGGTAATTTGGACTGGTCCATCCTCCAGCCAAATTTTCATGTCGTGTACTTAGCTCAGTACAACCTTGATCCATTCAACTTTGAAATTTTGTAGAAAATTGAGATCATGCACTAATCCTCGTTCGACAACCTTTTGGTGTAAAAGCTTCAACACCCCTTTTCTATATAGTTTATCATATGCCTCCCTGAGCTCATAATCTTTGATTTCCCTAATCTTATACATGTAGCATGATCAAATGTCATTGATCATCAAAACCTTCTGAGGGATAGACGATAGGGCTCTAGTTAAATCTCCCATAATCACACTCTCTGGAATGGCCTAGAACTTATGTCGCTTGCATGCATCATTTCTTACCAGTTGAACATTAAAAACTTCCTTCTCTTGCTTCTTAACTGCATCTGATGATGAAGATGCCATTTCTTCAAACTTAAGGGTTTAATTTCTTAAATGAATAACTCCATAAAATACCTTGCACAAGTGGTTCTCAGATGTTTGTCGAAGGCACACTGTGAAGATTTTATGCAAATCATGCTTAGCACAAATCGCTCTAGTTAATCGCTCTTGAATCATTCTAAAAAGTGCTCAAATCATTGGTGAAATGAGAATAAATGGTAAATTCCCACTTTATAGACTTCAAATGATTAGATTAGGGCTTCATTAATGATCTGTACACTTGCTAGGTGAAAAACAGTTGTCTCGGCAATCTCATGTCAAATCAGTTAACATAAGCTCAGTTGGTACAACTATTAGGCTACAGTTCAGTATACATCATATCTCGGCTATCACAGGAGCTCAGCATACACTAGTGACTCCATTACTATAGGCTAAAATACTAATGCTTGACATCAAATATACAATATAGCTCTTCACTCAAATCTGTCCTAATGCATCTTAATCTATGTATATATGGACCTTATCTTATCAAAAGTTAGGAACTGATGTAAAATAAAACATTATAAGATTTAGATCCACACATACCATCTTTTCTTAGTTCGAAGTAGTGTGATCACCTAATCCATCAGATTGGGTGACCTCAGGTTCACTGACTCCACTACTGCTTGCTTCCTCTTTCTTATTCCATGTCTTGTTCATCTGATCTCTCATCTTCTCAACAGTTTTTTCATTCTTTCTTTTATCATTGCTCAGTATATGTTCTCTACAGTCTTTCTTTAAATGACAAATCTTATTACATTTATAGCATATTGTATTTCCATTCATCCAACTCTTAGATTTACCTCTGAAATGTGTCTTCAAATAGTTTTCTCCAATGTGGCCATATTTTCCACAATAATGAAAACTATGCCATGTATTGTAGTCCCAATTGTATGTATTACCCTTCTTAGGTGCCTTAGTCTTTTGATTGGATGTCCAATTAGCTTTGGATCTACACTCATTTTCTTTATGTCTATACTTCTAACAGTTGAAATAATGTCCTTGAAATCTATGTGAGGTACATGGATTAATGACCTTTGTCATGCATTCATGTGCCTGATGTCCATGCTTTTGGCAGTTAAAACAATATCCATTGAATTTTGGTTTAGGATTAGACTTTCCATGTTTTCTTCTGTAGATCTTGGTTGTATGTCCTATCTTTCCACAATGAAGGCATGTAGGCTTGTTTTTCTTTGGCTTTGCATTCCTTTGTTCTCCACTTTTTGATGATTCTCCTTCCTCAATGGATGATAAGTGCTCATCATGTCCAAGTCTAGATGTATCACTAGATCTTCTAGGTGACCTTAACAACTCTTCAAAGTATCTTATAGCTTCATTGGGCTTGTTCATCATTTCATTGATCTCCTTTCATATCTTAGTTCATTCCTCAATTGACTATTTTCTGATCTCAAATTTGTGATTTCCACATCTTTCCTGCCCAATTATGGATTAACAAGTAGCAGCTGATTTAACATGTCTAGTTGATTGTTTGTCAGTCTTTGCATGTTGCGTGTCCTTTCATCAAGTCTCATTGATATTTTTCTTTTATCTTCTTCAGCCATTGCCTTATCTTCTTCATCTTTCTTTGTTTTTTCAACTTCACAGAGTCTTACTGATTATATTTCTTATTTTCTATTCAGATGTATGATGTCCTCATTCAGTATTTTTTTTTCTCCAGTAGTTATTTTATTGCTTTGTCACTTTCTGTAGACTTTCCACTATCAAATAGTCCTATAGTATCCTTTTCTTGATATTGAGTTTCATTCTGTTGTATTGATATTTCTCATCTTCTGCTTAAATATTTCTTCAGTTCACCTCTGTCTGCTCCAAGTTGTTGTAATACAAGCTGAATGCCAGTCTTTTGATTCTCTATGATCTTTCCAAGCTTATAAACCTCCATCTCAAGATCTTTGACTCACAAGTGGTTAGAATTCTTTAAGAGACTAAACTCTGATACTAATTGTTGGAAATATATTGGAGAAAGTGAGATACTGAGAGGGGGGTGAATCATATATCAACCAATTTATACATTTTGACATAAAAAAACTTGTATAGCATAAGCATCAAACTTAACACTATAACAAATCTAATATCCTAATCATCGTCCATGAAAATAAAAAATAACACAATGATTTTGGTTACCTAGAAACCCTTGAAAGGTAAAATTGGGGTGGGGATGACACCCACAAATCTTCACTACTCTAGTATTAAATTTTTCTTGTTAGGACTATAAGTTTGATCATAAAAGATGCTCTACCCTATGAGGGGTCTGCCCTGTTAAGAGCTTTGAGACTTATACAATCTACCTTGCAAAAAGATTTAAAACTTACAACTAAGTAAGAACTCTGTTAAGAGATTTACTAAGGTCTTTTAAAACCACTCTGTTAAGATATTTTCACTGATTCACTTGTTAGAATGTCTCAGTACCTAATCCTTCAGTTTGCAATGTGATGCTGATAACAGATCTTCTGCTTACACTATAGATTTGATCTCCTCTATCGAATATGTTTGTGTTTTGTCCTTCACTGCTCTGCTCGATCACTGAAATCTGTTTCTGCTACTTAAAGCACTTTTTTGCTCTGTAAGTATGAGATCTCCCTCATACTCATGCTCCTCTCATAATACATTTCAGGGTTCGGATCTCATATTATATAAATAACTGATCATCTCCATGATTTGAGATCTACGATCTGGATATCTACTTTTGTCACTTAACCATTCCCTAATTTTTTTTGGTTCCATGAATTGTGTAGGGATTACTGATTACAATTCCAAAGCATAATCATCTATGTGACTTCCTCAATAAACAATAAGTGTAATATAGATGTCAGCCAAAATGGTTTACCCGCTCACCCAGCTACATTCTATCTCATCGTCCAGCCATTCTTCCTTCTCCTTAGAGGTAAAAATGAATCACTTTTCCCCTTCTCCCCCCTTTTATAAAGGGTCCCTTTTTTCAAAAAAAAATTAAAAAGGGTCTTTTTGACCTTTCTGTTTTTCTTTTTCCCTTCTTTTTAAGTCATGCAAAGTCCTTTTTTTGCCTTCTTTTTTGTGAAAATTGACCAAAATTTATAATTTTGGCCTATTTTCCCGAGGGGGCACATCCTCATACTAACTTTTCTTCTGGGGCATCTATATTTTCTTTTCTTTGATGCAATGTCATTTTTGACACTGCATCAAAGAGGGGCAAAATGTAGACACCTAAATTCATCCTTCTAACATTAATTAAAATTAATTTAATTAATGATCTCAGATAATATTATAGTTGATTTTTTTTAATTAATTATATTTGTTAAAATTCATCTATTTATTTAATTAAATTTATTTAATTAAATAAATTTACTAATTAATAGTATTTGAATTAAATTTAAATACTACCTTTCATAATGTATTAAATTAAATTGAATACATGTTCCTCCATAGCCCCCTTTTAAATAAATTTTTAATTTATTTAATTCCCTCACATTCTTTATTTCTACTAAACCATGATTAAATTAAATTTTATTTAATTTAATCTTAAATCCAACCTAAATGTTATCCTACACACATCACTTTC
Organism: Chamaecyparis obtusa; assembly: GCA_027943335.1. Lineage (NCBI taxonomy): Eukaryota > Viridiplantae > Streptophyta > Pinopsida > Cupressales > Cupressaceae > Chamaecyparis > Chamaecyparis obtusa. The sequence continues at coordinate 353,199 of BSBK01007676.1, read as the reverse complement.
TGTCTAATAAGCCTACTCACTAATTAACTAAGGTTAATTAGGCTAATTTTTGGATTCCTACATCCATTAGTCCTAATTATTTGCTCACACATGTGTGAGCAAATTTCCAAAAATAACCCTTTTCAAAAATTGCTAAAATTTGCACAAACAAGGCTTCTTACATTTTATGACACTTCTTACACATTCTAAAATGGTGAAAATGGACTTTTTCACTTACACATGTACTTGAAGTACACATTGACCTTTCACATCCCAAGTTGCTCACACATGTGTGAGAAAATTTTAGACTTTTAATGGCTTATGTGTCTCCTTGGTGGCACCTATGTGGATTCCACATAGATGCCACCTCACCCCAGCCCTCCAAAATCCTATAAATAGGACCCTTGTCTCAAGAAAAATTCATTCCTTTTTGCATTAGAGTTATCACGCTAGTTTAAGCTTAAAATTGCTTTCTTAGAGTTTTTACTAACAATTTGGTAGTTGCTAGATTTCTTTCAAGCTTTAGAACTTACTGATGTAGCTTCATCTTTCATTTGCATACTTCCATGCCATAGAGCTTGAGGGTTGCTTTCATAGCTCCTCCTTGAGCCTCTTTTGGCCTCTTCCATTGAGTGCTTGAGAGTGGCTTCTATAGCTTCTTCTTGAGCATTTGAATCTTCATTATATTTTGCATTCATAGTGGGATCTATACTTGTGTTGGGAGAGCACACCCACAACCTCTCTAAGAGCTTAAATCAAGCAAGTCTTGGGTGCACTTGCTTCATGCTCATCTGAGGTTATGGTGAAAATTAATGTTTTTTACAACTTTATGAAATGTTAAAATAGATTTGAATATGCTCTTTATTAGTAACATTTTCATGTTTGAACTTGTTCTTAATAGGTAGATTTTCATCATATACATTTTGGCATGCCCGATGGGACCCACAATCCCATTTGCTAACTATATCTCTTGATTTTGTGAAGGTTTCCCATGAATTTTTCAAACAAGTGTCTCCACACGACTAGAGGCGTCTCCACCTAGAAACAAGCGTCTCTACACACAGGCATCTTTGCACATAGGCATCTCTACCTAAAAACTAGCATCTCTACCTGTCAACCGGCATCTCTGCACACAGTCTCTGCCTGTGCATCTCTATCTCTAGATAGACATCTCCGCTAAAAAGAGTTTTCTCTCATTTTAATTTATTTTAATCAGAAAGGCTTGTATTTCATAATCACATTAAGGCTAATGATAAGTATTAAAACACCTAACTGTATCTATAAATGAAGAAAAATACATGAAGCTAATGAAATCTTTGTTTTTGTGCAAATAGGTCTCTCTGCATCTAAACAAGTGTCTTTGCTAGAAGAGGGAGTTTTCCTTTGTGTTGTTTTTAAGCTGATTAAGTAAACTTTTTTTTGACATATTAAAGTTAAAAATCACTGTATTTTTGTCATTAGAAACCTTTTTATGAATTCAAAACTTAATGAGAAGATAAAACTTTCAAACATTGGTGTTTAACTTCTATTTTTGTGCAGATAGGCATCTCTACCTGTACACAGGCGTCTCTACCTGTAAACAGGTGTCTCTGATAGACAGGTGTCTGTTCCTATACATGGGTGTCTCTACCTATAAACAAGTGTCTCTAATAGACAGGTGTCTTTGCCTGTAAATAGGTGTCTCTGATAGACAAGCGTCTCTGCCTGTCAACATGCATCTTTGTCTGATTTTTGCATGTTTTCATAATATCTTGCACTTTGAGTTTTTTTATCTGAGTTTTTTTAAAGATACTGACATTTTGTGACTTCTAACAGTGATTTTGCAGAATGTTGACCAAGGTTTGACCACTCTAAGACTACTAACTTTTTTTTTTTGTAGGACATTGTTAGAAGACCAAACACACTAAACTACTCGCTAAGGTTTTTTTTTAGGTTGCCAAGGAGATTTAATCAAACATTGTGTTTTCTTAATGATTTCTTAGGCACCTAGCACTAAATAGGAAGTCTTTTTCTATAGATAATGATTCATTAGCTAGGGGATTATGCTCTTTTCTCCAAGTGAGAAAGCCAAAAACCCAGAACCTTTTGAAATGTGGTCTTGAAGAGAAGACTTGGAATTAACCATTTGTTTGGTGTGTTTGGGAGAAAACCTCATTGGATAGGAGATCATGCTCTTTTTCCATTGAGGGAAAACCATAAATCTAGACTCCTTCTTGGGGCCAATCCATGCATTTACTTTCAATCCTTTAGATGGGCCTGATGGTGAGGTAAAAAGCTCTCGAGAATGACCCACATGAGAACAAGGTGTAAGCCCACCACTCCAACTCACGTTAATGAAATTTTCTTTTTGGGGTTAATGCCTCAGAAGCTGGATGACATTTGAGCTTATGCACGGCTCTCACCTAACATTTAGTAGGGCCTCATGGTCTTAATCATGTTTACATGACTACTTGTGTAAAGGTGCTTTGTGGGGCTATATGTCCTAGTCACGCTTGTGTGGACACAAAGAGTGTGTTCGAATGGAGATCCTTACTAAAAGCCATTATTTAGAAGCTACCCGGTTCACCTCTGAAAAATTGATAATCTGCGTACAAGGATAATAGTAATCTCCCCAAGACACTCACCATATTGAGCCCCCTTCAATGTTAACACTCTAATAATATGACATCATGGTGCCATTGTGTGCTTGGTGATGGTCGTATTCTAAGGAGTTGTTGGGCATGTTCCTAAGTCAGTGAGCAAAGGTTTTCAATCTCAGCCAACTTCCTTTTAGGGATAAAGAGTGTGCTTGTTACTTTCATTGCAAAAATAAATCTGTACACTTGAATCCTACAAGGTTGCTTTGTCCCTTGTAGGACTATTTTTGACAAATGTGCTTGTAACCCAAACATTTGATGTATATATGAAATCGGTTCTTGCTAAGAACATCCTTTGATCTATCAAGATATTATCCTCAATTCATGATAGATAGTGTTAAACACAAGAAATAAAAACTCCCAGTTACACAAGCCCATAGAGAGAAGAGAATCATTGATCAAAGGATTAAAGCCAAACAATCTTATTGGAAACCCATTCGAGAATTTCTAGAAGCTGTTGAGAAGTCAAATAAAATCATTTACAACAATTGGGTTTCTAATTTTGTTGCCAAGAACAAAGTGAACATGGCCTTTGTCACTTGGGAATCCTATGACTAAGTACATTTGACCTTCATTCCTCATCTTCTTCAAGTCATTCATCCCTTTCTCTTCTTTTAACATCCCTTTCATCATCCACATCCCAAAACATTAGGAGCATTAATCAGAATCTTGGACTTTAAATCAGAATCATATCAATCCATCTTTCACACCCTCATCAAGCCATAGGGTGAAAGAATCATTCCAATAGTGTCTCATAAACCTTAATTCCAAAGAAAACATTAGTCCCTTACTACTTTGAGAACCGAGTCTTTCTCTAGTAGTCCTAATCTAGTCCTATTTTGTTTGGGGATCATCAAATTATCACCTGAACACAAGAAGACTTTAAATCAAAACCAATCCTATGTTTGCATAATCACAAGGTCTTGCTTCACCCAAATTTTTTCCAAACCTTTCAATCCAATCAATCCTTGAGGCTTAGTTCCTCTTTAATCCAATTTCATCAATCAGTCTAATCCTAAATCAAATCAATCAATCCAATCAATCATCAAGACTTAATCATTAGTCCAAGTTGCTCCCAGATCACCAAATCCTTTTTCTTTCCATACCTCATCAACTATTCTCCCTTCTTCAATTCAACCATCTAAAGGTCACTTGTGCATGGTACTTACTCGATCACAAGAAAATATAAGACAATAATCTCTCATCATGAATAACAATCAAGAAACTACCTATCAAGAAGACTTTAATGATGAAGAACCTCACACAGAATCTGACACAGTAATACCTAAAAGTGTCAGTGCCAATCCATGAGTTAACTTAGAATTTTTTGAGGATCCTAAAAACTTAAGCTTATTGGAAGACCTAATCCAAGCCAAAAGTGCCAATATCTTCATGAATCTTGTCCAAAGAGGTGTTACCCTCCCTGATAATTTTGATGAAACTTTGCTTGAGAACAACTTGATTTGAACCAACAAAAGAAAAGTAGCACCATCAACATCTAATAACACAACTCAACCTCCCCTTGATATGCTTGAGTTAATCTAACAACTCCTAAACAAGCCTAACTCAAACAATGGGGTGAGTAATGATGGTTCAAATGCGGGCCGTGTACCCAAAACACAACCAGGGTCCTCAAGACGATGCTCTGCTTCTATTTTCTCGAAGCCTAGTGGAGTCCTAAAAAATCAAAATTCTTCACAAGCAAACAACACCAACTGGAGACATAACACCAATGTTCCCCCTCTAGGGGGACATAATGCATCATTAGGAGGAGGAACACTTCAAGCCCATACAATCACCACTAATCCTCCTGAATTAGTCCAACAAATTGATGAGCTCAAAGGAATGATGTTGGCTATTTAAAAAGGTGGGAAGAAGGAATTTTCTTTCATAGAAATATGTCCTTATCCTTTTGACAAATCAATCACTCTCTAGCCATTCCCCACCAATTTTGAAATTCCAAAGTTTGACAAATACAAGGGAGACTCATTCCCTACACAACATATCAAGGAATTCTATGTACCGGCACAAGAAGTTTCCCACAATGATCATCTTCTCCTAAGAATGTTTACTAGAAGTCTTGGAGGACCAGCCTTATTGTGGCTATTGAGCTTTTTCCAGGATCCATCTCCACATTCCATGATCTCACAAAAAAATTTGTTGCACAATATTCTTATAACATTGAACATCAAGCATCCCTCAGTGATTTGTGTAACATGAAACAAAGAAATGGAGAAACCTTTGCCAATTTTCTCCAAAGATGGCGACATCTCACAAACCGGATGCCTTGGAAAATCCCATATTCACATCTTGTTGACATCTTTACTAAGAATCTAGTTATGAAAATGTCATTTTAGATGAAGATGGCTGCCCCGGATTCTTTTGAGGCACTCATTAAAAAGGGGAAGTCTATTGAAGATGGAATTTTGATGAAAGGAGCAATTAAACACTACACCCCTAATTCATCTAACAATACTAGTGATAAACCCAAGTTTTGGTCTAAGAACAAGGGTGTTGTTAATGATGGAATGACCGATGCTAAACATGTCCAAAATGTTCAAGCATTCAACAATAGTAACCAAGGCAATCGCAATAAAAATGGTCAGAACAATTGCAACAATAATCAAACCAATTTGAATAACCAAAACAATCATAATAGTTCAAATAACCAGAATCAAAATCAAGGATCTGGTTATCGTGGCTCTCTATTCTCACGATATAATGGCAATAACAAAAACAACAATTGAAAATAACCATGACAACAATTTACATAGCTGGAAGATTCCCTTGATGTGATCTTTTGATGTCTATTTGACCAAGGGATGATGGTTTATCCTAACACCAGGCCTTTCGATGAAAATCAACCTAAACCCAACTAGTATAAGGATAATGAATACTGTGATTATTATCACATAAAAGGGCATGAGATCAAAAAATGCATGAAGTTTCTTCATTTTGTGCAAGATTTGATCAATGATGGTAAAATTGAAGTAGAAGGACAAAATGCCTCTACTTCTAACGCCCAGTTAAAAATGTATTCTAAACCTTTTCCAGAACATAATCAAAACAATGCATCCACATCCAAGGGTTTTTCTTATGATTATTCAACAAATAAAATCTCAGGGGATGAACACACTTGTAGAAAATTAGCTAAAAATGATGTATGTGGTTTTGACTCACTATGTGGCCATATTGAACAATCTGACACTGATGTAAACACGTTGACTTTAAAGAGTGCAAATTGCAATGTTAATACCTACCACCCTTGCATAACTATACAAGTTGTTGTCAATCCACCTATTGTGGATCCACCTGTTGCACCATCTACCTTGACAAGACCTGCATCACATTATGACTTACTTTCCCAACTAAAGAAGACCCTTGCATAAATATCCATACTAGAGCTTTTGCATACATCCCCCATTCACAAAGAGGTCCTTGAGAATGTTCTAACTGAGTCTCGCATCCTAGAAAATATCAATGCCTCTCAATTCCAAGAAATGATCAACAATTTGGCTGCCCAAAACATGTGGTGTTCATTGACAAAGATTTTTGAGGTCCTGACCCTCATCATAATAAACCCTTGCATATCCAAGTCACCATCCATAACACCCAAACCAAAAGAGTCATTATAGACAATGGATCTAGTTTGAATCTTTGTACATTAAGCATGATCTGCAATATCAGTCTTTCTAAGGACCTCATTGATGTAAATAAGAGAATAACAATAAAAGTGTATGATGACAGAGAAAGGGTGAGTAAAGGTCTCATTGCACTCCCCTTACAAGTGGGCCCAGCTCTTATTGAAACTACTTGTCAAGTGTGTGACTTGGATCTACCCTACAATATCCTTTTGGGTAGGCCATGGATACATGCTATCTCAGGTGTCCCATCCACATTTCACCAATGTTTGAAATTTCCACATCATGGAGCTGAAATAACCATTCCTGGCCATCATGAACCCTTCCAATATTGCAAAAGGTTGGAAGGAAAAAAACCAAACTATTGCCCATTGAATGAATGTGTTCACCCACTTTCACAAGAGATTCCCATTCAGCATGCTTCCTCTAAAGAACAGTTGTCTAAGCAAGCCAAGGGAAAAGAAAAGGTTACCCAAGTAAAGAGTACTTAGTCTGAAAAGAAAGTTAGGTTCATCGATCAAGGCCCGGGGGAATACAAGTTTGAAAATTCCCTATGCATTGGTCAGCTCCCTCTCTCTCCCTGGTCTTATGGAAAACCTTCACAACTCTTCTCTAAGGAAAATAAAGAAACTATGAAATGTAAACAGATTGCATTTGAACATTGGGGCTCTCTCTCAAATGAGCATATGGAACATAATGTTCTTTCCTAGCTTTTTGATGAAGAAGAAGACAAAAGTGCAGACATTCCTAAAGGGAAGTATATAAAGGCCACACCCATTGTTGAAAGTATGGGATATCACGGCACTGGCCTTGGAGAAAATGAAATAGGAAGAAAAACTCTCATAAAAGCAACTAGATACCCCTGAGGATGAGGATTGGGTTCCATAGAAACTAAGAAAACCCTTTCCAATGAATATTGTTTGATTGAATCTAATTCAGACATTGAGGAAGAATTATTTGAAGTCCCTTTCCAATATATTGAAAATGACCCTCATACCTGTGTCCTCCATATCACCCAATCTGACCTTTCCTCACCCGAACTTCCCCTTACCAATCCTGAACTGATCGATTGGGACCAACAAGATTCACCACCTGCCTTAGACATATGTGATTCGGATGAGGTAGTTTTAGCACTTTTTGAACTAAGAAATCTCCAATACAATGAACACCAGATTCACTATAGGAAGAAATCCTACTTTGGTAGCTAGGTCAATTCCCTTAGTTGCAAAAATGAAGAAAAAGAAAATCAAAAAAATGATAAAACATCCTTGGGTGAAAACCTTTCTGAGGTACCTTTGGATGGAGGAAAAGACAAAATAAAGGATGCATCCTCTATTGAAAACCTCTCTAAGGCACTAGAGGAGGGGGAAATTGACTTTCCCTTCATGTCATTACCATTAGAAAAATCTTCTATCCTCATAGAAGAAACAATTGTAGTTAACCTGGGCACAGAAGTAGATCCTAAGATCACCTACATTGCAGCCTCTCTAGATAAGACAGAACAAGATTCCATGACTACATTCCTTAAGAAAGCCTACATTAACTTTGCATGGACATATAAGGATATTCTTGGACTTGACACTGACTTGGTTGTACATCATCTTTCTATGGATCCTAAAATCAAGCCTATCAAGCAAATATTACGCAAGATGCATCCACAAGTAGCACTCCTGGTTAAAGTTGAATTGCAAAAGATGCTAGATGCAAAATTCATCAGACCAATAGACTATCCAGAATGGATCTCAAACATTTTACCAGTAGGTAAACCCTCTGGGGGCATCAGGATTTGTACTGATTTTAGATATCTTAATCTTGCCTACCCTAAGGATGATTTTCCACTTCCAAACATTGACATCACAGTGGATTTGACTATTGGACACGAGATGTTTTCCCTCATGGATTGTTTTCCTAGATATAATCAGATTCACATAGCAGTGGAAGACCAGCATAAAACTACATTCACTACCCCAAGGGGTACATTTTGTTATCAGGTCATGCCCTGTGGTCTCAAGAATGCAGGTGCCACATACCAAAGAGCCATGATGACCATATTTCATGACCTCCTTCATGTGATCATGGAAGATTATGTGGATGATATCTTAGGGAAATCCAAGAAATGAGAATCACACATTGATTTCCTCACTACAATCTTTGATAGACTGGAAAAGTATAAGGTTTGATTGAATCCCAAAAAATGTGTCTTTGGTGTGCAATCAGGTAAGCTCTTAGGCTACATTGTGTCTCATAGAGGAATAGAAGTGGATCCTAAGAAGGTGAAAGCCATTTTGGAGATGCCACCTCCTAAAACTTTGAAACAATTAAGGAGCTTGCAAGGAAGACTTCAATTCATCCGAAGATTTGTGTCACAACTAGCAGACAAGGTGCATCCTTTCTCTCACCTAATAAGAAAGGATATTAAATTTATTTGGGACTGATTATGTCAAAAGGGTTTTGAAAAGCTCAAGGTATATCTAGCTAATACACTAGTGTTGGTCCTGCCTGTTCTAGGAAGACCTTTGATTCTTTACATCTCTGCAACTACAGTAGCACTGGGTGCTCTCCTAGCACAATTAGATGAAAATGGAAAAGAATGTGCCATATATTATCTTAGCAAGACTTTAGTGGGTTATGATCTCAACTATATCGCTATTGAAAGATCTTTCCTAGCTATGGTCTTTTGTACATAGAAGCTACACCATTATATGCTTAATCACAAAGTACAGTTGATAGAAAAGATTGACCCACTTAAGTACTTATTATCTAAAGATGCCTTGATAGGTCACATGAGAAGATGGGTCATGATCCTTAGTGAATTTGATATTGTGTACATAGAACACAAATCCATCAAAGGGAAAGAAATAGTAGATCAACTTGCAGAGGCTCCCATTCTTGGAGTTCATCCTATTGTCAGAGACTTTCCCGATGAAACTATCATGACTATCACTCCTAGCATTCAATGGAAGCTTTATTTTGATGGATCTTTTACCCAGAAAGGATCGAGTGTAGGAATTCTATTTGTAACACTACAAGGGGATCTTATCCCCAAATCCTATAAACTTACATTTGCTTGCACAAAAAAAATAGCAGAATACAAGGCCTTGGTCACAGGGCTTCACCAAGTTGTCAGATGAAAGATCACAAGTTTGCTTTTTTTGGTGACTCCAAATTAGTTATCAAAAAAGTCAATGATGAATTTCACACCAAGGATGACAAGTTTCTCCCTTACCAATGCATGGTTGAAGATCTCAAACAACATTTTACAAGCCTCATTTTATAGAAAATACCAAGAGAAAACAATAAAGCAGCAGATGCCATGGCTACCATTGCTTCACTAATATCTATGCCAGAAACAAGCACACGGTGTGAATTTCTTGTCAAGAATCTTATTGTCCCTGCCTATGACCAACCAGATTTTGAGATGGTGTGTGAAATTGTTGGTTTTGAATCACCTTGGTATTAGTAAATCCTCGCCTATCTTCATGATAAAACCATTCCCCTCATGCTTACGTCTAACCAACAAAAAACCTTCATTTTCCGCTCTTCTCGTTACACAATCCTTGGAGACACTCTTTTTTGTAAACACTTTGATGGAACTCTTCTTCGATGTCTAAATTTGGAGGAAGCACACACAACCTTGGAAGAGGTGCATCAAGGAATCTATGGAGCCCATTCTAGTAGTCTCACTTTAGCAAAGAAGTTGCTCTGCACTAGATACTATTGGCCGGCAATGGAACATGATGCCTATCATTATGTGAATAAGTGTATTCCTTGTCAGCAGCATGGCGATTTGATACATGCCCTCACTCAATCCCTCCAACCCACCATCACACCTTGGCCTTTCTCCCGCTGGGGTTTTCACCTTGTGGGCTAGATATTTCCAAACTCTGTAAGTGGTCACAAGTATATCCTAGTCGCCACTGAATACTTTACCAAATGGGTCGAAGCAATCCCCCTCACCTATACAACTAGTAAGAAAATTTCCAAGTTTATCCTGAATTATATCATTTTCCACTATGGCATCCCCAAAGATCTCCATACTGATAATGGAACACCCTTCAAGAATCAGGATGTCTCTAACCTTTGCAAGAAATTTGGCATTACCCAGCATGGTTCCTCCAAGTATTTCCCGCAGGGAAATGGTCAAGTTGAGGCTACAAATAAAATCATCATAAAAATCCTCAAAAAGACTATCGATGACGCTGGTCATGATTGGCACCTGAAACTCAATCTTGCCCTTTGGGCCTACTGCACCTCCATCCATACTCCTACTAGTGCCACTCCATTTTCCCTTGTCTATGGTTCTAAGGCTATCTTACCCATTGAAATTGAGCTCCCTTCCCTCAGGATTTCTCTCAAAAACCTAATGTCCAAAGAAGAATATAGGGTTGCCCACTTAAAAGAGTTGCAACTCCTCGATGAGAGATGCCTCAATGCCCTCAACCACCTCCATGTGTATCAAAATTGTCTACGCTTACATTTCAACAAGAAGATCAAACCCCATGAGTTTGATGTAGGTGATTTGGTCCTACAACATAACATGAAGAATCTCCAAAACTGAGAAAAGGAAGGGAAGTTTGAACCCAATTGGTTGGGCCCATTTGTTATTACTGCTAAATTTGGTTCTGGGGCATATCAGATTGCAACACCTGAGGGAGATCTGCTCCTTGATCCTATAAATATCTTGCATTTGAAGAACTTTTATGTGTAACTCAGCATTCAGTTCTTGTACACTGTTATTCAACAAAAAAACCCTAAAAATCAGAATGAGATCCTGAAAAAATTCTAAAAATCAGAAAAAGTCCTAAAAAAATCCTAAACATCAAAAAAGCAGAAAATCCTAAAAAGAAGATAAAATTCCTAAAAAAAAAGCATTCGTCTAAAAGTTAAAACTTGGCAAACAAGCACTCTTGGCAAGTATTATTATGAAAACCTATCTCAGGCACCATGATAGCAAATTCAGATCCATTGTCTCCCTGTCCATTGTACATATCCATCCTCATCCTAGTCCTAGTTTCTGATCATCGCTTCCCACATAGCCATAAGGATCTACCCACAATTCCCAACACACTGAGCTTAACCCCATCACATTGAGCTTTTCCCAGACATAGTGATCGCAAAAGTGCTTATCAAAATTAACATCAAAATCAAATCTCAGAGTTATTGTTCCTTTCACATCTATTGCTAGCAAATATCCATTTCAAAAAATCAATCTTCACCCTGCAGGATGTGTCCTTCCTCAGTCAGCTTGAATCAATCTTATCTCGTTCATGGCAAGAATTGTGGACTGAATGACCACTTGGTCAGGAGGCCTTCTTTGTTGATTTTATCTTTTGTATCAATAGAACCTACTCACGATTACCTCGATCTTCCATATCTTGGTGCATTGTGATTGGTGAAATATGATGCAAGTGTCGATTGTAGTATGATCTGTTTATGGATACTTTAGGAACAATTTATTGGTTTTCCAGTTATGATTATGCTTATCTTAATGGGGGCAATGGGTTAGCATACTTATGTCCTTTAAAAGACCTGAGTGTGCCCAAACCTCTCCATTAAGCATATTTCATATTCTATCATAGTCTAAAAATCTACATCTCTATTTCTACAACTATCTGAGAGTCTAGTCCACGCAATGGAACAATGTCATATGTGTTTTTATGAAACATGATGCATACCCCTATTGTAATATCAAACTTGGGTGTTCACTCCAACATAAACACAAGTGATCCCACTAAATCATGTAGTCAGGTTGCATTTCAGTTTGTTTATTTTTTGCATTTTTGTTTGAGACAAGGGTCTTGTTTATTCATCTTATCATTCCTCTTCTCTAGTGGTTCCAATGATCCTATTGGTTATATCAGATACATAAACAAAAAAATCATAATAATAAAGTGACACTAGATCATTCCATTACATTCTACTCCATATAGTTAAGATCATTTAGCTACAAATTGCATGTCAAATATATCTCATTATTCATTAATCATTAAATACACATTGCATGTCAAATATATCTATTTAACCACTCATCATTATGTAAGCATTGCACATTCATCACATATGCATAATAAAACATCCATTCATATAAACTTTTCACATCATATAGTACACATTCCACCCACATCCTACATCACACATGTCAGTATCATAATATAGTACTATGCATCATCTCATAATCCATCACATAAACTCATGAAATAACACCACAAAAATATATATATATATATATATATATATATATATATATATATCATAACATCCTGGCACATCACAAAATGATACATTAGGCACCTCAGTGCTGCTATGCATATGCATCTCATCTAAAATCCACAAAAAAATGTATCCTGTATAATCAACTAGAGCTCATAACCACTGAAAGATGTCCCTGTCATCCTGAATCCCCCTATCCACCCCATGGAGTAGATCTCTCTCCTCATCTCCCACTGTCACCACCTGTCATCCTCTCTCCCAGTGGCCTGGCTACTGATCTTGATGACACCCCTCAAGTCCTCTCTGATATCTCTCACTCTGAATAAGGCAGTCATCTCTTCTCTAGAGGTACTACCTGCTGATAAAGGCCCATGTAAAAGGTTTCCTCTCTCCCCCTCCTCACTACCTCTCACTATGCATCCATCATGTCTATCACTAACTTCCCTATGCCCAATGATGTCTCTCCCTATCTCAATAACTCCCGCTCCCCTTGGTAAGTCTCTGTCACATGTCCATGTCCTTTGTCAGTCACTGGGCGCAAATGTCTACCTATCTCTGCATCTCCTCCATCTGGCCCAACAATTGGGCTACCTCCCCTGTCATCCCCTCTTTCTCAATGTTAGCTCCTATCTTGGTAACCTACCCTATACTCACTTGACTCTGTAGTATGCTCAACTCTCATCGCATAACCTCCATCTGAGCCCCCACTCTCTCCCTCTCTGCCACCCTAGTAGCCTCTACCATGGCTGGTCTATCCCTCTCCACTGCCACCAAAGCCTCTAACCATCTCACCTCTGCATGTAAGGTGTCTCCCTACTCTTAATTTCCCTGCCTCTCATCTCCTCTTGATCCTCCTACCCCCATCTCCTCATCCTTTGGCAATGGCTCCTGGGCCGCCTCCTCTCGCTCCCTCTATACTGCGTGTGTAGGACCACCTGTCACTAGTCTATGTACTATCCCTCTCTGATGCTCTATCGCCTACCTCTATGCCCAAAACCTGACTCTTGGCACTGTTGTTGGTCTCTCCTCATCATCCTCATCCTTAGACTCTATCTCTAACTTTGTCTGCTCTCTAGCCTCTCCTATTGCTAGCTCTATCAACCGCCTCTACCTCACCCACCAAGCTGCATACTCAGCTGTCACCCTACATTTTCCACCCATCTCTAGGTTGGTGTCCATGGTACTGGCTACATACCTCTCCAGCTACTCCTGGCATTCCAGAGATCTACTTCAATGCCCCATATTGACCCAATCTCCCTTGAGATGATCAGATGTGGATAACTATCTGGCACTATCCCCTACCTCGACCCAAATTATCTACATACTCGAGAAGGCATGCATCTCACTATCTAAAAAATTGTCCTCCCAATCAGCCAACAATCTATCTGAACATATCCTAAGTACTTTGCATCTAGAGCACCATCCTCTCTCCTTGCCTGCTCATCCTAGTACCCCCATGCCTCACACCCTCTGTACGGTGTCCACTCGAACCATATCATCTCATCTAATATCCTCTGCTAGGTCTCCATAGATCTCACATCTCCATATGTCAAGAGTGATTGGTACCGACATGCAAAAGGCTCATAGCGATGTCATCACCTCTCTCCTTGCAGTGGTCATACCACTGCAATATGCTCACATGCCTAGACTAGCAGCAGTGTCACCCCTAGTCCCATCATCCGCTGAGTACAGTATACACACATATCAAGGTCATAATATACATGTGCTAAAATCATATATCCTCAGCAAAACTCTATACCATCCTCCTCCAACATCTGGCTCAGCACCCTCGCCCATCCATGCCCTGAGTGGTCCGGCAATAATCTCCCTCCTACCAACCCGGCTAAGTATAATGCTAGCCAGGGAAATCCTACCTACATCCCTCCTCAAAATGACATCCACTAACGGTCAATCAGTAGCTGGTCTGCCCACCGTCTGAAGCTCTCCTCCATAAAATAATCCACCCTCTTCAACTAATACTCTACCATCTCCCCTCGAATCGATATTTGTAGAATCCTCCACATGTCTAGCAATGTCATTGTTGCCTCCCCGGTCGGCAAATGGAAACTCAATGTATCTAAGTGCCATCTCTCAATCAATGTTTTCATCAGCGCATTATGCACTCTCAAGCATGGTTACTCATGCACATGCTGCAGGCCACATAAATTCACTTGTCCCCACTCCGCTAAAGTCATCTCCTCTCACAGCATCATCATGTTTAGCCATCGCTCTTTCAAGCGAATCCAATAGTTCAGCTCCTGCATCAAAGTTACCCAACACACATTTATTAGTCTCCATTTTTCCTCCATCTAGGCCCTCAAATTGACCCCTCTTCCATAATCCACATAGGCTCCCTCCCCCTTCAACGGGTAGCTACCGTTTAGTGGGTCTCCCCCTTCTTTCTCTCTGGATGGGTCCCTCCCACCCTTGCCCTTTGGTGGTGGAGCTACCCGACCGTAGATGGGCGGCTGTGCCGCCGCCCCCCCACTCCACCTTGAGCAATGGAGCTACCCGTCTACCAATGAGTGGCTACGCCTATGGCTCCCAGGTGCAACCGCCCGCCAAGAGACGAGCAGCCATGCCTATGGCTCCCGGGTGCAGTAGACAGGCAGCTATGCCCGTGGCTCCTAGGTGAAGCCGCCTGTCTAAAGATGGGCAGCTACGTTCAGGCCTCTCGGGCAGGGCTGCCAGTCAACCGACGAGCAGCTACACTCACGCTGCTTGGGCGAGTAGAGCCACCCGTCAACCAACGGGTGGCTATGCCCATGCCTCCCGGATGGGTGAATCCGATCGTCAATCGACAGGTGGCTACGCCCATAGGTGGCAGTGCTCCCATAGCAGGAAGGCAGAGCCGTCAATCAACACTGCCGCCAAACCCTTTTTGCTCGCCCAAAAAACCCCACAACAACCCATATACTAATTAATTTTTAAAAAACTACAAATGACCAAGATGGGCTTAGGCACTTACTGGGTCATCCCTATCAGCTGCTCACTGATAGACCCGCACTAACTCACCCAACTGTATTCTGTCTCGTCATCTAGCCATTCTTCCTTCTCCTCTCCTCTCTTTTTTTTCCTTCTCCTTAGAGGTAAAAATGAATCACTTTTCCTCCTCTCCCCCCTTTTATAAAGGGTCCCTTTTTTCAAAAAAAAAAGAAAAAGGGTCTTTTTGATCTTTCTTTTCTTCTTTTTTCTTTTTCCCTTCTTTTTAAGTCATGCAAAGTCTTTTTTTTGCCCTCTTTTTGCGAAAATTGACCAAAATTTATAATTTTGGCCTATCTTCCCGAGTGGCACATCCTCATACTAACTCTTCTTCTAGGGCATCTATATTTTCTTTTCTTTGACACAATGTCATTTTTGACACCACATCAAAGAGGGGCAAAATTTAGACACTTAAATTCATCTTTTTAACATTAATTTAATTTAATTTAATTAATGATCTCAGATAACATTATAGTTAATTTTTTTTAATTAATTATATTTGTTAAAATTCATTCATTTATTTAATTAAATAAATTCACTAATTAATAGTATTTGAATTAAATTTAAATACTACATTTCATAATGTATTAAATTTAATTTAATACATGTTCCTCCATAGTCCCCTTTTAAATAAATTTTTAATTTATTTAATTCCCTCACATTTTTTATTTCTACTAAACCATGGTTAAATTAAATTTTATTTAATTTAATCTTAAATCCAACGTAGATGTTATCCTACACACATCACTTTCTATCTAATAAGCCTACTCATTAATTGACTAAGATTAATTAGGCTAATTTTTAGATTCATACATCCATTAGTCATAATTATTTGCTCACACATGTGTGAGAAAATTTTCAAAAATAACTCTTTTCAAATATTGCTAAAATTTGCACAAACAAAGCTTCTTACATTTTATGACACTTCTTACACATTTTAAAATGGTGAAAATAGACTTTTTCACTTACACATCTCTTACACACACTTACACATGTACTTGAAGTACAAATTGACCTTTCACATCCCAAGTTGCTCACACATGTGTGAGCAAGTCTTGGACTTTGCATGGCTTATATGTCTCCTTGGTGGTGTCATACCCTAAAAATGGGCTATAGGTTCATTAACCTCTTACATCAATAATTCAATCAAAATCAACATCAAAGTCCTAACCTAAGACACATTTGCACATCGAAATTCTAATTGATTTTATCTTAATTCTGCATCGGGGAATATTCTTTCAATATTCTAAATTTATCATAATTATCTTTAATTAAATATTATTTGGCGATAAATGTCATTATTTATCCTAAAGTTGATTAATTGAATATGATGAATATTTAATTAATTAATTTAGTTCTGCCACTTAATTATTTAATTATATTTAATTGCATTTATTCATAATTAATATTATTTTTATTTTGACAATAAATCAAAATTCCTACAAACAATCAATTGAATATTTATTTAATTGATTTAAAATCAAAGTTGTCAAATTTAATGATTTAATTGGAATAAAGTTTTATTTAATAATTGATTAACCCATAAATCAGTTATTTTAAATTTATTAAATTAATTCATATTAAATCATGCACAATCAGAAAAGTAGTTAACTTTAAATCAATTTTTAATTTCAATTTGTTAACTTTTTAAACTCAACATCTCATGATGAGTTGAAAAAGAGAAGTAAACTATATTTTGAGATAAAAACTGCTTTTGCATGATTTTATGAGTTTATTTATTCTTAATTTCTTAATGACTCAAAAATCAACCTGAGTTTATCAAGAGTGATTTATGATTTTTCTCAATGCATCCTCAAGCCCTGGATTTCTATAAAAATAAGGCTCAAGCTTTCAATCAATTATCTCTCAAATTTGCACAATTAGTCTGGTGAATTTACAACTAAAGAACAAAACTTTTGCGACAGACAATTTTGTGAGATCATTTCATAGTTTTTCGTAGCTTTTGCATACTTTTGTATTCATCTTCATAGCATTGTTAGATTAATTGCATATCATTTTAATTCATTCTAGATTAGTTTCATATCAAGTTTTTCATCTAATTGCATAAAAAATCCAAAAAAAGAAAGATTAATTTGCATTCATATTTCATTGCTTTCATCATTTTAAATCCTTCATTTAGATGTTGCATTGTCACAAATCTCAATCTAATCTGAGAATACATACTCGCATCTACTAGAAGGTAGTAAATCGTCTGGTTAGCTTAGTTTCATTTATTTGCAGATTTTGATTTTGCTAACCTCTAATGTTTTATTAAAGTGTTGTATCCGCAACTAGGTATAATTTTCACACACACATTTCTAGCACCCACCATGGGGCCCTGAAATAGGTTTTCATTCTATTCTATCATTTTTCTCGAACCCACGACCACAAGGTTAATTTGTATGAATTTTGTGATAAATTTCTAGCTATTTTTTCATAAATCTGATTAGAGTTTTTATTGGTAAATACACATATGACATGATACAGATCCAAAATTTATATTTCTAGAAATGTATTTGAGTTAGCTTTCATTTTCCATTGGTTTGGATTAATTTTATTTTGATTTGAAAAAGTTATGATCATTTTAGTGCAGACTGATCAGAACCTGATTTTATGAAATCTGACTAATATTTTTATTGGTATATGCACATATGACATGATACAGATCCAAAATTTATATTTCTAAAAATTTATTTTAGTTATCTTTCATTTTCCATTGGTTTGGATTAATTTCCTCTTCATTTGAAAAAGTTATGATCATTTTAGTGCAGACTGGTCATAACCTGATTTTATGAAATCCAACTGATGTTTTTATTAGTACATGCACATATGACATGATACAGATCCTAAATTTATATTTTTGGAAAGGTATTTGAGTTAGCTTTCATTTTCTATGGGTTTGAATTAATTTCATCTTGATTTTCAAAAGTTATGATTGATTTAGTATAGACTTGTCAGAATCTAATTTTTTATGACAACAGGTTTTTCAATTATTAAATGACATATTATCTTTGACTAACCTAATTTTCTACCACATGGGGTTGAAAAATTGTGTTTCTTTTTTTATGGATTTTTATAAGAGTGGGTTTCATGTACAAGAATAGGTAAGTTTTTTCATAACAGTGGTTTGTAGGTGCAGGGCAGGTACATCCCGTGGGTACAAAAGATAGAAGACAAATGCTCAAAAATTGCTAAAACGGGTAAAAATCTACTAAGCACATTGCGAGGAACTCGGGTATTCTGTTTAATTTGATAACACATTGATTTGGATATAAAACAAACTCTATTGTGTCAAGCTTGAGTGTCTTTACAGCTTTCATTATTCACACTTCAATTTTGGGCTATAAAATGAACATAGATTTGTTTTTTGCATATATGTTACACATAGTAAATAGGCCCTATGAAGACTATTTGTAGATGATCTTGAGAGATTGGGCTTCATTCGCTTGTTCATGCATGCGAAGCTCTTCTTGATGATAGATCCCCTTGTAAGTAAGTAGGATACTGTGATTATTTCATGTTCCACTTGGTTTGGTCCTCAGCTTTTGACCGATGTGTTCCCTCTCCAAAGAGATCGATAGACCATAGTTGTTGACATCACAAATCTTGGTGACATAATTTCAGTCTTAACATGTCAGATTAATCTATCTAATTTGTTTTGGTGAAGTGAAGAGGCTAGGGGATTATGCTCTACTTCCTTTTTGGATAGTATCAGATCTAGTCCCCATGTGGTATCTTTTGTGAGTCACCTTTAGAGAGGGTTAACCATAGTGGACATTCATTTTATTGGGTCAACCACGTGGATGGAACCTCAAGCGGTAATAGCCATTTTTCTCATGGTAGCAACAACCGCTATATAAATGTCCTTGTGGAGGAAATCTTCACAGGTGTGGTCTCTTGTTGGGCTGTCAAATCTCCCTAGAAACTCTTGATTGATTAAATTCTTAGACTATGTCAAAACCCCGGTGCACCTAGATTGGAGTTCACCCTATTGAGATCATAAAAGTTGCAGAGTCAGACCATTACTAAAAACCCTATTGAGGCCAAATTTTTTATTTTCTAGGACTATGTGCGTTATTGAAAAATGTTTAAGAACATACACAAGTAGCATTTCTAGGGATTAGCACAATAAGTCACTATTGTTTGTTCATGCACAAGGTTGCTTTTTCCCTTGATCATTATTTTTAGATGATTTCTTGCTTCCCTTGCTTGTTGTTTTGCATGCTTGATATCTACTTGGTTACTTGAGATGAACTACCACACAGATCTTCAAACTTGGATAGAAAAATGTACAAACAATCTGAAATTGAAAATTGAAAAATTGTAAATCCGAAGCAAAAATCCTTTCTGGTGTCAAAAGTCATCCTCAAAATTTCAAAACTTGTATCAAAGCTAAAGTCAAAGTTGTCAGAAGCCTTCAAAAGTTGTCAGGAATCCAGTTTTTGTAGCCTATTTCTAGATTCTGTCAAAATATTCACTATGTCAGGAATAGAGAAGAAACTAGAAAGAATTCAATCATTTACCTAAAGTGGTCTCTTGAGTCTGATTTAGCCTTCTGATTTATCAATTTGAGTCTTTTTCATCTTGTGTCAAAACCTTGTCAAAATTATCTTCAAATTTAGTCTTCATACAAAGTGGGTAAGTGTTGTGAGCTCATGTCCGCCATCTTTTGGGCATCTACCCATACTACTAGGGCATAGTATCCTTCATTTACATGCAATCTAATCTTCAATCAATCCAATCTTGACAAGGTTGCATCATTCAATCTTCTTGAATCAAGTCATTCTTCAGTGTCTTCATCTTTCTCTTTTGCTTCATCCAAGGTTAATGGTGGAAACTAGAGCTTCCTCACACAAGAAATCTAGAGAAGCACCCAATACCTTACCTTTGTCTACTCATGTGGTTCCAACCTTTGAGTAACTCTACAATTTAGGTCTTTATGAAGATGACAATCTCGGCAATCTTTGATTAAAAACTAGTTACATACCCCCCCCTACATCAACCCACGGAGGTGATCAAAAAAATCCACATCAATCTATCCTAGGGAGTCCTAAAACTCCTAACATGTCTCAAGGAGGGACAAACCATAGTTTCCAAGGACATCAATCACAACATGGTGTGGATCAAGAACCCACACCTTCTGAAATTGCTCGATATCAAAATGATGATGACTTCAAGAAAATGATAAGGCATTTCTTGAAGGAAGACAAAGAAACATACTTCTTAGAGTTAGCTCGTCAAGAGGCTAAACTTCCTCCCAACTTTAATGTTGAAGATATCATTAGGCATGAGGAAGAAACTCCAATCACAGCTATGATGAAATAGATGCATGCCATGCAAGTCAAACTAAACAAACTTGAAAAAGAAAAGGAACCTAAGGAGTTCTCCATTGAAGCTCTATGCCCTTTTCCATTTGATAAAGACTTATACATGCCGCCATTCCCTAAGCGAGTGGAAATACTTAAATATGATAAGTATGATGAAAAATTTGATCCTGAAGATCATGTCAAAGAATTTTGTACTCAATCTATGGATTTCATGCATGAACCAACCTACCTAATGCATCTTTTACCTCAATCACTCGGAAGGTCAGCTATTCATTGGTTCTCAAAAATGCCCCCTACTATCAAAACTTTCAAGGAGTTAATCAAACTGTTCTATCAACAATAATCCTAAAACATCCAACATCCGGTCACTATGATCAACATCTGCAATCTGAAATAGAACTCAAGAGAACCATTCCTGACTTTTCTCACACGATGGAGGAAGAATTTTTCTCTATATGCTAGACCTATTCCAGAAACTGAGAAGCTGGAAATTTTCATCAACAATCTTGTTCTAGAACTCAACTACCATTTGCAAATGCAAAATCATACATCCTTTGATAAAATGGTAGAAAATGCAATCAAAATTTAGAAAGTACTTGTGAAAAAAGGAGACATATCAGTTCAAAAAGACAAGTATGAATATGGATCTAGTTCTAAGGACAAGAACAAAAATTGGAACAAGAATAAAGGCATTGTCATAGATGGCGTTGTTGATACTATCTATGCCCCATCTAAGGCACCCACTTTCAATCTCACTGTTGGCACCCAATCCATCAAATCTTTCAAAGCTAAAGCAACAAAATCTAACAAGAATCCATCTAACTATAAACCTTGGGCTAAAGATCCTAAACGTAAGTTTACTCCTCTTGGAGAATCCTTGGAATCCACCATGAAGACTTTGTGGGCCGACAACATCATCTCCTTTCTTGAGATAAAGGTATTTGATCTTGAACCTAAACCAAAATGGTGGAGAGAGAATGATTTATGTGACTTCCATCACAATAAGGGTCATAAGACTAATAACTACATATGCCTGAAACACATCATACAAGACAAAATTGATAATGGAGAAATTGTAATTAATAATCATAAAATCAATAATGATCATACAACATTCATGGAGCCATTTACAAAACATGGTCAAGGAGATTCATCTTCTCAGCCTAATGTGGGTGCTAAAGTCAATTATGCCTACTCTGGAAATAATGTTGTCATCGATATGGTTGAACCATGCCTATCTGAGTGTTGCAATGTCATCACAATTGTAAGAAAAGATAGAGAAAATCAATCAGCAAATGCAGTTACTTGATCACAAGCTCAGGCACATCTATAAGGACAAATCCTAGATTCATCCAATGTCCCTAAGATACCTTTCAATATTTCATCTTCTTCTAAATAGAAGGCTGCCTCTAAATCATCAAATCCTAAAGACACCTCCATGTTTGAGTTGCTTCAGATATCTCTAGCTCATAGAGCCATTCTAGACAAAGCTCTTCTCAGATCCAATGTTCCTAACAACCTTGATTTAAACAGATTCTATACTATGGTTGGTCATCTCACATCTCCATAGTATATCTCCTTTTCAGAGGAAGATGATAATTCCTTGAGTCATCCGCATAACTAGCCCTTACACATTGAAGTCTTGATCCAAAACCATCGTGTCAAATGCGTGTTGATAGATGGATTCGCTAGTCTCAAAATTTATTCATACAGCTTGATCACACAATTGGGATTCTCTGAAGCTACCATTGATACTAAGAAGAAGATAACTATCAAAGCATATGATGAGCAAGAAAGATCTTTCAAGGGAACTATTGTCTTACCTATCAGAACAGGACCTGTTATCAGAGACACCATATGTCAAGTTCTTGATCTACCTTTGGCTTACAACATCCTTCTAGGGAGACCCTAGATACATGAAATGAGAGCTATTCCTTCCACATACCATCAATGTGTGAAATTTCCTTATGAAGGAGTAGAGGTGATGATTCAAGCGGACCTATACACAACTTGCAATGCATTGAAAGAAAGTTTTGATAAACGTGTTCCTAATAACAGAGAATCTTCCACTAGGAAGATAGACATTGCTTCAACATCCAAAATGGAATACATTGCTAAAGAAGTCAAAATTAAAGACAATGGTATGGGAGAATACACAATGGAACCTGTTTTATCTCTCACATCTATCCCATTGTCCCCAAAATCTTATGGACAACCTTCTGATAAAATGAAACTCATAGCTAAAGAATCCCAAGTCATATTCAATGGAAGCTTTGTCACAGAACAAGTATCTAAACAAGAGTTTGAGGAAGGAGTCATGCTTTCATGGTTATACAAGGATGAGCCTCAATCCTAATCAGCCTAGAAATGTGACTCCACTTCAAGCAAAATTCCTCAGAAGTCATACGAACCAAGGGACAAATTGATCACAAAAATGGGATATACTAGAAAAGGACCTTTAAGACTACAAGGTAAGGGTCTTCTATCGCCTCTTGACCACCATGGTTGAACCAACAAGAATACAACAGGTCTAGGATATAAGAAGAAGACTTTCTATCTTAGCAAGAACTCCCCACATATCTTAGAATAGATTGAGCCATCCACAACAAATCAACTAAAGGGAGAAACAACTGAACAATTTGAAAGTGATGATTTGGACACCACTGATGAGCTCATTCCTTATGAGCATTTTCCTAAAGAAATAAAAGACCTCCTTGAAGATGAAGATGATCTAGTAAAAAGAATCAATGTAGTAGAACCACAAGAACCTACTATAGAGCAAGAGATAGTTGCACCACAAGAACCAGCTGATCCCGAAGGCAATCAAACAGACAAAGAATAAAGTGGTATTTATTTTGAAATAGATTCCCATGAGTATGAATTCAAATCAAAATCTGAGGGTAACCCTTCTTGGGGTATCCATCCTGACTTTACTCATGTTCTTAATTTTCCTAGAGGCATAGATGAGGAATCTAATGACTATGAATGGGGATTCATTCTTGAGGAAGATGAGCTTATCATAGAAAAACATATTGATATTATTCACCAATATGCACCTAAACCCAATGTAATTCTAGAGTGAAATAATGAACTTAACGAGTTTGATCCACCGATGACTGAATTGGACTCCCACAATGAAATTGAGCCTATTCATGAATTGAACGTTTTGAGTTGTAATATCACCTTTGAACTTGAGAGTCAGGTTAGAACCAATGATGATAGATCCATATCCATAAACACCATTTCCCAATCTTTCACCACTTTGACTATCCAACATCCCAAACTTCTTGACCAAATCTCCACGAATCTAAGCCAAGGTATCTATACTTTTCTAAATGATTATGCCCTTGCTTGCTATCTCAATGTAGTTTAACCTATGAGGACTTCTATCAGTGAACCAAGTGTTATCATGACAGAGTCGTACATCAAGTATCTTAGTCAAAAAAATAAGAAAAAAAATAAAAAGAAAAGGATTTCTGAGGGTGAAAACCACTTTGTGGCAGTCTCAGAACCTACAAACGTAAAAATAAAAGATGTATCCAAAGGTGAAAACCTCTCTAAGGCACCTAAGGATGAGATATTTGATGTCCTTCTGAGTCATTTATAGGATAGATCTCTAGTACTAATTGAGCCCACTCAATCTATCAACTTGGGAACAATAGAAGAACCATAGTTGATCCATGTAGCACAATCCTTATCAGAAGAAGAAAAGAAAAAATTTACCACATTCCTAAAGGAAAAGAAGATCAACTTTGCATGGAAATATTCAGATATGCCAGGGTTGGATCCTGATCTTATAATGCACCATTTATCTATATCTCCAAGCATCAAACCTATCAAGCAAAAATTGAGAAAGATGCATCCACATGTTGCACTCTTGGTCAAAGCTGAATTAGAGAAACTACTAAAAGTTGGATTCATCCATGTTATTGACTATGTTGAATGGATCTCTAATATTGTACTTATTTCTAAACCAGATAAATCAATCAGAGTGTGCACAGATTTTAGAGATGTAAACAAAGCATGCCTTGAGGATGATTTTCCATTACCTAATATTGATATGATAGTGGACATGATTGTGGTCTTTGAGATGTATTCTTTGATGGATGGTTTTTCTGAATACAACCAAATAAAAATTGCTCTAGAAGATCAAGAGAAAAATATTTTCACATGTGCATTGGGTACGTTCTGTTGGAATGTCATGGCATTTGAGCTTAAGAATGTTGGTGCTACATATCAATGAGCTATGACATCTATCTTTCATGACATGATGCATCAAACTATGGAGGATTATGTTGATGATACTTTGGAAAAATCTATGATAAGATTTGAACATCTAAATGATTTGAGCAAAATACTAGATCAAATGGAGAAGTTTAGTCTTAGGTTGAACCCTAAGAAGTGTGCTTTTGGTGTCACTTCTAGAAATCTCTTAGGCTACATTATTTCAAAGAAAGGAAATTAAGTAGATCCAACTAAGGTCAAGGCTATCATGGAGATGCAACCTCCCAAGAATATCATTCAAATGAGAACATTACAAGGGAGAGTACAATCTATTAGACACTTCATATCTCAGCTAGTAGACATATCACAACCTTTCACAAAGACATTACATAAAGGTGTGACCTTTGCATGGAATGAGGAATGTGAAAAGAACTTTAACCATATCAAGAAATATCTATCAAATCCTCCTATTTTGATGCCTCCTATACAAGGGAAGCCATTGATCTTATATGTCTTCACCATAGATACATCACTGGGGGAATTACTAGCACAACATGATGAGAACAAGAAGGAAAGAGCTATATACTATATTAGTAGAACATTGGTAGCATATGAGAACAACTATACAATGATTGAGAAAGCTTGTCTAGCTGTTATCTTTGGATCACAGAAACTGAGACACTACATGTTAGCTCATACCACACATTTGGTAGCTAAGATTGATCCACTAAAGTACCTCCTAAGAAAAGATGCCCTCATAGGTAGGTTAGCTAAATGGGTGATGCTATTAAGTGAATTTGACATCGAATATGTTGAAAGAAAAGATATCAAGGGCCAAGTAATTGTTGATCAACTAGTTGACACACCTTTGTTTGATGATACACCAATGCAAATGGAATTTCCAGATTCCTCTATCATGAATCTTTCTTCTAGAGCATGGAATTTATTCTTTGATGGCTCCTATACACAGAATGGATCTGGAGCAGGCATATTGTTCATCACACCTCAACGATACTCAATCCCTAAAGTATTAAGAATCAAGTTTCCTTACACAAACAATATTGTTGAATATGAAGCCCTTCTTAACGGCATGAATCTATTGAAAATATTACACTAAACAATTAATAAGATAGGAAGAGATTGGCATCTCATGATCAATCTATCTCTCTGGGCCTATAGAACAAGTATCATAACACCCACTGGGGCTACACCATTCACTTTAGTTTATGGGTCTGAAGTGGTACTACCTATTGAGGTTGAAATCTCATCACTAAGAATCAGAATGCATGGTCTAGTAACTGATGATGACTATAGAGTGTCTAGGCTGCAAGAACTTGAAATACTAAATGAGCGCAGACAAGAAGTGTATGATCATCTCAAAGTATATCAGAAGAGAATTTCTAGAGGTTACAACAAGAAATTCAGAGATAGAGAATTTCAAGTTGGTAATCTAGTCTTGAGAGAGAATCCTAAAAATCAATCACATAAAGAACGCAAGGGGAAGTTTGAACCCAATTGGTTGGGTCCCTTTGTAATCACTGCTACTTTTGGCTCTGGAACCTATCAACTCTCAATGAAAAAAGGAGAATAGCTTTGAGAACCAATCAACATTCTCCATCTAAAGAAATTCTACGCCTAAGGGATTCAACATTCAAAAATGTCCTGAAAAAATCATAAAATTCAGAAAAAGTCTTGAAAAATGAACATCCTGGTGAAAACCTAGCAATAGGCGCCTTGATGTATCACAAAAAAAATCAAAAGTACAAAAAAATTGAAAAAAATGGAAAAATACAAAAAAAAAATTGAAAAAATGAAAAGTACAAAAAAATGAGAAAAAAAAAAGTGCCTTGGTGAAAACCTAGAAACAGGCACCTTGGTAGCAAAAATAGAATCTCTACCAAGATGGTGAAAACCCAGCAAACGGGTGCCACTTGTTTCAAAATGCTCCATCTATCAGTGCAATCTTGGTCTTTCCCAACTTTTAGTCTTGCTTTAGTTTGTACATATATCCTGGTTTGTTTATGCATTCTTGTTTTCAATAAAGTCAGTCTGTACACCAATCGGCTCAAACATCTATATCCTATCAATGTTTCAAACTTGGGGGCAATCAATGGCGTATCCTATGGCCTCCAGTGTATCTTATACATGTCATATTCAGTCAAAGTCATTTGAAGCTACATCTGAGTCAATCTATCTATCTCCTCTCCAGAAAGGATTTTGCATCTACAAACAATCTATGCTTTTACATGCTTTTATCTCCTTGTATGCTTACTGATTCACATTGAGATTTTTGCATATTCTGTCCCTTTGAACTCTTCGATGATGTCCTTTACAGGATTTAGAGATTGATGACTAGGGGCATAATCTTCTTTGTTTTCTACTTGTATGTGACAATCTAACAACTTTGGAAATTCTAGATTGAAATGGTGTCCGTCTGTAAAAGCCTCTATCTTGTATTGGATGGCCATAAGTACCTTGACCATTGATACCTAGAAAATTCAAGGAAGTTTGATCTAACTATTATTTTTTTGAGAAAGTTATTAATCCTACTATGAAACACGATCTTACCTAAGGATGTGAACAATAAAGGGTCACTACATGTAATTTACACTGGATTTAGAATGATCTCTTGACTGCTTAATGTGTTTGTTACGCAAGGCGTATTCTAGCCATCACGACATTTATGTTTTGATGCTTATACAAATTTCCATATCAAAATGGACATGATATTTAGGTCATCTTGGCACTTGTGCCTTGGTGCTTATATCTAAATCGACATTTCGAAAACAAAATCAATATTCATATGTCCATGGTTGTCTAGCCAGTGGGTGTTGTATTGACTTTGACACAAAAATCAATATTCATATATTCATAGTTTCCTAACTAGTGGATGTTGTATTGATTTATCTAGTTACCTAATAAAAATTCAATGATGAAAATGACTGACACATGATCAGTGACTAGGTCCTAGGTCTTAGGCTTGCATCTCATTTTGCACTTTACATGATTACATTTATCTCACGATTGCCCAAATCAGCTTGACACTCAAACTATTCTTCAAAACTATGCTAAACATGACACAAGGACTGAGCATTGTACGAAGGTCCCTCCAACGAAACAAGTAGAATCCATTTTCGGGATCAAAATCAAAATCTGAGATCGTTTAGTTTGTCAAAATCATGATTTAAAATTTTTGGACCCAAGACGATTGACTACTTGCATAATCGACCTTCAATCATCACAGAAATCCAGAATTCAACTTAACTGATTACCTAACATCAAAATATCAAAATTTCAACTTGGTCAACCATGGTCAACTCATGGTCAAACCTAGTCAAACTTGATCTTTAGGACCTCCAAACGATGCAAAACGCATTCTCAGACGTGTATAACCACTTCTCAAATCAATTAACATGCATCTAAACCATTTAACACTGACTTTTCTTGTCAGATTTCAATTTTCATCCTGAAGGGGGCATGGTATCGTATATCATTCAAATCTGTAAATCAAATCTTCTCTCAATAATCAAGATAACAACCACGTCTAGTTTTTGATTCATCTAAAGACCTCATCACTTGAGGCACATCGCTTGTGGTATATCAGATTCATCGAGATCCATATCAATCTGGTATCCTAATCTATCTTGTAAACTGTATCATCTTTTCATAACCATCAATTCATTAGTGTTATTTCCTTAGTTCTTCATAACTGAAGGGTTTGGATGTGATACCAATTATGATTCCTTTGGATAATCAGGTTTGGAATCAAGTCACTCACTTCTTCGTAATCATAAGGTTCAGAATTAGGTGTTTTGATACTTTTTCGTAATCACCGGTTCATTACTATTATAGTTAACATCATCTTTTCTCAATTAGGACCTAGTATCTTCAAATCTTTCAATCAGTTTCTATCTCAGAATCAGTTAGTCTCTCAGGATCAGTTTCTCCACCACATAAGTGAGTCCACATCTTTATCAGACACAGACTATTCTTTGAACCACTACGCTTCGCACAGTGATTCAAAGAGGAGAAAAATCTAATACCCCAAAAATGAGCTATATGTTCATTAACCTCTTACACCAACAATTCGATCAAAATCGACATCAAAGTCCTAACCTAAGGCACATCTGCACATCAAAATCCTAATTGATTTTATCTTAATTCTGTATCGGGGAATATTCCTTGAATATTCCTAATTTATCATAATTATCTTTAATTGAATATTATTTGGTGATAAATGTCATTATTTATCCTAAAGTTGATTAATTGAATATGATGAATATTTAATTAATTAATTAATTTAATTCTACCACTTAATTATTTAATTATATTTAATTGCATTTATTCCTAATTAATATTATTTTTATTTTGACAATAAATCAAAATTCCTACAAACAATCAATTGAATATTTATTTAATTGATTTAAAATCAAAGTTGTCAAATTTAATGATTTAATTGGAATAAAGTTTTATTTAATAATTGATTAACCCATAAATCAGTTATTTTAAATTTAAAATCAGTTAAGTGGAAAATAAATCACTTTATTTATTAAATTAATTCATATTAAATCATGCACAATCAGAAAAGTAGTTAACTTTAAATCAATTTTTAATTTCAATTTGTTAACTTTCTAAACTCAACATCTCATGATAAGTTGAAAAAGAGAACTAAACTCTATTTTGAGATAAAACTGCTTTTGCATGATTTTATGAGTTTATTTATTCTTAATTTCTTGTTGACTCAAAAATCAACCTGAGTTTATCAAGAGTGATTTCTGGTCTTTCTCAATGCATCCTCAAGCCCTGAATTTCTATAAAAACAAGGCTCAAGCTTTCAATCAATTATCTCTCGAATTTGCACAATTACTCTGGCGAACTTACAACTGAAGAACAAAGCTTTTGCGACAGGCAATTTTGTGAGATCATTTCATAGTTTTTCATAGCTTTTGCATACTTTTGTATTCATCTTCATAGCATTGTTAGATTAATTGCATATCATTTCAATTCATTCTAGATTAGTTTCATATCAAGTTTTTCATCTAATTACATCAAAAATCCAAAAAAAAAAAAGATTAATTTGCATTCATATTTCTTTGCTTTCATCATTTTAAATCCTTTGTTTAGGTGTTGCATTGTCACTGATCTTAGTCTAATCTAAGAATACATACTCGCATCTACTAGAAGGCAGTAAATTTCTTGGTTAGCTTAGTTTCATTTATTTGCAGATTTCAATTTTGCTAACCTCTAATGTTTTACTGAAGTGTTGTGTCCGCAGCTAGGTACAATTTTCACACACATAGGTGGCACCAATGTGGATTCCACATAGATGCCACCTCACCCCAACCCTCCAAAATCCTATAAATAGGACCCTTGTCTCAAGCAAAATTCATTCCTTTTTGCATTAGAGTTATCATGCTAGTTTAAGCTTAGAATTGTTTTCTTAGAGTTTTTACTAACAATTTGGTGGTTGCTAGATTTCTTTCAAGCTTTAGAACTTAATGATTTAGCTTCATCTTTCATTTAGCATTTCAATCTTCATTATACTTTGAATTCATAGTGGGCTCTATACTTGTGTTTGGAGAGCACACCCATAACCTCTCTAAGAGCTTAAATCAAGCAAGTCTTGGGTGCGCTTGCTTCATGCTCATTCGAGGTTATGGTGAAAATTAATGTTTTTTACAATTTTATGAACATGTTAAAATAGATTTGAATATACTCTTTATCATTAACATTTGCATGTTTGAACTTGTTCTTAATAGGTGGATTTTCATCATATACAGAGACGTCCAATATTATTTATTTTTTTTAATATGCTCAATGGGGTACACATGGTGAGTGTGTTCTTCAAGAAAGATTCTTCCACCTCCTTCAACAAAGATTATGAAACTTTCAAAGGTAGATCGGGTAAGATTCTAATATAAGGCGTGTCTACTAAGGGTATTAGTTTAAAGATATCTTGTGTTAACCATACAAGGAAACATAGTCGATAGAACGATTGATACCTATAGTCACATGAATATAAGACACAAGATAACTCTGATACTTTAATCTCAAGGAGGTATTTGATTATAGTGGGTAGAAATAGCTAGCTTTTCTTTGTTCTCACTTGGGTTGTTCCTGCGAGATTTTTTCCTTAAATGAAAAGCCCTCTTAAAAGACAAAATTTCAGCAGTCATAAAGATTTTTCTCTTGCACCAACGACCATAAGAGCCATTTGGAGAAGATAGTGTATGATGTGAGGTTGCGCTCTAACAAATTTTGTGCAAGTGCACCAAAGACTCAAAATACATGATTATTTTTCCAATACATTAGACAATGTTTGTAAGCTAGAACATAAGAAAACTTGCAAGTGGGTAAATTTCATGCACCAAATCCAAATATGTTTGTTTGTTTGTTTTGTTCAATTCTTAAGCCCAAAATGAAGTGTTTTGTTTTCTTTGTTCAATTTTAATGCACCAAATCCAAATGTTGATTTCTTGTCCAATTTTAGAACCCAAAGGAAATGTGAAATTTTGCCTTGTTCAATTTTAATGCACCAAATCTAAATGTTGATTCTCTATCCAATTTTAGAACCCAAAGAAAATGTAAAATTTGCCTTGTTCATTTTTAAAGCCCAAATTGAAATGTGAGGTTTGATCGTTCAATTCTTAAAGCACCAAAATGAAATGTGTGATTAAGTTGTTCAATTTTATCCAAGGTTGATTTTAAACCCAAATTTGAAGTGTGAAGTGATGTGGCACATACAATGTCAATTTTAAAGCACCAAATAAAAAGTGAGTGAATTTTGTTAAAACAAGAATAATTAGTGATCATGTCGTATATCTATGAAGTTCATCGACCTCCAAAAAATAGAAAAGACAACTTTGGAAATAGCGATCCCATGGGTTGTACAAATGATCTTGCAGGTTTGTCAGTAATTAAAAGCATTTACAAAAAAAATGAAAAAATAAAATTAAGTATACTTGTTGTACCAGTGTTACCGCCTAGTCAAATTGCATGTCCTCGATTCTTCTTGGTCAACAAATGATCCCACAAAGGTTACAAATTTTTAAGATTTTATACTTTTTAGCATTTAATTCCTTACAGTTTACAAAAATCAAGCGGCATTCACGCACAATATAAGAGTGTTCTGGTAGGGTCAAAGATAAATCCTGCCAACTATCAAAGGAGAAAGAGAAAGATAAAAGATAGAAAAGAAAGAGACTGAAGATTAGAGTGCGCGTTTTTGATCCCATGCATTGATATAGTGTTCCAACCTTTTGTCCAAACAATCTCACAAACTACCCAAAAAAAATTGTGCAAATTTTGAGGTGAATATTGGGAATGCAAATGTCTTTCTTGGCTTCCTATAACCTGCAAAAACCAAAAAAAAACCTTGCAAAGTACTCAAACAACACAAAATGTTAGTTTTTTGGGTTAGTTTTGCAAAGAAACGTGATAAATATTAAAAGAATGACCCTTGAATTGGGTCCCACTAGGTGTGCCAAAATGTGTGCAAGGAAATAGTGGTTAAAGGAACACCTAAAATAGTTAAGCATTCAAACAACTAAATCAATACAACATTTATATTAGACCTACAAATTAAAAAAACAACCAAAGACAATGCAAACCTCAAACTCAAGTAGCCTCCTTTGTAGTGTAGATTTGTCCAATGCTTTGTTTGATATGTGTTCTCAATGTATGCTCAAGCTTCAAGGATTTGAAGAGATTTTGGCATTATAAGGCTATGGTTCATAGGTTTTTTCTCTAAAAGGGCATGATAACTTTGTTTAAAAATGGTGGATTATTTTTGAAGGGAAGATGCCTCAATTTATAGGCTAGGAGAGTGTCAAATAGAAGGCTAGGATTGAAAGTTCAAGAGTGGCTAGGATGCATTTGAGGGTGAGCACATGGATTGTGCTTATTTAATCTCATGGCCTTGTGACAAGTCTTAGAAGGAGAGATCTTGAGAGGAATTGGGGGGTTGGGAAGATATGTCATAAAGGCACATCTTGTCTAAAATCCCAAAGGTCAAGCCTTGTGGATTGTGACCATTTTGGGAAGAGTGAATGGGGGACAAATGTGTAAGAATGTAGTTGAGGGTATAAGGGTGTGTAAGGTTGACAAGTGGAGAGGGAGTTAGGATTGAAGTTGACAAGACATGAGGTTGAATTTGGCATGTCTTAGGATTTATGAATCCTCATGATTAGGGTTGTGATAATGTTTAATGGGTAATTAGGCTTGGATAGGAGGATATGATGGGATGAGAGAGAATGAGTAGAAGTTTAGATTATATAATCAAAGATAATTATCTAATTAAGATGGTTTAGTATGTATGAAGGGGTTGGGTTGAGTTTGAACCAAGGGTTAGGTGGTTAGAGGATGGATAAGTTAGGAGTTAAAGTTAGGAGCCATGTGCTCAAATAGATTAAATAGGGTTTATTTAGTCAAGAGAAGAATAAAGGGATAAAGTGAATTAATTAAATCAAATAATATTATGTTTTAATTAATAGAAGAAGGGGGATTAAACTAATTACCTAGGTATGGGTGTCCAATAGATAATTAGTTGGACTATAGTTAAGTAATTAAATTAATTAACTAGTGGGATGACATATATTAATTAAATATCAAATTTTTAATCAATAATGTCCTAGGAGAGAACTAAATTTGATTATAAATTTGGTAATCAAATTTAGGTCTCTACAATCTCACACAAGTGCAATGATCAAATATCAATTTCATAGATGCTAACAGGAACACACTGGTCCTCAAACCAATATCATAAATATACTCTCTCAGAGAGTTCACATAAACATGAGCTTAAGATAATAAGGTTGGGTAAGAATGATCGAATCATTACAACTTCATATAGCATGACAAATACACATAAGTATCAACAAAAAAACACACCCAAAGCCTCTGGTACAACCCCTATAAGCCAACATAGTTTTTCCCAAATACCACAATAAAAAGGGCACAACTATAAACACACAACCAAATCAACATGAAGGTCTAAATTATTTAATTCAACCTCTTTGTTAATTAAATCATATTTGACTATAATTATACACTCATAATTCCATGCTCATATATATACAAGTAAATAATTCAAAATGGAAAACTACAATGAAACATCCACATTTAAAAATATAAACTATTAACTATTAATTAATAAGGTCCATTAATTAATAATTAGTCTTAAAATAAAATATTAAGTAATACCCAAAATATATTAATTAATATAAAAAATTAATTTTCAAATATTAGATAAATTAATAATTAAATAAATTAATTTTTTATTTAATTAAATTTATTATTAATATTTATAAAAAAAACTAAAAACATAATTTAAGTTTGGGGGGATTGGCCCACCCCAAACATACGTGGCCAACACATGCTGCCTCGATAGCCTTTGTCGTCGTGGTAGCTCTGGCTACCATGGGGGTTTGGGGAATAAACCCCCGCCTCCCCCCCCCATGATTTTTTTTTCTCTTTTTTATTTTTTTTAATAAACTTTTAAAAATAAATTCTAATAGTAATTTTTTTTCACTGAGTCAAACAACAAGCACTTACTTTTTCTTTTTGTTTTGTTTTATTTTTTTAAAGAATCTAATACACACACACACACACTATGATTTTCCAAATCGGGTTTATTAAACTATTTTCTACTAGAAGATAATTTCCTTTGATTCTATAAATAAATTTTGCCCATATGCAAATTAATGTTTGTATGCTCATATGCATAATAGTATATATTTTTTAATTTGGTTTACTTCCAAGGGTTTTAACAAAATTTCATTAAAAAAACCCTAGTTGATCTAATTCAAGTTTTCCCATTGTTTTTCCAACATAATACTGAGTTTTCATATATTCAAAACAACAAATATTTCTTCACTTAAACACAAAAATCCAATAGCTTTCCAAATCAAATATTTGTACAATAGAAGAATTGTAATACAGACATATCAAAACAGCAATCAAACCTAGCAGACACAAAGCAAGCAATCTTTTCAAAAGAATAGATCTCCAAGGTTTTCAAACCCCACCTCAATCCACCAATTGATAGAAGTCATGAAGAACAATCCAAGACTCTGGGTATCCTAAGCTTTTAGAATCTCCTTCAATCCAAAACCAGAGCCAAAACCTGTAAACATATGTCTAGAATAATGGCCAAAAGAATCATAATAAAGGAAACCTACTTTGCATAGGGTTTTCAATGCTTAGGCAAAACCTAAAAATGAACTCAACTTCAAATTGAGTGAAAATAGAATTATTTAATTAATAATTCCCACTTTATGCAAATCACTCAACTTTATTTTTATCAAAACCCTTTTTGCAGAATTAATTAATTATAATTAATAATTTCATGCACTTTTTTCAATTAACAACTTTAACTCAACTTTAATTTAACTTTATAATTTAATTTAGTTGATTGTGCAAACTAAATTACATATCAAAATTTGATTTAGAAGTAATATTTTTAACATTTTTAATAAGTTATGCAATTGATAATTAAATACTAATTTATTAATTATGCCATTAATTGTAATTTTAGATTTAATAATTAATTAAACCCTCTATTTTCACAATTACACTTTTTAATTAAGTCTTTTAATTAATAAATGTATTTAATTAATTCTCATTAATTAAATACCCTCATATTTAATATTTTTATATTAAATAAAATTTAATTATCTAACCACATAATTAATCTTAATAAATTGAAAATGTTATTAAAAATGTTATAGCTCTTAAATAATGTCACTCGTAATTTTATAGCTCTTTCTAAATCTTTACATAATGTTATGTTGAAGTTTATTAATGTTAATGTTTTGAAACTTCCTCCCATAAAATCTATTGATCCTTTGAAACCACTTCTAGCTTCCCACAATCCCAAAGCCTTTTTCCAATACCATCATCGACCTAACCATGATATTGATAAGTGTTATCATTTGAAGCATATTATCCAAGACCTCATAGATTACATTACCATTATCATCAAGGGTGTTAATGATAAAAGAAATAAATATATTGCACCCCCTTACCAAAACTTAAACATCTATAACAATCCTTTGTCTTTCCATTCTACCAACACCATTAAGAAAACCAATGCATTGTCTTCTATTGTTATTAGTGTGCCTAGTAACCCTAGCCCCATAGATGTTGATTCTACATGTAGTTCAACAAACAATGTTGTTAATATTATTGACCAATCCAAACCAAAAAAAAAATCCATGCCTAAACCTAAACTTTGTGTTACATTTGATCCTAAGGAGACTATTAAGGCACCTGATGGTCCCCTTTACATTTCCAAAAATATTATTGATAAGTTCTCTTGAGGAGTGCTTATTGATCCTAATTACATGATGAATGTTATAACTGAGGGATATCTTTTCACAAGACAATTTCATAAATTCTCCTATGAAAAATCTGATGCAATGATTTAGACTTTCAATGGTTTTACTAGTCCTATATGGTTTTATCACCCTTCCTATTGAAGTCGGTAAGAAGTTATTAAATGTCACATTTTTTGTCAACCCAACTTCTAATCAATTCTAAGTTATACTTGGATTTCCTTGGCTCACTTCCTTGAAATTTATTGATTCTCCTATACATAATTTTTTGAAGTTTCCCCATAATGGATAAATTTTCACAATTGATCATAGTCTCTATCAACCTTTAGCAAGTCATTGAAAATTTGACCTTGACTTCTTTTGGCCTCACATGCCTCAACCATTATGACCTTTTGAAGATAATTTCTTCCAATATTACCAAAATTATTAATATCAAATGATTTCTAAATTCAGTAACCCTGAGGATGTCCCATCACTTTGTCATGGATCTTCACCCCTTCCCACAAATTTCATTCATTATGTTTATGATTTAGTTCCACCTCCTATATCCTACAAAATTATGACATACTCTATCTATCAACCTATTAAGGTTCCTCCTACTAAGAAAGAAAAGGAGCCCATGTTGATCGATCCTTGACCTTCAAAAATATCAAGAAAAACCAAACGCAATGGAAATGCTCATGATTTCCACCATAGCTATTGTCCTAGGGCCTATGAGCTTGTTTTCCATACTATTTCCTTCCCCAAGATACCTCATAATGATTTGATTCCCTTTGACAAACCTATGCATAGCCCAAGAGAGGAAGTAAATATGAAGAAATTTAAATGGTCTAAACATGAGAATTATTCTTTTTGTATTCAGGATCTTGTTGACAAGTGTTTTGTACACAAGACAACAAAGGTCGAGATGTTCCAGTTTGTATGACTTAAAAATATTTCTTAAAGAAGAAAGAGAAATGGGGTTCTTTTCCTCCCAAACACTATGGTTTTAGGTCATGACAATGTTAGAATAAATTATTTGGACAAATGACTATTTTTTGAAGGGGCCTATTAGTTGTTATGAACACTTTGCAATGAAGGTTATTATGAAAGAATGTTAGTGCGGACTACAAAGAAATAACAAAAGATAGGAGAGTGTTAGAAAGAAATATACCTATAACCATCATTCCTTTCAATCCATCAAAATTTACTCTACACAATATAGTAAATCTGCAACATACATTATAATCAATCAATATATACTAGAGATACCATATTCATTTCATACTAGAAACATAATACTTTAACATAGAACATGAGAACTCTAGAGTAAAGGACAACGTGAAATGAAAGTGATGCACATTTTACCCATAAACAAATTAATAATCCAAATATTGATATCAATAAGTATCCTTTACTTTGATTCAAGTTAATAAAACTCCAACCATCACTAGTTCAGATACATAGCTCCAAGGGAGTAAGAGATCGTACTAAACTTAACTGAAAAGAGTCCAGAAAGATAATAACTAGTCTATTATTTATGGTGCCTCAAAATCACTAATTTTTTAGACCCTTTAAATGTCCCAAGATGTTACATTTATATGGTACTACCCTTGTACAATCATTTATATCTATTTACAATTATTTACATATATTTACAAGTCTCTACATAGGATAAAGAAGAAGAAAGAAGAGGAAAAAGAAGAAGGCAGTTTGAGTATCCAAATCCCGATAAAGTGTATTGTTATGTGAAATTATTTTGTCATACTCTACATTCTCTAATCCTAGGATCTACCTCATCAATTTTCAGATTGATGCATTGTTCCCTCACCAACCACCTGTACTTGGCCTTCAATGTAGGAATCATGCCCAGTTATCAAGGAAAGTCTTGCATGGAACCCATTCTAGGTATCACACATGTTTGACCATTGTACCTAGACCTCTGACACTAACATCATCTGCATTGTAGGGATATGAATGTTGGTGATTGAATGTCAACACAAGTAGGTGAGTCCTAATGACAACAACTAAGTGAATAAAATAATAAAGAATAAACAATGTCAAAACATAGTACAACGGAGGGATCCAATATTTTGAAGTCTTTCATGTCTAAAAGAATAAAGAATAGAGGACCCTAGGGTCACAAGGATTAACCACCTTATGGTGGTTTCTTTGAATCTTTTGAACTGGTTGATGAACTCAATTATAGTTTCCTCATCTGTTTCTCAACCTAATAGACCCATAACTTGGCCTCTATCAAAATTGCATCCACCTAGTACGAGTGCATTTGCATCTTTATGAAAGTTTTCCAGGCCATGTATTTTTCTATGATCAACTACATACACTCATCCATGACTCATTTTTCAAAATTGCGGAAGGGACTATACTTCTCCTCCATCCATTCCTCAAAATAGGCCATCAAAAAATGACAAATCCTCCTATGATTTCTATGTGGGAACTCATGGTTTCCTATAAATATTGTACAAACTGGGAAGAGTAATTTTGTATTAGTGATGTAGGTGCATCTCGGGTCCTTGGAAATCCTATGTCACCAAAAAGATGTTTGAAGTTTTCTGTGTTTCTCGGTTCCTTCTTTGATTGAGTTGGTTCGGTGTTACTCAGTTTCCTTTCTTTATCGGTGTTGGTCATTTATCTATTTGGCACTCGGTGAATTTCCCTGGCCCTTAGTGATGCTTATCTAGTGTTCGGTTTCCTTGCTTACCAAGTCATTTATTTTACATTTTTGTTGAGGTTGACTTGTGTATTTAATTTGGGTCATAGATTTAATGTTGGTATCTATCATTGGGAAGCGTGTGGACCTAGATTTGGTCATTCCTTCCATTGATGGTGGATCTGAAGGCCAAATTGATTTGGTAGCCTCTTGTATAAATGTAGTTGTTCGGTTAGATTTTAGAGTCAGTTTTGCTAATAGAAGATAGAAGATAGAAAATTAGAGATTGTTGGTAGATCCTCGCATGTTGGAGGACTTCTGTACTTGATTGTAATATCTAGCCTAAACTATGAAGGCCTTATAGCCCAACATGTATGAATCAAATTGAAGTAATAAATGAAAGTATCTTCATTCTCTCTCTCACTATTGTGTGTTTTTTCTTCTGTGTGTGATCTCTGAAAGGTGGATCTGGTTAAGGTGTGCCTTTGGCCCCTCTCCCCATCCTCCCATGTTTCAGGTGGTATTAGAGCGAGGTGAGATCTGGATCTACATTTTTGAATCTAGGTTTGAGGTTTCCTTCTTGTCAAATCCTAATTGAATTGTGGTGGGGTAACAGATTGTGATCTGACATACAATTGCAGAGGGTTTTCAAGATGGTTTGTAGGAGGTGAGTTGCGGATCCAGGATTGGTAGACATGTTGAGACAACTTACTGCTAGATTAGAATCTGTTGAAATAGCCCAGAGAAGAGGAAGACATCTTGAAGATGTTAGTGATGATGAAATTGAGGAAGAACAAGGTGATGTAGAACCTGCACTAGTGATGGATCAAGGTGAGGAAAGATTGTTGAAAGCTTTGACAAATCTGAAGTCTACACCACACTTTAATCCTCATGAGTATAGTGGAAAATTGAATTCTGGGAATTGGTGGATTGGATCACTGAGATGGAAAAGTATTTTGAATATGAAAATGTACCTAAGGAAAAGAAGGTGAAAATTGCAAGAAAAAAGTTGAAGAGTCATGCATCCTTACGGTGGGAACATCTACAGATGGACAAAAAGAGGAAAGGAAAAGATAAAATCAAGGTATGGAATAAAATGGTGAATAAATTGAAAGGGAATTTCTTACCATGTGATTATCAGATTGATCTAGTTAGGCGAATGCAAAGTTTGAAGCAGAAAGATAGCTCTAGAAAATAATATACTGAGGAATTCTATAGACTAGATATCAAATCTAGACATGATGAAGATGATGTGGAAAGAATTGCTAGATACCTAAATGGTTTGAGAGTTTCCATCCAAGAAGAAATCAGTTTGGTCAAATTGGAGAACATTGAAGAGGCTTATC
The DNA here is from genome assembly GCA_027943335.1 of Chamaecyparis obtusa. NCBI lineage: Eukaryota > Viridiplantae > Streptophyta > Pinopsida > Cupressales > Cupressaceae > Chamaecyparis > Chamaecyparis obtusa. Next base: position 312,871 of record BSBK01007676.1, on the reverse strand, counting down.
AATTTGCATTGAAAGCTAAGGAGAAATTGAACAAGAGACATGAGAAAAGACAAAGAGGTAGAGGTGGTACATTCCCTAGGGGAAGAGGTAGATCTTATGGTGAAAATAGCAGATCTGAACCTGAAAAGATAACTCTAGATAAAGGCAAGACTGAGTGGAAAGGTGAAAGTTCATCTAGAGGTAGATGCAGTAACTACAGAGGTGGATATAATAGAGGTGATTTCTGAGGAACTTGTTACAATTATGGAGAAGAAGGAAATAGATAATTTGAGTGTACACATACAAATAAGAAGGTCGGTAATAGTAGAAATGCTTTTGTGCAAGAAGAGTCACTAAATGAACCTGAGAAGGAAAATAACTTGATGGTAAGGAGAGAACTTTGGAGTGAAATTAATAAGGAAGATCCGATAAGGAAAATTTTGTTCAAGACCAGATGTAGAGTTTCTGATAAAGTTTGGAAGGTAATCATTGACAGTGGTAGCTTGGAGAATCTGGCATCTAAGGAAATGGTCACAAAGTTGTAGTTAAAAAGGTTGGAACATCTGAAGCCCTATCAAATTTCATGGATCAAAGATGAGCATAAACTCTTGGTAAGTGAACAATGTTATGTGAATTTAAAAATTGGAAAGTAGTATGATAAGGTGTTATGTGATATCATGCCTATGGATTGTTGTCATATTTTGTAGGGTAGACCTTGGCAATATGATAGACATGCTATATATGATGGGAGATTGCATAAATATACTATTTGGGCTAATGGGAGAAGACAAATCTTGTTACCTTTGATTGAAGAACCTGTTAGTAATGTTTGCACATCTGTGAAAGTTTTCTTGATGGAAGGAAGAAAGTTTGTTAAGGATTTGAAGAAGAATGATGTATGTTTTGTTGTGATTCCTAACAAACCAAGTAAGAAAATAGAGGATAATATCCCTAAGGAGATTGATAAGTTACTCACCGAGTATAGTGAAATCATTTCTAATAATGTACCTGGTGGTTTTCCACTGAAGAGAAGCATTGATCATTGCATGGATCTTATCCTTGGAGCTAGTTTACCAAATAAGGCACCACATCGGTTGACACTTACCGAGAATCAGGAATTGAACCGACAGATTGAAGAATAGTTGCAAAAGGTTTGATCACAGAAAGTTTGAGTCCTTGTGCAGTACCTATTGTGTTAGCAATTAAGAATAATGGAGAATGGTGAATGTGTGCTAATTCCAGAGCAATTAACAAGATAATAGTGAAATGTAGGTTTCCTATACCAAGAATGGATGACATAATGGATAGTTTGACTGGAGCAAAGTATTTTACCAAAATCTATTTGAAAATTGGATATCATCATATCAGAATTAGAGAAGGTGATGAATGGAAGACTACTTTCAAGACAAAAGAAGGTTTGTATGAGTGGTTGGTTATGCCTTTTGGTTTAACTAATGCACGGAGTACTTTTATGAGATTGATGAATAAAGTTTTGAAGAAATTATTGGGTAAATTTGTGATTGTATATCTTGATGATATTTTGATATTCAGTAAGACTAGAGAAGAACATTTGTTGCATGTTAAACAGGTATTGCAAAGATTGAAAGAAGAAAAGTTATTGATAAATCTGAAAAAGTGTTCATTCATGAAAGAGGAGATTGTGTATTTGGGATTTGTGATTTCGGCTAATGGTTTTAAAATGGATCCTAAAAAGGTTGAAGCTATTTTGAATTGGCCTACACCTAAGAATTCTAGTGAGGTAAGATCATTTCATGGTTTGGCAAGTTTTTACTGCAAGTTCATTAGGAATTTTAGTTCAATATGTAATGCTATGACTAAGACTATGAGAGGAGATAAAAGAGAATTCAAGTGGACATGTGGAGCTGAGAAAATTTTTGAGACTTTGAAGCAGAACGTTGTTGAATTTCCTATTTTGGCATTGTCTAATTTCAATAAGGTATTTCAAGTGGAATGTGATGCAAGTGGTAGTGCAATAGGAGCTATATTGAGTCAAGAAGGTAAACCTATTTCTTTCTTTAGTAAAAACTTGAATGATGCAAAAAGGAAATATTCTGTGTATGATCAAGAATTCTATGCTATTGTTCAAGCATTGAAGAAATGGAGACATTATTTGATACCAAGTGAATTTGTGTTGTATACCGATCATAAGGCTTTACAGTATTTGGGTAGTCAAAATAAGTTCAATCAGAGACATATGAAATGGGTTGAGTATTTGTAGAGTTTTACGTTTGTGATAAAGCATAAAAGTGGAGTCATTAACCGACTTCCTAATGCATTAAGTAGAAGGAGATGTTTGATGACCGAGATGAAAATAAAAGTTCTTGGCTTTGATGACATGAGAAATTCTTATGAATTTGATCCTGATGTTTCTGAGTCGTGGAGAAAGTGCAAAGCACCTATTCAAGATCAATCAAGTACTAAATGGGATGAATATTTTATTCAAGGAGGTATGTTTAAGGGTATTTAGTTGTGTATACCGAGAGGAGAAATAAGAGCTAATTTGATAAAGGAGAAATATAGTAGTGGTTTGGCTGGACATTTTGGAGTTGATAAGACATTGAATTTGCTTAAGGAGAATTACTTTTGGCCACAGTTGTATAAATATGTTCACAAATTTGTGAAAAGTTGTGGAATTTGTCAAGTTGCAAAAGGAGTAAGTCAGAATAATAGATTGTATAAACCAATTTATGTTCCTGAGAAACCTTGGAGTGACATCAGTATGGATTTTGTTCTTGGCTTACCAAAGACAGTAAGAGGTAATAATTCTATATTTATCATTGTGGATAGATTTTCTAAAATGGCACATTTTATACCTTGTAGAAAGACATCAGATGCAATACATATAGGAGATATTTTATTTAAGGAAATTGTCAGATTGTATGGATTATCGAGGAGTATTATCTCTAACTGAGATAGTAAATTTGTTGGATACTTTTGGAAGACCTTTTGGAGAAAGTTTGGCACTGAGTTGAAATATAGTTCTACATTTCACCCACAAACCGATGGATAGACAGAAGTTGTGAATATAAGTTTGGGAAATCTTTTTTGATGTTTAGTTGGAGACACACTAAGTAATTGGGATTCTATGTTGGCACAAGCAGAGTTTGCATACAAAAATTTAGTGAATAGGAGTACTAGAAAAACACCTTTTGAGATTGTAAATGGCATACAACCGAGAGGTATATCTGATTTGAGGGATATTGTTGATGAAAGAAAGAGAAGTGTTGAAGGAGTGAAGTTTGCTGAGTATATGAAGACATTGCATGAAGATGTGAAATAGAAGTTAGAAGTAAGTAATCAAAAATACAAAGACAGAGCTGATAGATCAAGAAGACATAAGACTTTTACAGTCAGTGATGAAGTAAAGGTTCATTTGAAGAAAGGCTAATTTCCTGTTGGAACATATGGGAAGCTAAAAATGAAGAAGTTTGGACCTTGCAAGATACTGGGGAAATTTGACAATGGAAATGCATATGAGATTGAGTTACTTGATGACATGGATATATCACCTACATTCAAAATTGTTGATTTGTATGAGTATCATGAACCTGATGAAGACATGACAGTATCGATGGATTATCCCAAGAAATAAATGCAAGAAGTTGAGCAGATTTTGGAACAAAGAATTGGTAGAAGTACAAGAGGAAAATAGTATATGGAATATCTGGTAAAGTAGAAGAATAGACTAATTGAAGACAGTGCATGGATTTCACAATCTAAGTTGGATGCAGCTTGGATCAAACCTATTTAATGATTCAGAGAATCATTTCAAATAACCCTAGGTGCCTGATGCAGGAGCATCTCGGGTCCTTGGCAATCATGTGTCACCAAAAAGATGTTTGAAGTTTTCTGTGTTGCTCAATTCCTTCTTTGACCGAGTTGGTTCAGTGTTGCTCGGTTTCCTTTGTTTATCGATATTGGCCATTTATCTCTTTGGCACTCGGTGATGCTTGTCTAGCACTCGGTTTCCTTGCTTATCGAGTCATTTATTTTGGATTTTTGTTGAGGCTAACTTGTGCATTTAAATTGGGTCATGGATTTAATGTTGGTATCGATCATTGGGAAGTGTGTGGACCTAGATTTGGTTGTTCCTTTCATTGATGGTGGATCTGAAGGCCGACTTGATTCGATAGCCTCTTGTATAAATATAGTTGTTTGGTTAGAGTTTAGAGTCATTTTTGGGAATACAAGATAGAAGATAGAAAATTAGAGATTGTTGGTAGATCCTCGCATGTTGGAGGACTTTTGTACTTGATTTTAATATCTGGCCTAAACCATGAAGGCCTTATAGCTTGGCATGTATGAATCAAATTGAAGTAATATATGAAATTATTTTCATTCTCTCTCTCACTGTTGTGTGTTTTTTCTTCTGCGTGTGATCTTTTCAAGGTGGATCTAGTTAGGGTTTGCCTTTGGCCCCTCTCCCCATCCTCCCTTGTGTCAATTAGTGATGATAAATGGGTGATGAACCTCTTCATGACACCCAGAACATCTATCTGAAAATCCAACTTCTAGAGATGAAAATTAACAAAACTTACATCCTCATCTCTGAGAATGTCTGACAATACCAACTCATATTTTCCTAAGGGATGCATCTTCTTTAGGTGCCTTGTCTATTGATCATGTCGGGGGATATCAATATCCCAAATACCTATTTCCTATTGTACCAATTACCAAGTCCACGTTGTTAGGAATGAATGCTAAATATATCCTATGGAGGATTATTCACAACCATTCTATAGCAGTTGTTGTTGCATTCATGAATGTGGTTGTCATTGATGTCAACACAGTGATCTACTAAAGGTTAGCAGAGAAGCAGAAAGTTTTTTTATAAGCAGACGTGGGATATTGAAGATCAAGCTATGCTGAGTTGAGGACTTAATATATAATTTTTCTTGAGATCATGGTTAAGAGAGCATACATAAATTCAACTATTCATGATAGTTATGTGTAAATCAGTGGAAGTAGTATTCAGGTAGTGTTTCGAAGAAGAAGTTTGTAGAAATTAGATAATATCTTCTAATCAGGATGGAATTTGATCATGCAAAGTTATACAGGTGATGAAGACATGATGATTGTGACATGGATGTGATAGAAAGGTTAGAGGTCGTACGAGTGAAAATTTATCTTAATTGGAAGCCAACAGTTTTATGTAATTGTGGAATATTGTGTAACGTGTGGAAGTTTTTATTTTGTAATTTGTATGCCAACTCATTTGTAATTATTTGAGTGTGGTATAAAGGAAGGATTATTTTCCTTATTGTAATGTATAATTATGTGGAAGTGAATTGTGGAATTAAGCAATACTTGTTGTAAGAGGATATGCGAAGTACAAAGATCTAGTATTGAGATCTGATGAAGTAGTTGGTGTGGTTTGGCACAGTCAGAGGAGAAGTAATAAGTTGTTGAGATCAGTAATATTTTTGTATTATTTGATGAGTAATACAGAGATCAGTTGGACAGTGTGTTTAGTGATCTTTACTTTGAAGTTGTTTGGATAGTGGGTCCTTTTGTCTTCCATAACTCTTAACAGGGTTAGAATCTTTTAACTGGGATTCAAAGTATCCTAATAGACTTCATATGTACTGAATGTATTTTATAAGGCTCCTAACAAAGTCCATCCTCTCATAAGGAATTTTCATATTAGTGCATCTTTTGTGGGCATCATTCCCACCGGGGTTTACTCTTTGATCAAGAGGTTCCCTAGTCAACATATCTTGTGTTATTGTGTTGTTGTGTATGTATATCTTTCTATGGTTGTCAATTACATTGCTTACATGGTTGAAATATATTAAAGGTAATAAAATTTGTATTTATCTGATAACTGATTCACCACCCCCCCCCCCCCCTCAGTTATCTTGTCGGGCTTTACTTTCTAACAATTGGTATCAGAGTGGAAGGTCCTTGAAGGAAAAGTTTGACAACTTAAGGAGATCCATAATGAATCATTTAAGGAAAGAAAGCCCTAAGTTTGATGGAGTAAACATTGATAGTTGGAAATAAAAGATGAAGACACATTTGCTTTTTTTAGGACCAGGATATTGGTTAATCACAAAGAACAAGAAGACTATCATTGATAAAGAAAAAATTGAATAATGTACTAATGAGGAGAGAGATTTATTCATGTGTAACATACTTTTCAGAGAAGCACTCTGTTCATCTCTTCCGAAAAATGAGTACAATCAGGTAAAATATCTAAAAACATCTCATGAAATTTGGTTAGCTTTACAATCTACTTTTGAAGGTGATGAACATGCAAAGAAATTCAGATTACATAATTGGATATGTGTATTTGAAGATATAAGAATGATGGAAGATGAATCTATTAGAAGCTATATTGGTAAAATGTTAGAAATTGTTGCAGGTATAAAATCCTGTGAAGGAATCAAGATAGAGAATGAAGTGATATGGAAAATTCTAAGGACAGTAACTCCTACATTTAAGTAGACAATTTAGATGATTGAGAAAGTTATACCTTGTACTAAGAACTTCACCAGAGAAAATCTTCTTGGAAGACTAGAAGCAGCAGAGATGAGCTTGAGACAATTAGGAGATCTACCTAGAATGGAGATAGCATTCAACGCACTTAGTATTCATCCTAATTTTTCAAGAAGCATGAGTGTAAGAGAATACTATGCTAGTGGAAACAAATTTAAGAATGAAGAAGACAGGAAGATTGAGGAAGGAATTTCCTTTCTTGTGAAAACAGAACCAGACGGTAAGAAAAATTTTAAATGTTGAACTTGTCAAGAATATGGTCACTTTGCGTCTAAATGTCCTAAGAGAGTAAAGAAGTATAGAAAGAACTTTAAGCCTAGAAGATCTAAAGAATGTTACTATGCTAATGATGAAGAATTTGAAGCTAGTATTGAAAAATCTCTAAGTGAAAGTGATAATGAGAATGATGATATAGGATTTGTAGCAATAGAAGAAGAAAACCCTGAAACAGAAGTTAAAGAAGAAAAAGCTTTAGTTTCTAAAGTAGAAAAGAGATCTAATTGGATTATAGATAGTTTTTGTTCACATCATATGACTAGAGACATGAAGAAATTCATAAAGTTTAACAATTATGATGGAGAAATTGTTAGAGTTGGAAACAATGCACCTTGTTTGATAAAAGGAATATGATCTATTACTCTTGATGGAAAGACTAACACCGATGATGTTTACTTTGTGGATGGAATGAAACATAATCTTTTGAGTGTTGGACAACTAGTTGATAAGGGATATCAAGTTTCAAGTTTGGTTTACTGAGGAGACTTGTGTAATCAAAGATAAGGATGGTAATTTGATTGAAACTGGATCAAGAACCAGAGGTAATGTATTTCAATTGTATCCTACTGAGATGACATGTTTGATTACTAAGATTAATGATAGTTGGTTATGGCATAGAAGATCTTGTCATATAAACTTTGACAACATTGTGAAAGTGAGTACTACACTTGTAGTAATAGATTTGCCTAAAATTATGAAACCTACTAACATGATTTGCAAGGAATGTGTTTGTAATACCTAAAATGTAATGTCTAATAATACCAAACTAAGCTAGCATTCAACAAAACAAAGCAAGTAGAAGCTTTAAAATTAGACCTACAAAATGAAAGCAAAATACTCAAAAGCAGATGCAAAACCTTCAAGAAAAACTTCCAAGATGTAGAGGATTTGTCCAAAGATTGGATGTGTGCTCATAAACTTATGCTTCAAGATTCAAGAGAGAAATGGGAATAATAACTTTGCTTCAATGGTGGATGAATATGGAGGAAGAGGCTCAATATAAAGGAAAATGGAGGATGAATGGATGGTCAAGATGCAAACTTGAGAAAGGATGGAGATGCATCCAAGAGAGAGCACATGGATTGTGCTTTCTCAAATGCATAGCATTGTGACAAGTGTCTCAATGGGGAAGGATGAGAGGAGAGGCCAAATCCTTGAGGGATGTGTCCACCTTGGGAGGTGTGAGAGGGGACAAGTGTGTAAGAGATGTGTAAGAGGTTTTATGATTTGGCATTGGAGGATGTGGTGATGGTGACATGAGGGTTGACTTGTGATGGATTAGCATTTCTTAATCTTGGATTATGGTTGTGAAAATGTTTAAGGGGTGATTAGGCTTGGATTAGAAGGTAAGTGGAGGATTAGGGAGATGTGATGGGAGGAGAGAGAATGAGTGGAGGGTTAGATTAGCTAAGCATGGGTTTTTATCTAATTAAACAAGATTTAGAATTAAATATTTTATTTAATTCCAAGTGGGAGGGAAAAGGGGTTTATAAATTAATTTATTTAGATAAATGTATCCATTTAAATTAATAGAGGAATAGGGATTTAATTAATTATCAGACTATAGGTTTTTCATTTAGATAGTTAATTGGACTATTGTTAATTAATTAAATTAATTAACTAGGGGATGACATAAATTAATTAAATAATAATATTTAATTAATGAAATGCCTAGGAGAAGACTAAATAAAATTACTAAATGGTGTAATCAAATTTAGGTGTCTACAGTGTTATGGCTAAATAGAAGAGAATCTCATTTCATAGCAAGAAGTTTACAACATCAAAGAAGTTGGAAATTGTTCATACAGATTTGAGTGGTTCCACAAGGACTAGAGGATTCTATGGTGAAAGGTATTTTATGATTCTCGTTGATGATTTTACAAGAATGATGTGGATTGCATTTCTTAAAGAAAAATCTGAGGCATTTGATAAGTTTAGAGTAATTAAGAACAAAGTTGAGAATGAATCTGGAATGAAGATTAAATGTTTGAGATTAGATAGAGGTGTAGAATTTACTTCAAAAGAATTTAACACTTTTTGTGAAGTGAATGGCATTAAGAGACAGTTTTCAGCCCCTAGAACACCTGAACAAAATGGTATTGCAGAAAGAAGAAACAAGTCAGTAACTGAAGCAGCAAGAGCCATGCTATTTGAAAATAACTTGGCGAAGATATTCTGGAGAGAAGCAATGAATATAGTAGTATATACAATGAACAGAGTATAGATCAGAGGAAACATAGAGAAGACACCTTATGAGATATGGTTTGGACATGCACCATCAGTTAAGTATTTAAGAATTTTTGGAAGTAAATGTTATATTAAGAGAGATGATGACATTGGAAAGCTTGACTCTAGAAGTGATGAAGGTATATTTCTTGGTTATTCATTGAAAAGAAAAGATTATAGATGTTTCAATAAAAAAACTAAAACTATTGTTGAGAGCACAAATGTTAAAGTTGATGAAAACCTCAAAATTCAAGAAAGAATCCTTGATTATGAATCAGCTGAAGGAACTCATCCTAGAAATGATCAAGAAAATGTTGAATTATTCTATGAAACTGACAGTGATTTGCAGAATGAGAGTTACATTGAGGAAATCATAGAAGAACCTACAGTTGGAGCAAGAACTGAGACAGTGACACCTAACAAGAATCTAACAAGAAATCATCATGTTGAGTAGATTATTGGGAGCATTGATAGAGGAGTTCTGACATGAAATAAGGTACAAGAAAAATTATGTTTAATTTCTCAAATTGAACCTAAATCTACTAGTGAAGCCTGTGAAGATGAAAATTGGATTAAAGCTATGAAGGAAGAACTAGATCAAATTGAAAAGAACAAGACTTGGGAATTGGTCCCTAGACTTAAAGATAAGAATGTTATAGGAACTAAATGGGTATTCAGGAACAAGATGAATGAGTAAGGAGAAGTTGTAAGGAATAAAGCAAGATTGGTATGTAAAGGATACTCACAACAAGAAGGAATTGACTATGAAGAAAACTTTGCACTTGTAGCGAGAATTGAAGTAGTAAGAATATTTTTTGCTTATGCAGCCTATAAGAAATTTAAAGTATATCAGATGGATGTGAAGTCATCATTTCTGAATGGAGAGTTAGAAGAAGAATTTTACATTGAGCGTCCTAAAGGTTTTCCTTTAACTCATGAAGGAGACATGGTATGTAAACTAAACAAAGCTTTATATGGACTTAAACAAGAACCTATAACTTGGTATGCAAGACTGGATAAGTATTTGATAAAATTAGGATTCACTAAAGGCACAACAGATAGTAACTTGTATATGAAAGAACCTGAAAATGGTTTGTTGGTTGTAGTTATTTTTATTGATGATATTATCTTTAGAGGAGAAGATGAAGCCAGTGATAAATTTGCAGATGAAATGAAAATTGAATTTGAAATGAGTATAATTGGTGCGATGAAATATTTTTTAGGACTACATATAACACAAAACAGTGATGGCATCTTCTTATGTCAAACAAAGTACTTGAATGAATTATTGAAGAGATTTGGAATGGAGAACTATAAGCCAGTTGGTACACCTATGGTAACTGGACACAAGTTATCTAGCACAGATGAGACTCTTGCAGTTGAACAGAAGCAGTACAAATATTTGATTGGAGGATTGCAATATTTAACTCATACAAGACCAGACATATCACATGCAATTGGAATCATTGCAAGATTTCAAGATGACTCTAAAGAATCACATTATGCAATAGTAAAAAGGATACTCAAGTACTTGCAAGACACAATTGAATATGGATTGTGGTATGAAAAATCTAATGACTTTACCCTATGAGCATATACAGATGTAGATTGGGGAGGCAGTGTTGATGAAAAAAAAAGTACAAGTGGTGGAGCATTTTTCCTTGGAGGAAGATTAGTTTCTTGGCTAAGCAAGAAGAAAAATTATATTTCACAGAGCACAGCAAAAGCAAAATATGTAGCAGCAACAAACAATTGTAACCAAATAATATGGATGAAATAAATGTTGAAAGATAATGGAATAAAATTTGATGAGCCTATTGTTATACACTATGATAACACCAGTACAGTTAGTATGTCTAAGAATCATGTACTACATTCTAAGACAAAGCATATAGAAATAAAGTATCATGTAGTGAGAGAGAAAGTTGCAGAGAAAGAAGTCAGACTTGAGTATATAAGTACAAAAGAGCAGATTGTAGATATATTTACAAAGCCTTTGCCTAAAGATACATTTGAGTATCTGAGAGTTATGCTTGGGGTTATGCCCTAGCCTAATTTTGAGAAGTGATGTAGATTTGCATCAGTCCAGTAGTATATGAGCCTTATCTTTTTCTAGACTAGATGTTGGTACTTCCTCTATGGGGGAGTATGTGTTTCTGGGCTGAGTCATGAGGACTCTAGTGAAATGTATTTTCTGAAAAAGTGTCATTTGACATTGAAGTTGTTGTTGACATAGTGATGTAGCATTTGTCATTGATGTCAATGGGGGAGAAGGATAAATGAAAAACCATCTATTAAAGAGAGTTTGAGGGAGAAGGATATAAGAAATATAAAATGGAAAAATAAAGGAATTGAGAAGGAAAATGAAGCAAGATTTGATTGATGAAGAGAACTTGAAAACATTTCAGAGCACTAGTGTTGCAGTGTTGGTATTCATGGAACTTGGATGTTTTTTCATCTATGTTGCCATCAATTCCAATGGGGGAGATTGTTAGGAATGAATACTGAATATATCCTATGAGGGATTATTAATAGATATTCTCTAGCAGTTGTTGTTGAATTCATGATTGTGATTGTCATTGATGTCAACACAGTGATCTATTGAAGGTTAGCAGAGAAGCAGAAAGTGTTTGTATTAGCACATGTGGGATATTGAAGATCAAGATATGCGGAGTTGAGGACTTAATCTATGATGTTTCTTGAGATTTTAATTAAGAACGCATATGGAAATTCAACTATTCATGATAGTTATGTGTAAATCAGTGGAAGAAGTATTCAGGTTGTGTTCCAGAGAAGCAGTTTGTGGAAAGCGGATTATATATCCTAATCAGGATAGAATCTGAGCATGAGAAGTTGTATAGATGATGAAGACATGATGATTTTTGTGTGGACATGATAGCAAGGTTAGAGGTTGCACAAGTGAAAAATTATCTTAATTGGAAGATGACAGTTTTATGTAATTGTGGAATATTGTGTAACGTGTAGAAGATTTTATTTTGTAATTTTTATGCCAACTCATTTGTAATTATTTGAGTGTGGTATAAAGGAAGGATTATTTTCCTTATTTTAATTTAGAATTATGTGGAAGTGAATTGCGGAATTAAGCAATACTTGTTGTAAGAGGATATGTGAAGTACAGAGATATGGTATTGAGATTTGATGAAGCAGTTGGTGCGGTTTGGCACAGTCAAAGGAGAAGTAATAAGTTGTTGAGATCATTAATATTTTGGTATTATTCTTATGATTAATATAGAGATCAGTTGGACACTGTGTTCAGTGATCTTTCCCTTGAAGCTATTTGGACAGTGGGTCCTTCTGTCTTCCATAACTCCTAACAGGGTTAGAATCTTTTAACTGGGATTCAAAGTCTCCTAATAGATATTCATATGTACTAAATGTATTTCATAAGGATCCTAATAGATTCCATCCTCTCATAAGGAATTTTCATATTAGTGCATCTTTTGTGGGCATCATTGTTGGAGATTTGCCAGCAAGTCAATGTTGACTATATATTTGTCACTGATGACAACATATGGTAAGCAACATGTGTGGAAGTCTTAAGCAATGAGCCTTGAGCATATATTATATGGATATGTTATGAGCATTATATCATGGGCACAGAGGTTGATTATGAGTGCAGACACTTATGTAGCAGTTGTGTCAGCAATATTCCTGGTAGAATTACAAGAAAAGATTGGTATCAGGTTCACAGTACGGTTATCATGGAACCTTCCATGTTTATATGTATGATGTAGATATATGTATGAAGCTATTTTCATGGACACAAATTTTGATATGCAGTAGAAGTTAAGTTATGATGTTCACAATTGATAGTCACAGTTTCTTGAGTTTATCCAAAGGAGCTGATAGAGATTATATTGGTAAAGTAGTTGCACCTATCATTTTGGTATGCACACTTGGATTAGTGTCAGCTGAATAGTTAAGAATGTTTGGTTAAGAGTGCATTACATAATTCAGCATGAGGAGAAAGTATCAGTTAATTTAGTGGATCCGACAGTGTGAAGTAACGTGTTCACTCATATTGAGTTGGAAAAGTCCAAGTTTGTGTTGTGTACTTAGTAGAGCCGACAAAGATTTTATTGGAGAGTTCTATTATTTCTCTAATATGATTTTAAGGTGGTTCTAATAGGCTGACTTGATTATATCATTTAGAGGAAAGATACTTATAGGTAGTCATTTGTGATTGCTAGGTATGGCTAATTATTGAAATATAAGAGTAGAGAAGAGAGTGTGGAGTGTTGAGCCATCAACAGAAGGTCTATGTGACATAGTAGAAAGTTTATGCTATTCATTGGAACTGATCAAGATAGCAGGTCTATGCGTAGTTCACCAAGATCTAGATATAGTGTGTATCTGTTAAATAGAAGGTTGCGACCTTCACCCCTTTGAGCATTGTGCTCTCAAATAGTGCATGCTCACCCCTAATAGGGTTAATTGTAAAAGACTCCTAACAGGATCCAACCCTTGACCAGATCACTATACTTATTACATTGTAAAGATCAACTCCTAATAGGGTTGTAAGATCTTCTAACAAGGATCATAATACACTAGTACAGTTCTTAGTGGGTGTCAATTCCTACCAGACTTTTTACCTATTTGGGTTTCCCCAAAATGAAAATTGAGGTGTTGTGTTAAGTGTTCTTTCATTTTAGTTATGTTTAATGTTCTTATATACTTAATTGGATAAATAATTGAATCTTGTAGATAACTGATTCACCGCCCCCCCCGGTCAATTATCTTTTGGGACTATTCTTAACAATTGGTATCAAAGCCAAGTGCCTCAGAGAGAAATTTTAATAGCTTGAGGTTGATCAAATGGCATTATTTAGAAAATAAATTCCTAAGTTTGATGGAGAGAATTATCTAGACTGGAAGAACAAAATGATGACACATTTGCAGTGCATTGCCTTTGAGATTTTTGAAGTAGCTACCAAAGAAGATGAGATTCCTTCACTACCAGATCTTACAAAAGAAGATGCAACCTTGACAAAAAAGGAGATGTTCACTTCAAATGCTATTGCCAAAGAAGCCCTTATCAGCACCCTATCTGATAGTAAGTTTTCAAAGATCAAGAAAATGGACAAAGCCTATAAGATATGGAAGTACCTAGAAGACATGTTTGAAGGAGATATTCAAGCCTAGAATGTGTGCAGAAAGACATGGAAGAAAAGATACAATACATTAGAGATGCTACCTGATGAGAATGTCAGAGCTCACAATCAAAGGATTAATGAAGCCATTGCAGGGATCAGAAACAATGGTGGAAAAATCTCGAAAGAAGACATAATGGATAAATTGATGACTACCTTGACACCATAATATGACAACATGATATGCATCTTAGATGAAACTATGTAGTCCACAAAAGACTTTAAAAGAGATACTTTAATCAACAAGCTTTCAGCCTTTGAGATATCAAGATTGAAGACAAAGCCTAAAAGTGAAACAACATTCAAAGCTTCAGTACATGGTAAGAAATCCTTGAACACCTCTGGTAATTTTGATGATGATGATGAAGAGAAAACACTAGATGATTTCATTGCTATGATTGCTAAAAGAGAAAAGAAAGGAAAAGCAAAATGTGAAGTTCATTTACCATTCAAATGTTTTTCATGTAATAAGACTGGTCACTTTGCATCCAAGTGTCCTACAAGAGTTAAGAAGTTCAAAAATAACTACAAGCCTAAGTATAAAAATGAATGTTACTATGCTGGAGATGGAGTATTAGATGAAGAATCAGTAGAGGATGAAATTGGATTCATTTCTCTTGAAGATGAAAAGAATGCACAAGAGTTAGCATTGATTTCACAAGCTGACATCAGGACAGATTGGATCATCGACAGTGGTTTCTCACACCACATGAAAGGAGAAAAAGATAGATTTGTACATCTGGATAGATATAAAGGAGGCATGGTTAGATTTGTAGACAACACTCCCAAACCTATCATTGGTAGAGGAGCCATCACCCTAGATGGAAAGAATAGCACTGATGATGTTCTATATGTTGATGGTTTGCAACATAACCTATTAAGTGTTGGACAGTTGCTTGACAAAGGTTACCAGTTGGAGTTCAAATATAACAAATGTATCATTAATAACAAAGAAGGAGAAATGATTGCATCAGGTTCAAAGACTAAAGGTAATGTTTTTCAACTTAATCCTAAAGCAATTTGTTTTATTGCTAAAGTAGATGACAGTTGGTTATGACACAAAAGACTATGGCATATCAATTTTGATAACATAGTAAAGATAAGTAAAGTAAAGGCAGTAAGAGATCTTCCTATAATGCATTCAAGGTGGGTGGATCCAATTAAGGACTGGCCAACCTTCCAGCCAAACCAATATGTAGCAGAAATACACAATAACAATAATAGATCTGCAATGAAACAGAAGTCTTTATTCATGAAACATTGATTACATGCAATGTGTCAGGTTGTAAGGCCTTCCTGGTTACAATCAATTACAAAGAAAGTAACAGTCTACAAGATCTCACATGATCCAAATCTTTTCCCCAACATCAGCATCTAGCTAGTCTAGGTTTGCAGCAAGCAACACACTAGTAGGTGTATGTGCCTTAAAATGGTCGCCTAGACTTTGGGCCCCATTTACTCAATTTGTCAAATATCAATTTTCTGAATCAATGCTTTACAATATATTCAAATCAATTTCCTTGATCAAATCATAACTATTTCAATCATTTCAATAATCTCCTAAGGTTTAATCATGTCATCAATAATTTTATTTAATTAAAAGAAATATTCTCTCTTAAATAAATAAAATAACCTTATTTAATTGAAAGAAATATCTTTTAAATGAAATAAAATCTTTTTTTTAATTAAATGATTTTATCTTATTTAGAATAATATCTCTCTTTTAATTAAATAATGTTATTTAATTAATAGAGAATCATTCTTTTAAATAAATAAAAAGTCCTCTTAAAGCTCTTTGTGATGAAAAAAGGAAAACAAATAATTAAAAATAAATAAAATCCCTTTTCTCTCCACACTCTCTAAAAAATGAGCTTTATTTCCTCTTTTTGGATTTATTCCACATTGCTCTTGAGGATGCATTCTCTTCCACATTTTCCTATATAAGGAGCCCTCTCCTTTTCATTTTGAGGATCCAAGAATTTTCATGTTATTGTTATACTACAGGTTTGGAGAGCAATCTTGGAAGAAGCTTGTTGAGCACATTTGGAGCTTTGGATATTTGAGACTTCTTTCTTCTTGTCTTTTTCTCTCATGCCTTATGGCAATCCATAGTTTAGATTAATATTACATTCACATAATAGTTTAAATTCATGTTTCCTTTCATAGATTAACATTGTATAAGCATTCATTTCAATAGAATAGTTTATTTCTTGCATTGTTATCATCTAGACTAGTTTCATTTGCATGAAATAACTTGATGATCATGGAGATTAGCATGCTTTCTATTCATCTTTGAATCTCTCATTTCTTGGTGTACTTACATGGGCATAACTAGGTCAATCTGAGGGCCTCATATACAAACCCCTGCACTCCATGAATAAAGAGTTGTGAATTGCTGTTTAAGACCTCATTCTTGAGTGTTCTTGAATGTAATGATTCACAGAAGTGTGACTACTTTCTAGCACACATTTTTGGTGCCCACCGTGGGGTAGAAAAGATCTATTTCTGGCCTCATTCTTGATTGGTTTTTCAGTTTTAGTGTTGGTTCCAGGCTTTGTACAGCCATGTACAACCTGCAAACCTTGTAATAACAATAATGGATAGATAGAATGATAAATCATCTTTCTCATGCTTTTGGTTTGGTTCATTTTTATAAAGAAATGAATAAGTTATGATCATTTTGGTGAAAGTGGGTATTTGCAGATTTGAGATTCTCTTAATACAGTCAGATTGAAATGTTTGGTATGGATAAATTGTGAAGAATCAATATCTCTAATAATATTCATTGAAAAGATACATGAATTATCTTTCATTTCTTTTTTGTTTGAGTCATTTTTATGCAGATTTGTGAAAGTTATGAGCATTTGAGTGAAAACTAGTTTTTAACAATCTTTATTGGAGTTGTAGGCAATGATTTATTCTTAGAAAATGATTTATGAATGGGAAAAATAAATGACTTACATATTTGGAAACTAGATTCATTAATAGTTACTTTTAAATTAGTTTGGTTTCATTTGTATTCTTTTTAAGAAAGATATGTGATCCTCTAAACAGGGTTTGGTGTTTTAAATCTGATTTATGATAGAAAAATTACAGTCTAAAAAGGTTATTGGTTGAGGAACCAAATGGAATCATAAGACCTTATAATTTTGGAAAATGGTAGTTCTTGATGTTGGCTAAAAACTTTATTGTTTCCAAAAATTTTAATATTGTGATTTTATGGGTCAAATAAATCAATCTTTAAAGACTGTCTTGAAGACAACAATGTTAAATCAAACTCCTAACAATTGATTTTCACATCTAACCATCTTAGGGTTTTTTTTTCAAATGTGTGCTAAATGTTGGAGTGCAGATCTTTGGACATAAAGTGAGTTCTTAAAATCTTTATAACACTTGGTTTGGGCATAAAATCAATCTCTCATGTGTTTGGCTTGAGTGTTACATGCTTTTATAGAACACATTTTTGATGCTCTTAATGGGAAATGAATGAACATAGATTTGCTTTTATACAAGTTTGTGTTTAAGTGAATGCTTGTGTTTAAACATTAAGTAATTCTTAGTTTCAAATATCAAAACATCTCATTAAGTAATCTAGGGCATGGATTCATTCCTAGTTTACATGAAGAGTTAAATGCACCACTTTGTGGACTCACTTCATGTTTACTTGGAAAGTTAAATATTCCATGATTCAAACCCTCTTGCACTTATGAGTAGTATTGATTAGCAATCTTAGATTACTTGTGATTGATCTAGATTGTTATCTTGGGTTATTGGACTCGCTAATCCACCGGCCCCTCGTTTCCGCCCTGTGGTTGCAATCTCAATGCCACATTAAAGGGGAGGGGTCTATAGGAAAGAAGCGTTAATTGTTCCACTAGGCAACCCTTTTGTGCTTTTTGGAACTCACTTGTTTTCTAGGTTGTGGACTCGTTTGTAGCTTATGTGGGGTGTTAAGTGTTCCACCTTGTGGACTCACCTCATATTTTTTTTAAGCATTAAGTGTTCCACCTTTAGTGCTTTTCAATACTTTTTGATAGAGAATTACTTACTTTACATTTTTTTAGAAGGCCTGCTTGGGGATTTCATCACCTCAAGGGATGACCTTAACTCCTGTGTTCTGGCAGAGTATAAATATCGGGAGGTGAATCCAAAGACACCTCTCTTAGGAATGAGTTAGATTTCACTCTTGGCTAAGCCTCAAAGAACTTCATACCTTTGAGAAGTGAAGGAGGAGATTTGGGTTACCGTCTCCCCCCGGCGATGTGATTTCTAATTCTTCTCATCTACGGATTTGGGCCTCATGTACCTTGCGTATATCGAGGACACCCTTTAGAAAAGCCATGTATATCCTTGTAGACAGCTTGCTAGGATTTTGTTGTGATCTGAGTGCCTGCTAAAACATTTTTAAGAACATACACAAGTAGAATCTTTAAGGAGTAGCATACTAAGTCACTTGATTGTTCATATACAAGGTTGCTTTTCCCCTTGCACATTGTTTGAAGATGTTTTCATGCTTGAAATCCCTTGATTGTTGTCTTATGTGCCTGATCAATGATAAAAATATGTTGATGTACTTGCTTGATCTTTGAAAATGAACACAAAAACTGAGTTCCTGAGTTGAAGCACCAACCTTTTTTACAGCTTGCTCGATCTTCTACCTTGTTGTCACCTTGGGAATAATTGTCAAGTTAAAAGACTATTCTTGGTGAGAGTTTATCTCTAGAATTGTTAGCCACATTCTTGGAGAATTTTAGTACTCTTTTTATCTAAACCATTTCCATCAAATTCAATTTCAATTATATTTTGGCCTAGTCCAACCTCCTGATTCAAAAGTGCAAGGGTAGTCACCCTTTGATTTGAAGCACCTCTTTGACAGTGTTGGTAACGCCTTTTGCAATTTCTATCTTACCATCTCTCTTTGGACATTAGAGAACTTTCATTATCCTAGTTTGGTGTTCACATTTTGTGAGGTCATCTTATCACCAAGTGTCTTCTATTCTCAGTCTTCCTTGGTCAGTCTAGGTTAGATCCTAGGTGTTGTCATGTTGCTCAACATCCAAACAAACGTTAATAGTATCAATTACACAAGATGAGTCTTGGTCTTCTTCTTTCTTCTTCCCTTCCCATGTTTTTCTTTTAAAGTCTTCTCTTCACATGGGATATTCTTCTCGTCTTCTTGATTCTTTTCCTCTTATTATCTAGTCTACCTTCTTCTATTCATCTCTTCTATTCATTTCTTCCATGCTTGATTCTTCTTCTTCCAGAACCATGAATTTTAACTATCTTGCTATGGAACCTATCTTGAAAATAGATGATCTTGAACTCATTACTCAATTTGAAGAGGATCATTCTTCCAAAACTCTCATGGATGGTAAATTTATGAAAAAAATACAAGAGCAATCAAGTAAATCACAGGCCTTTTCTAGAATCATACTCATGATCATGTCACGACCCCCTTCTTTCAAACATTCTTCATCTTTGAAGTCTTATCATGAATCTTCTAAACATTATTCATCTTCCTCACCTTCCAAGTCTTTCCATGACTCTTCTAGAAACTATTTGCATTCATCATCTTCCAAGTCTTCTTCCTCCACTAGGTCTTCACTTTCCTCTTCTTTACGATCTCGTTCCTCTTCTACTTCTCCCAAGAGTCTTACTCCTTGTCTCAAGACA
Organism: Chamaecyparis obtusa; assembly: GCA_027943335.1. NCBI lineage: Eukaryota > Viridiplantae > Streptophyta > Pinopsida > Cupressales > Cupressaceae > Chamaecyparis > Chamaecyparis obtusa. The sequence goes on along the minus strand of BSBK01007676.1, from coordinate 293,027 downwards.
TACCATGATGAGCAATATGATAGCCCTTGTGATACCTCTCCCATGAAGAGTGACACACCCATCTTTGATGACTATGATGACTACAATGACTATGATGATGGACAATGTAATGATACCTATGAAACCCCTATTCCTAAGAGTCCTCCTTGTCGTGTGCTCGTGCTTACTAGAAAAGGGTCATCACATTGGATAGATTGTGATGGTTATCCATATGACTCTGATTTTGAAAGAGACTTTGATGATTTCTGTGAACAATACCTAGATGATACATCTACTTCACTTGAGGAAGAGAAAGCTCAGCACGCTGATTATAAACGTAAATACTATAAGAATGTCTCCTCTAAAAATTATCTCGCTGAAAATAAAGACAACACTCTCAAGCAAGATCATATGAATGTCAAACCTTTGTCTTGTAATGGTTCCATTCCATCCCCTACTTCTTCCAATACTCCTACATCTCCTAAAGTCACCAAGTCTTCCATATCTTTCACAAATCCTACATCCGACATAAATTCTAATGCTTTCCATGTAGCTCCCTATAGTTATCCTCAAGGACCACCTTTTAAAGATACTCAAGCTAACCTTCACTTGGCTGCAAATACTTCTGATAATGCTAAATCTAAAGAGCCTAAGCCTTTATGCGCTATAATGCCTACTTCAGCTATTCCTTCACCATCTCTACCAAAGTCTTCCATACAACTCCAACCTGCTTCCTTGTCCTTAGAAGTGGCTTCATGTCAAGAGGACTCTAAAAATGATACAGAAAAGAATATAAAGAAAGATCAAGATCAAGAAACCTCCATGTCATCCACTCCTTTTCATGATGTTCTATATCCATGTCATGGTTCTTTTGATCCTTTATGACCTTCCTCATTTATTCCACCATGTCTTAAGTCTTCTCCGAATCAAGATCAAGATACTACCCACACCGTTGAGCTTATTGACAATCAAAATAACCTTACTACACGTGCGCTTTCCAAAGATGATACTTTCATTAAGGTTGTTAAAAATGGTGTTGTTACTTCCAATGTTAAGCCTATTGAAAATCAAAATAAAAATTATGCGCTTATGCTATCCAAATATCCTTGTCAAGATCAAAGTCTTCCATCTTCTTGTTCTACCACTCCATGTTCGCTTCCACTTTCTACTCTTCCTAAGTCTTTGCAAGCTTTGAACAATCCTATCAAATAAGGTGTTCATATTCATGATGTCCATGATTCTATTGAAAATCCTAATGCTCACTCTAAAGATGCTGATGTCCTTGGTTGTCATATAGATGTTGATGAACTTATTGATTATCCTTTTGCATCTTCCACTTCCATCCTTGGACCTCTTCCACCACTACTAAGGACTTCACGTCTTCCTTCCATATTAGGTCCTTATGTCCCTTCATTTTCCCCTCCTAACTCTCCTAATTCATCATCTATCTTGGGTCCTTATGTCCCTCCATCTCCTATCTTTCCTCAAGATCAACATAGATGCATACCTTTGAATCCTTTTCATCCATCCACCCATCTACACCAGTCATATTATCCTTCTTCTTCCACATGTCCCAAGTCTTTTGGAAGTAACTTGAATGTTCAATGTAAGAAAAAGAAACAATACAAGAATCCATCAAAAAAAAAGATCACCATGTCTCCTTTAATCGACATGGGGGCATAAAGTCAAAAGAGATATCTAAGAAGAAAACTACAAGACAAGTATGGGTTCCAAAATCCATCATTCAAGATATTCTCTCTAAGTCATCAAAAGGAAATAAAAAGCCTAAGGCTATATGGATTCCAAAGTCTCTCGTAAGAGAGTCTCATGTTGAACAAAAAGTGAAGTTGACATTCAAGCTTTCCAAAACGTCCACCTCATATTCTTCCAAAAACATTCTTCCATTCCATGCACCTGAACCGCTGTGTGTGTGAAAATTGTACCTAATCTGTAGACACAACACTCAGTAAAACATTAGAGGTTAGCTATAATCGAAATCGTGCAAAATTGAAAACTATCTAACCAAGTGATTTACTGCCTTCTAGTAGGTGTGAGATTGATGTTCTCAGATTGTAATCAAGATCAGTGACCTAGACGACACCTAAATGAAGGATTTGAATGCAAAAGATGGATATGAAATTGAATGCAATTAATCTATATTTTTGATATTTTCTATGCAATAATAATGATAAAAACTGATATGAATCTATGAATGCTATTGAAATTGATATGAAATGAATGCTAAATGATCTAACAATGAAGATTCTAACAATGATATGAAAAAATATGAAATTCTATGCTAAGATATAAAAACTATGCAATTGAAATTGATCTCACAAAGCTTTGAATTCGCAAGTTGATTCCTCAACCTCCAATTCTCCAGTGTGATTGTGCAAAAAAATGAGATGATTTGTGAAGAGCTGAGCCTTTAATTTATAGAAATCCAGGGGTTTGGAGGTGCATGGGAAAAGCCATAAATCACTCAAATTAACTCATCTTGATTTTTGAGTTATCTGATCATGAAAGATAGTTAATTCTCAAAATCATGCAAAAATAGCTTTTTAACTCAAATTAGAGTTTAGATCAGCTTTTTGAACTCCAAAATGATGTTGAGTTCCAAAAAGTCAATAACTTGCATTGATTTTCTGATTTGGAGTTTAACTGTTTCTTTTGAATATGCATAATAATTAAGAATTAAATAAATAAATAAAGTGATTTATCCTCAACTCAACTGATTTTTGAAATAAAATAATTAATTTATGGGTTAATTAACTATTTTACCAAACTTTTATTAAAAATTATATTATTAAATAATGACAACATGCTTTAATTAATTAAATAAGAATTTAATCAATTAAAGATAGGAATTTTGATTTATTGTCAAAATTAAATAATACAATTAATAATAGATAGAATTAAATTTAATTAAATAATTAAGTGGAAAATATTAAATCTAATTAATTAAATATGAAAATATTCAATTAATCAAACTTAGGATAAATGTGATTTATCGCCAAATAATCATTAAATTAAAGATAATTAAGATAATTAGGAATATTGCTAGGAATATTCCCTGATGCAGAATTTAAGATAATCAATTAGGATTCGATGATCTTTAGATGTGCCTTAGATTAAGACTTTGATGTCAATTTCGTTCGAATTGAAGATGTAGGAGATTAATGAACTTATAGCCCATTTTTGGGGTATTACAACCGCAACCTCTACTAAACATTCACCATATTCCTTCATGTATTCCTTCATTCAAGTTTCCTCCATCCTCTCGCCACCCTCCAAGGTGTGCGTCGATGTTGATCTTGTCTTCCTTTCCATTTACTCTTTCACAATCCTTCCATTCATTATTCTCTTGCCTTCTATCATTTTTTCTCATTTGCATATTCCTCCTATCTTCCAACTCCACTCGCTTTACATAAAACCATATCCTCCATTTTTCTCTTCCATCTTCATTTCCCTATCAGCATCTTTGAGCATATAATTTTGAATCCTTGGCATATCATGGTTTATCCTTTCAAGGAGCATTATCTAAAAGCTTGCCTTCTTCCAAAAATTATAAAATTCAAAAAAAAAAGAAAAAAGAGAAAATAAAATTGAAAATGTGCCTTGGTGAAAACTTGGAAATAGGTGCCTTGGTAGTAAAAGTAAAGAGAAATAAATTCATCCTATGGTGAAAACCACTCCCTTGTGGCACCTTGGATAAGTACCATGATGAAAACCTGGCAATCAGGCATCATGCGTAGTTCTTCTACATATCTCATCCATTATGTCTTCTCTCTTTGATCTTGATAAGGTTGATCTATACACGTACATTTGGCTATCTCAGAAGTGATCTTACGATGATCCCGCTTTCATTTCTTTCATGTCTAGCCTTCATATCTATTCTCCTCCATTCATTCTAGTCTTTCGCTATCCTTTTCACCTTTGGTCTTGATCTAAAAAAAAGAAAAAAAAAAGAGTAAAACACGATGCTATGAAGCCTCTTGACACATCTACTCCTTTGGACTACATCCTTTCCTTCTTTTGCATTACACCTTTGAGGCTTATCCTATGCTAGTCTTTCATTGCTTGTCCAAATGTGCTTTACATGACATTTTTTTCCCTAGCTTGGGTACTCTTGAGGAGTTTGTCCTTGAGGATTTCTTCCCTCCATTCTTCTTCATTCCCTAGTCTTTCATCTCTTCCATCAACTTGCTACTCCCTCTTGTCCTCCACCTTGCTAGACTTTGGGACTACACGATGTGATCTTGCTTGGAAATTTGATGCCCATTCTGTGTGGGGGCATCCTTTGTACATATTTATTGATCCTGAAAAAATACCAAAAAAATTCATATATGATGCTGAAAAAATTCTAAAAATCAGAAAATGTCCTGAAAAAATTATCATCTTAGTGAAAACCTAGCAATAGGTGCTTTGATGTATCTCAAAAAAATTATATATTCCAAAAATACTAAAAAAATCAAAAATTCAAAAAATTCAAAAAAAATAGAAAAAGTGCCTTGGTGAAAACCTGGAAACAGGCGCCTTGGTAGCAAAAATATAAAAAAATTATAAAAAGTCCTGAAAAAATTCTTCCAAGTGGTGAAAACTTAGAAACGGGCACTACTTGAGGCCTTTGCACTCCTATTTCTTAGCATGCATCCTTGACACTTAGCCTTTCTCCATCATACCTTTTCCTTGTTGCCTTGGTTTGGAATTGGTCTTTGTCTTTGTCTAGGGGGCATCACTGTGTTAGCTTTGGTCTCTTGGATATGCTTGTCTTTAGGACACCTCACAAATGGTGTTTTTCAACACCAACCCAACTGTGTTTTTCAACACAACCCCCGACATCGAGTGTTTTTCAACACTTATCAGTTTGGTCTTATCCAGTTTGGTCATGTGATCTTACCTGCTAGCAAGCATTCGATCCTTATCCTCGAAACTCAGTATCAGTTTCCACACTTAAAATTTTTTAACGCAACACTTAATGCTTGAGATATGTCATGATTTTTACTTTGTGTGATGACTGTTACTGATTTTTGTTGAATGTCCTTGTCTAATAAGTCTCTCCATGATGCATCGCTAGAAGACTTGGGGCATGGGGCATGTTTTTATTTTCTTTCTGCTTGTGGGTGTTGTCTTGAACTTCTTCAGTGTCTCTTGTTGTCTCCTTGACACACTTAGGAGATTTAAGGCATCATCCTTGACTATTTTTGCACAACCGTTCTCATGGTCATCCTGGCATTTATGCCTTGACATGAGCGTGGTTTTGCTACATTAAATTGGGTAAGCTAACATTGCAGTCATCTTGACCTTTATGTCTTTGATGCTCATGTTAGAATCTTTCTACATTCCAATCCGATATAAATCACATTCATATCTTCATAGTTGCATTTTTTACTAGTGTTGATTGTGTGATCGTCCAATGTCTGGTAATAATGGCCCTATGATGAAAATAAGTTCTTTTACATTCTCTAATGAATGATGAACACAAAAATCCTATGTTACCCTATTGCAAGTACACCTTTGCATTTTCATGTAGCTTGCATTATTTAGACTTCATGTTAAATTTGCACTTTTAGGCTGCATTATGAGTTTGAGAGGGTTTCCTTCATCTTTCTTGTGGACTTTTAGTCAATTGTGGTCACATTTTGATCTTCATTTCCTTACCTTCTTTCGTGATCTCAATCGAAATTCCCTATCTTAAACAGTTGATTGATTTTGGGGCATCTTCTTTCTGGAGGCAAATTCTCTTTCTTCTCTCCATTTCTTTCCATTTCTTCCAAACTTCTATCTTCCATTCACTTTCACCCCACTTATTTTCTTCTAATTCAACCTTGGGGCATAATCTTTCTTGCTGATCTACCTTATTTCTGTGGCTTTTTATTTATTTATTTTTATCTTTCACCTTATGTCAAGAACCTTATGTTTAGTTCGATTTGATCAAATTTATCAATTTACTATTTCTCCTCTATCTCATTTCGATTTTGATCACGAGGGGGCAGTACCTACCAAACTTCATTTCTTGATTCAGCTTTATCAAATTTATCAATTGCTTCTTTTGGGGCAACCTCTCTTGAGATTCTTATCTCTTATTTGATACTTGACAATTACCTATTCACAGGTGTTGGCCTTGTCTTTTTCAGTCTGCTTATCTATGTCCTGATGTGTTCCCATCTGTCGAACACACATCTGGGTTGTTTTGTGATCCCAAATCAATCTCACACTTCAATTCCATTCTTTGACTACATGTGATCCTGAGTCAACCTCACATTAGTCAAAGAGGGGCAAATGTATGCACCTTAAAATGGTCGCCTAGACTTTGGGCCCCATTTACTCAATTTGTCAAATATCAATTTTCTGAATCAATGCTTTACAATATATTCAAATCAATTTCCTTGATCAAATCATAACTATTTCAATCATTTCAATAATCTCCTAAGGTTTAATCATGTCATCAATAATTTTATTTAATTAAAAGAAATATTCTCTCTTAAATAAATAAAATAACCTTATTTAATTGAAAGAAATATCTTTTAAATGAAATAAAATCTTTTTTTTAATTAAATGATTTTATCTTATTTAGAATAATATCTCTCTTTTAATTAAATAATGTTATCTTATTTAATTAATAGAGAATCATTCTTTTAAATAAATAAAAAGTCCTCTTAAAGCTCTTTGTGATGAAAAAAGGGAAACAAATAATTAAAAATAAATAAAATCCCTTTTCTCTCCACACTTTCTAAAAAATGAGCTTTATTTCCTCTTTTTGGATTTATCCCACATTGCTCTTGAGGATGCATTCTCTTCCACATTTTCCTATATAAGGAGCCCTCTCCTTCTCATTTTGAGGATCCAAGAATTTTCATGTTATTGTTATACTACAGGTTTGGAGAGCAATCTTGGAAGAAGCTTGTTGAGCACATTTGGAGCTTTGGATATTTGAGACTTCTTTCTTCTTGTCTTTTTCTCTCATGCCTTATGGAAATCCATAGTTTAGATTAATATTACATTCACATAATAGTTTAAATTCATGTTTCCTTTCATAGATTAACATTGTATAAGCATTCATTTCAATAGAATAGTTTATTTCTTGCATTGTTATCATCTAGACTAGTTTCATTTGCATGCAATAACTTGATGATCATGGAGATTAGCATGCTTGCTATTCATCTTTGAATCTCTCATTTCTTGGTGTACTTGCATGGGCATAACTAGGTCAATCTGAGGGCCTCATATACAAACCCCTGCACTCCACGAATAGAGAGCTATGAATCGCTATTTGAGACCTCATTCTTGAGTGTTCTTGAATGTAATGATTCACAGAAGTGTGACTACTTTCTAGCACACAGTAGGCACCTAGGAAAGATCTAAACTTGTATTCAAACTTCCAAGCAATCTTCCTACTCCTAAGCTCGCAGGATACTAACCTTCCTTCCAACAATCTGATCTCCTCTCCTCTCCTAAACATCTACCCAAGCATCCTATAAATACTGATTCCCAACCACAAGTCAGTTGATGAAACAATTAAATCTTATAAACAAATATTAAATGCTAAAACATCTGTTGCCTCTCACATAGCCTTACAAAATAAATAAACTCTTTAAAATATAGCCCCAATGGTCATCAGATCCGCATAGAAGAATGCAACATGCCAGATCTAGGTCCCCACACATCCAACGGTCAATCTATAACTCGAGGAGCATGACCCAAATTAGATGCACGAGTTGGCCAAGCTGATCTAACAAAATAATCCAATCGGTAAGCAAGAACACAGAGCAACAAAGGAAATATCCAAGCACTAGTCAACCAACTATGCCAAGCATGACCGAGCAACACAGTTATTACTGAGCACCAGTAAACTGACACCTTTAGTCACCGAGTGTTCTTCAAAGACCGAGCACCCCAGTAACCACACAAATCGAGCAACCAGTCTCCCAAACTGAGCAAGAACTCCACCAAACCATGACCAAAACTAACAATCTACCTTCAAAGATAAACATATTTTGGTTGATATAGGATTGCCAAGAATCCTAGGATGCTCCTACATCAGACACCCCAGGTCAAAAATATTTTCTCATAAGGAAATCAGGAATGCCTAAAGGGAATCAGAATAGGTATGTTGAATCTATTCTTCACCCATATCTCTTCTTGTCCTTTATTCCATGTAGTCTTCACTTCATTCACTATCTCATGTATAAATTCCTTTTGTCTTCCACTTCATTTACTCCTCTGGTCGGTAACAGATAGCAATTGACTCTGACCACTGTTGAACACATCAATGCTTTGGTAAGGTTCATCCTTCTCAGACTCTTCAACCAACTCAATATCATCTGCATCTCTCTGTGTCATAAATGTCACCATCTGCTGAACCATCTCTGTGAGAAAAATCATCCGGTTCTTAATCTCAACAAACTCTTTCGAGATATCATTCTCCTTCTCCTTCAAACTAGACTCAATAGGAATAGGCTCATCAACCTTCTTCTCCTGAGGTTTGTCATAAGGACAACACTTGATAACTCCACATCCTTTAACCCCTGTCTCCTGTAAAGTTATCATCTTATGCTGAGCTCCTTCATGCTTAACCACATAGGTATTAACATGACCATCAAACAAAACATTTATGTCAAACTACCAAGGTCTACCAAGCAATAGATAAAAGACATCCATAGGCAACACATCACATAATATCTCATCATGGTAAGATCCAATCTATAAATTAACCAAGTACTATTCTTCAAGTCTAACCTTAGAAACATCTTGTATCCAACTAATCTGATAAGGATTAGGATGCTTCCTTCTTTCCAAATTCAATTTACTAACCATTTCATCTGAAACAAAGTTCTCAGAACTGCCACCATCAACTAAGACATTACATACCTTATCTTTTCACTTGCATCTGGTTCTAACCAAATTTCTTCTTTCCACCGGTTCAGGAACCCATGCAGTCAATCTCCTAGTAACAAGACATTCACCTTTCTTAGGAACATTCTCAATGTCTTCTTCAGTAGCTAATGCAACTCTTTTCTTAGGACACTACCAACTTCACCATAGTTATAACAAGTGCCGGTGAACTCATTCTTCCACTTTCCTCTCTATCCAGCATTTTTAGTAACTTGACCACTACCAGATCCTACATCAAGCTTAGGATTTTCTGTCACATTACTCTCAGCAACTATCTCACCAGTTTTACCACCTCGGTTCTTATTATTCTATTTTCCTTCATACTTCATATTTAGCTTCTCTTCAATCTTTAATGCCATCTAATAAGCATCACCGATTGTTGTCATCCACATAGTAACTCTTCTTGAATACTAGGTCTCAAACCATAGACATACCTAGCAACCTTCTCTTTATCAGCTTTAGAATGACCAGTCCTAATCAGGATTCTATAAAACTCCTCGGTATACTCCTATACCAATTTTTTAGTCTACTTCAAAGCTTGCATCTTCTTAAACATGTCCAATTCATAATCCACCGAAATGAATTTCTTCTTCAACTTGTCAACCATTTGGTTCCACTTAGTGATCTTCTCTTTTCCTCTTCTACCTCTTTCCAACTAAACTTCTCTCCACCAGATATTTGCATGGCCTTTCAAATTATATTTGCAAATATAACCCTATCAGGATCTTCTATTTCTTCATACTCAAAGTATTCATCAATCTCAATGATCCAATAAATCAATTCTTCAGGCCTAAGGCTTCCAAAAAATGCAGAAACTTCAATCTTAGGTCTCTTCCCAATCTTAGACATAGCTTTCAGAATTCAATTCTCCTCAGAATCTCTAGCTTCTTCGACAACTTCTTCAAAATGATCTTCCTTAGATTCATCATCACTATCCTCTTTCAAGGTAGGCTTCTTCTTTCTCAACTCCTCTTGTAGGTCTTGCACTTGTTTTTGCAAAGCCCTAAAATCATCAAGACAGAATTCACCAATAGCTTCTTCTTCTTTAGGGATCTCTCAATTTCTCCTTAGAGGCATCTTCAAATCAAGATCTAGATACACAAGATCCACTCGGTTCCAATAGGAACAGAATTTTCTCAAATAGGAACAAACTTCACTCTGATACCACCTAATGCAGTCAAGGTGGGTGGATCCAATTAAGGACCAAGCAACACAGTTATTACTGAGCACTAGTAAACCAACGCCTTTAGTCACTGAGCATTCTTCAGAGGCTGAGCACCCTGGTAACCACACAAACATAGCAACTAGTCTCCCAAACTAAGAAAAAACTCCATCAAACCATGACCAAAACTAACAATCTACCTTCAAAGATAAACATATTTTGGTTGATACAGGATTGCCAAGAATCCTAGGACACTCCCGCATCATCCTAGCATTGCAAAACTAGTTGATGCAATATGTAGGGAGTGTGTGATGGGAAAGCACATAAGGAATTTATTTAGAAGCAAGCATAATTTGGAAGAGAACAAGTTGGATCTGATACATACAGACCTATGTGGACCAACTCAAACAAGATCATACTATGGTGAAAGGTATTTCATTATTCTAGAATGATGTGGGTTGCATTCTTAAAGGACAAATTAGAAGCATTTGACAAGTTCAAAATATTCAAAGCTAAGGTTGAAAATGTGTCTGGATTGAAGATTAAATGTCTGAGATCAGATAGAGGAGGAGAATTCACCTCTGACAGATTTTATGAATACTGCGAAGAACATGGGATAAAAAGATAGCTAAGTGCCCCTAGAACCCCTCAATGGAATGGAATTGCAAAGAGAATGAATAGGATCATTCTTGACATAGCATGCACCATCATGATTGAATGAAAGGTCGCACACACCTATTGGAGAGATCTGGTCAATATTGCAGTCTATACTATCAATAGAATTCAATTAAGGCCAGATGCAGACAAAACACCTTATGAGCTATGGTTTGGGAATGTATCTATAGTAAAATACTTCAGAATCTTTGGAAGCAAGTGCTACATCAAGAGAGATGAATCAATTGGCCAGTTTGATGCAAGAACTGATGAAGGTATTATCCTTGGTTACTCTACTAAAAGAAAAGCTTATAGATGTTTTAATATGAGATTGAAGAAAATCATTGAAAGTGCCCATGTTAAGATTGCTGAGAAGTTTATGATTCAAGAGAGATACCATGATTATGCACCTATGATTGAAGAAGAACCTAGACCTACCAGTAGTGAAGCAGTTGTTGAAGAAATTTTGATAGCATAGATGTTCTATTCAATGACCCTAAAACAAGTGAAGAAGAAACACAAAAGGAAGATGAAAAAGTCACACCTAATGTTCCTAAATTCACATCTAGATATCATTCAAAGGAAGACATCATTGGAGATCAAAGTAGAAAATTCATGACAGGATCAAAAGCAAATAATTCCACATCAAATGAAGAGGTATGTTTACTATCACACATTGAACCCTTAAGTGTTGAAGATGCATGTAATGATTCACATTGGCATGAAGCAATGAAAGAAGAGCTAGATCAGATAATTAAGACTGGCACATGAGAATTGGTCCCTAGGCCTAGTGATAACAATGTAATAGGAACAAAATGGATATTCAAAAATAATATAAATAAATATGGAACAGTGGTAATAAACAAAGCAAGACTAGTATGTAAAGGATATGTGCAAAGAGAAGGAATTGATTATTTAGATATATTTGCCCCTATAAGAAGATTGGAAGCCATAAAGTTGTTTCTAGCTTATGCTTTCAAGAACTTTAAGGTATATCAGATGGATATTAAGTCAGCATTTTTTAATAGAGAGTTGAAGGAAGTATATATTGAGTAGCCAGAAGAATTTACTTTATCAAACAAACCTGATATGGTATGCAAAATGAAGAAAGCCCTCTATGGACTTAAGAAAGCCCCTAGAGCATGGTATGAAAGACTTGATGGTTACTTGAATAAGATTGGATTCAAGAAAGGAGCAGTAGATTGTAACTTATTCATAAGAGAGAAATCTAAAGGACTATTGTTAGTTTCTATATTTTTTTATGACATTGTATTTGGTGGTAATGATAAGCTTAGTGCAGAATTTGCTAAGGAGATGCAAAGCGAATTTGAAATGAGCATGATTGATCCTATCAAGTACTTTTTGGATTGAATGTGCAGCAGACAGACAAATGTATATTCATAAATCAGACTAAGTATGTGAAAGAGATCTTGAAGACATCCAAGATGGATGATTGCAAGCTAGTAACTACCCCTATGATAACAGCATGAAAGCTTTCAAAAGAAGATGATTCACCAGAAATAGACATAACCTTGTATAAGTCTATGATTGGTAAACTTATATATCTTACTCAAACCAGACCAAACATTTCCAATGCAGTTGGTATTGTTGGAAGATTTGCAGCAGAACCTAAGAAAATTCATCTCATGGCAGTAAAAAGAATATCTAGATACTTGAATGGAACCTTAGACTATGGTTTATGGTATCCTAATTCAAAGAATGTAAAGCTTCATGTATATACAGATGTAGATTGGGCAGGATGTGTGGATGATAGAAAGAGTGCCTCTAGAGGAGCTATATTCCTTGGAGATAGACTTGTTACTTGGACAAGTAAAAAGAAGAATTGTATCTCTTAGTCAATAGAAGAAGCAGAGTATGTAGCAACAACATTAAATTATCCTACAATTGTTTGGATCAAGCAGATGATAAAATATTTTGGTATTTAGATTGACTACCCTATTGTTATTCATTTTGATAACACTAGCACTATCAATATGTCAAAGAACCCTGTGATGCATGCAAAGACAAAACACATTGAGATAAAATATCACTTCCTAAGAGAGAAAGTAGCAGAGAAAGAATTAATGGTGGACTATGTGAGTACAAAAGATCAGCTAGTAGACATATTCACAAAGCCTTTACCTAAGGATACTTTTGAGTATCTCAGGGAGAAGTTGGGAGTAATTCCCTTCCCTGAATCTAATTAGAGATAGTAGGAGTGCATCAATCCTCAATGACTGATGAAAGATTGACTACTCTACCTCAGGAGTAGTATCAGTGCTTAATGTTTTTGGCACCCTTTCCATTGATGTCAAAGGGGGGGTAGTATATAGTCATGAAAAACATAAAAAGAAGGAATATATAGTAATAAAAACAAGTAGAAAGGGGGAGTAAAAATACAGTCATGGGAAGTAGTACAGTTGAGGAAATGGAGAATATTGAAGAATATTGCAATAGTTGGAGGATACTTCCTTGGGGGAGTTTTGTTGAGGAAATGGAGAATGTTATAAAATAATTGGATTTTTGGATTGGTGGTGTTTTTCATTCCATATGTTACCATCAATACCAAAGGGGGAGATTGTTGGAGATTTTCCAGCAAGTCAATGTTGACTGTATTTTTATCACTGATGACAACATATGGTAAGCAGCATGCATGGAATTCTTAAGCAATGAGCCTTGAGCATATATTTCATGGATATGTTATCAACATTATATCATGGACATAGAGGTTGATTATGAGTGCACACAGTTATGTAGCAGTATTCCTAATAGAATTACAGGCAGAGATCAGTATGAGGTTCATAGTACGGTTATCATGGAGCCTTGTGCATTTATATGTATGATGTAGACATATGGATGAATCTATTTTCATGGACACGGAGTTTGATATGCAGTAGAAGTTAAGTTATGATGTTCACAATTGACAGTCACATTTTCTGGAGCTTATTCAGAGGAGCTGACAAAAATTATATTGGTAAAGTAGTTGCACCTTTCATTTTGGTATGCGCACTTGGATTAGTGTTGGTTGAAGAGTTAATAATTCTTGGTTAAGAGTGCATGACATAATTCAACATGAGGAGAAAGTATCAGTTTATTTGGTGGAGCTGATAGTGTGAAGTAATGTGTTCACTCATATTGAGTTGGACAGGTCCCAATTCATGATGCATTCTTAGTAGAGCCGAAAAAGATGTTATTGGAGAGTTTTATTGTTTCTCTAATATGATTTCAAGGTGGTTCTAACAGGTTGACTTGATTATATCATTTAGAGGAAAGATAATAATAGGCAGTCATTTGTGATTGCTAGGTATGGCTAATAGTTGAAAGATAAGAGCAGAGCAAAGAGTGTGAAGTGTTGAGCAATCAGCAAAAGGTCTATGTGACATAGTAGATATTTTATGCTATTCATTGGAATTGATAAAGGTAGCAAGTCTATGCAAAGTTCACCAAGATCTAGATATAGTGTTTATCTATTAAATAGAAGGTTGTAGCCTTCACCCCTTTGAGCAGTGTGCTCTCAGACAGTGCATCCTCATCCCTGACAGGGTTAATTGTAAAAGACTCCTAATAGGGTTCAACCCTTGACCAGGTCACTATACTTATTGCATTTTAAAGATCAACTCCTAATAGGGTTGTAAGATCTTCTAACAAGGATCATAATACACTAGTGCAGTTCTTAGTGGGTGTCAATTCCCACTAGGGTTTTTACCTATTTAGGTTTCCCTGTAACCAAAATTGTGGTGTTGTTTTAAGTGTTCTTTCATTGTGTTTATGCTTAATGTTCTTATATACTTAATTGGATAAATAATTGAATCTTGTAGATAACTTATTCACCCCCCCACCCCCTCTCATTTATCTCTTGGGATTATTCCTAACAATCATTCCCACTGAGGTTTACTCTTTGATCAAGAGGTTCCCTAGTCAACATATCTTGTGTTATTGTGTTGTTGTGTATGTATATCTTTCTATGGTTCTTGATTACATTGCTTACATGGTTGAAATATATTAAAGGTAATCAAATTTGTATTTATCTGATAACCGATTCACCCTCCTCCCTCTCATTTATCTTGGTGGACTTTACTATCTAACACATGTTTCTTCAAAAAAGTAGTTAATAGATTCAAAGAGGAAGACCTGGATCTTCTCCACTTGATCGAAGATCCATTGGTCTGTAATTAGGGATTTTGTCTTCCTTTCCTACAATGAAATCATCTCTTCTTGCGAGATGGATGCTATGACATATGCATTGAGAGCCATAGAGGAACTAAGAGATGTTTATTGTCAAAAATATTTCTCTCATTGGGTCAATTAGGCCTTCAAATATTTATTTTATTTATACTCTTTTTTAATCCTCACATGTATAGTGACCTCTTTTCCATCAAGGTTGTCCAACTCTCCCCATTTTTTCTTTTTCCCAGCTTGATCTAGGTAGTTTGGTCATCTGTGGGGGTGACCTCTGACTAGTCCATATTTAGAAGTGTCATAGCAACCTTAGTCACTATCTATCCTTGTTCATTTCTCTGAGTGGAAAAAATGGTTCTTTCTTTCTAAGCCTTCCTCTAAGGCTCAAAATTGGCCATGATGTCTTGGAGGGAGACCTTTAGATACTCTATGAGCTACTTTCTTTTGAACCTAGACACCAACCATTCTAGCAGTGTTGGTGCATTGAGCTCTCTAGTTGTAACATCCTAGGAGGCAGATATTGTTCCTCCTATTACTTTGATTTCTTCTAGAGGAGGGTTCTCAGGGATCTCTATTTTTGTTTGTTGCAGAGTTGGACTACCAGGTTGTGGGGATATGCTTGATCCTAAAGATACTATTTCTACTTGATCACTAGCTAGTTTCTCTATGTCCCATTTTTCTTTCTCTTCTTATTTTTTATAGATCTCTTCTTCCTTCATGAGCTCATCTCATTCTCCCTTTTTTGTTTCCTCAAGAGATTTCTTACGTGCTTCCTTCTACTATTTCTCTTCTTCTTCCTATTTCTAGAAATCTTCTTCCTACTCAACCTTTCTCTTTTCCTCTTCTTCGAGGCTAAAATTATCAACCTTTTCTCTCTTTTGTTCTTCATAATTTTGGACAAACTCATTGTCTCTAATAAGTTGGGTTAATTTCTGTTGAGCTTCCTGTTCCTTTTGAGCATGCTCCTCTTCATGTCTTTGTTCTTATACTTTTTTTTTTCCTTGAAGAGGGTGACATGGTCCTCTAGGGTGATCATCATTCTCACATCTTTGATCTCTAGAGGCTCAAGGTCTGTGTATCCTTTGGCATCTCAGAAATCCAAGTCCGTAATGGATGGAACCTATTATGCTAGGGGAGCCTAAGTTTCTGTGAAAGGGACTTGTGATGGAAGGTCTGGGATGTCTATATTTATTTATTTTTGGAGGCTCTTAGGAAACTGAGATCGTTATTTGGGAATGGATGAGAAAGAGCTCATCATCAGATAGGGTATCCTCACTATCCTCATCAAAATTCAATGGTATTATTGGGGGCCAAAAATATGAACCTTCACAAGTTAGGGTGGATGTCTTGGGAACCAAATCACCAGAGACTTGATCTTAGAGGGTGCCCATATTGATTACTCTTGGTGGGGAAAAAAAATCCAATGGTTTTGGAAAATGGCCAGTGGTTACCCTTATTCAATGGTGGATACAATATTCCTTGATTTATTTTCTTCCCTAGCTCCTGCATAAACTTATGCTCTAGAGGCACTTTCTAGGGAGTTTTCCTTCTTAAAGTATTTTCCCCATTTATTAGTTGGCTCCTTCCTCCACTCATATTTCTTGGGTGGAATCTTTCTTTGCATCTTTGAATTGGGTCCTCTAGTGAGGTGAAGATCAAAGAGCTCATGGCTTCGAACAATTATATCTATCGTGAGAGCATGTATGTCTAGTTCCTTGGGCTTGTCCCATTTTATTAAGGGGATTTGTTGCTTATCTATTATGAAATATGTTGAATAAATGAGAGTGGGGTGAATCAGTTATAATAAAACAATTTCCTTAACCTCAATTTATCTTATGAATAATTAAAGCAATGAGAAAATTAAAACATATATGAACATGAAAGCACAAAACCCTAAACACCATGAACACTAGAATTTACATAAAAACCAAAGATGAGAAAAACCAAAAAGAAACTAATTCTCATGAATAAATTACCATTTAAGGTGACATTGGTTAAGGTAATTTAAAAAAGGGACCACTATCAGTTTTCTTACTGCAAGTAAGGATCATTTTTGGTAGGCTCACTATCAACAGGGCTAGCTACCCAAAAATAATAAGACTCATTTCTAGAATATAAGAAATGAAAAGAATCCACCATTGAAATATTTTTCACCAAAAATGAACAAAATAGGAATGATAATACATTCTACTACCAGTTGCACAAACTTGCATATATATCAATACACAAATCTTTCCTTGTCGGGTTTGCATTTGCTTTTCATATCGCTCATCAAAAAGAATCATCACTCTCTTATACCATTTCATGCAAAAAACTAGGTTGGGATAATATGATTTGAGATAGGTCATGCAATGAAGCATTCTGATAGTGGTAATGAATGCAATGTGGACCACACATATTCTCCTCACTCAATTTAACACGCCTTGCACACAAAAAAACACTACACATTCACCGTGAACTTTGGAACCAATAAATAGGGTCTATATGTGTATGTGTCAAAACCTAACCTATGTGGAATATGCATAAACAAGAAAATGTTAGTTTAAATCAATATATAATACACACATATTAAAACACAACCTCCGTTGAGCAAAAATGAGTGCACTCAATGAACTCGTTTGATTTTCTCTTTGAGGAGATGTGGGTGTGCTCTCCTAAACATGATAATGAAACACCCAAAAGATGCAAATCTTTCAAAGATGGTGAAGCCTAAATGAAAACTAGATGGAGATCACCAAAGAATGAAAACAAGTATGAGGAACTAGTTGCACACAAATGATCCAAATATGATGAATACATGAAATGTAAATATGATTCTAAAATTAATGATTCAAATCTAAACTAACATGATTCATGATGACTTAATAAAATATTATAACTATCAAATAAATCTAGTATACAATCTCTAAATGCTCTAATAATTCTAGCATAAAACTAACATGATAACAATAGATAAACTAAGATGGATGAAATTGTCTTGGAAAGTCTCCTATTTATATATTTTTGGAGCAAGGATGAGGGCTTGGATGAGGTGGCACCAATATAGAATCCACATAAGAGACACATAGGAGACACATGGGCTAAGAGAAAAATCCATGCAAAAAGTTTAAGGTGTAATGCCCGCCTAGGGAACCCAGGAGAGATTAACCTAAAATTGTTACTAAGTTTACAAAATAAATTTTTTTAAGAGTTTACAAACAATTTTGAATAAAAAAGAAGAAGTAAAACATAAATTCCTTATATACTCATATACACAATCTCAATTATAGATTACAAATCTCAAAGGTTCCTTGACGTAGAATTACATAAATATAATCTAATCTGCTAAGTACAATAATCATTTAAGTCCTCTACATAGAACACCATCTCAAAACAAATAAATACATATGAACTATAAAGTATACATGATAACCCACATCTACTACACAAGTCATAGGGTATGTAAATACAACTGAGTATAAACTACAAATAAATGAAGAATAGGAATAAGTCTCCAAGAAAGATAGGATAAGAAGCAACTACAACAAGGATCATCCAACACTGCTACAGGAATGTTAGAGTCTTGAATGGTAAGAGAATCACTACCTCTTGACCTTGTGGAAACCTATGGTTCCAGTCCCACTATGCTGAGGAGATAACATCAGACCCCACTCAGATAACAATACCAAAATAAATCATCAATTAATACTAAGAAAGGGTCTTATAAGTTCCTATCTTAAGGTTACAACTCTATACCTCAAAGGTACAAATACTAATCCAGAGGAAACCAACACACATAGGAAACCTAAGATGAAATCATGGAAGTTCCATCACATATGTCAACTCCTTAGAATGATCTCATTGGACTCTGACTACCAACTATGGTCATATGCAGAACCTAAAATCCTCTCATGTAGACAAGGATAACCGATCATGCCATAAATCACTATCACTACTAGACTGGAAAGCATCTTCTCCTGCTCCCATCCTTGGCCTAAAATAGTACTCAAGACATGGGTGAGGAATCCATTATTTTATTAATTCATTTTAAAACCACATTTAATGTATTATATTATCACTTATTTAAGTAACCTACTAAGGATACCCAGGTAGCCACTTCTAGGCTCCGTCACCTCCAAAGCAAGTTACTTACACTTTAACACCTAGATAACCTACCCTAAATTCATAAATCTCAAAACATTTCTTATAGCTCATCATGACTCATAACATCAAAACCTAGTTCCAATGTATTATAGGAACATACATAAACAACTTCCATCATGATAAAATCAAAACTTCCATAAGGTTGGGCTATAAAAAAAGCAAGTGCTACAAAAGTATGCAAGGAAAACAAACATAACACATTAACCCTAACCCTGTGTAATGCCCCTCGAACCCTAACAAGTATTTTGAAGAACTAGGATATGCAATTTGAACCTTGGGGTTCATTAGCTAATGAATGTGCAGTTTGTTTGAGTTGCTTGGTTCTATTTGTTATGTTTTGTGATCCAACTTGATAATGGTATATATATTCCTTTAGGGTTCCTTGCCTAAGAGGATAAGATATTGTAAGATTGTGCTTGATATTTAAGGTTTACTAACTAGGATCTTGAATATTACATAGTACAAATCATGTATTGTGATCTATAATGATCATCTATTTTCATGATGATTTATCTTATTGTAATAGCTATTCTAATGATACTATCTATTGTGTTTTTACTATCATGAATATCAGTTAGATATATGTTCAGATAGTACCTTTTTTTTGTTTAAAGGATAAAATTTTTATTATTTAATGTACATATTTACTTTCCTATAGTTAAAGATAAACTTCTTTGATTAATGCATTTATTTGATTATGATTATGATTATGATTTGGGATAACCCCGCTAACCCATCATGTTTTGGTGTATACTCTTCTTAGCACATTTGCAAGATGAGGGGAGGTAGTCGTAGTCATTCCTGTGGGAGATCTAAACTATGTCTCACTCCTCCTTCCTTGTTTTCTACTATTTGTACATATAGGATGTTGGATATGTTTTCATTCAGTGATATAGGGGTGTATAGATACCAGGCATCGACTCCACCTAGCTACACAAGTCTAAGCATGCCTTAAAATCTTTGAAAAGTTGTTGATTTGGAGATGGTCCCAAAGTTCACATAGGGAAACACCCTTATCGCCTTAGACTTGTGCTCAGATAGTTGTTTTGATCCCAATGGGTGGATTGGTTATCATTTTTACTTGATTGGTCTTGTTTTTTTACTTTGGGGGTTTTGGTTATATTTTTTATGTCTTGTGACTCTTCTTATTAAGGATATTTTTGTTTATATATTTCACTATTCCTTCTTGTAATGATATATACATAAGTATGCATATATGGGTGCACATTTATATGCATACATGTATATATATCTATATATGTGTTTTTTTATATAAATGTGTGTTGTATTTATGTGTGTGTGATTTTTTTTAAATGAGTGGTAAATAAAATATGTTTAGAAAGATGTGTATTAATAAAAAAAAAAATTAAATAAAAAATTATAAAAGGTAAGAAAATAATAAAATAGAATAAAACTTAATATCTAATCCCTGTATTCTCTCCTACAATTATCGTGACGTGGAGGCAAGGAAAGTTCAAGTAGATTTGACTCAACTTGAACCAAAAAATAAGCCCTTCTCAGAGTTACACATGGAAGCAATATATAATTCACATGAACAATGAAAACACAATGTCTATGAGGCAAGGCAATTGGAAACCATACTAGTACAATTATTATAAATCCTTCAACATGCCCGGCTGTGAGGCCTTCCGGGTTTCGGCCTTATACAAAGAGAATTATGAATTCAGAGTCTTAGCTCACATATTATCTTCTTTTCTACTTCTAATACTCTTCTACTATCAGTACTGCTTACTTCTAAACCAACCTAAGCTTCTTATATAGCCAGCTAAGCCACAAGTCATCCAGTCAGGCATTTAATTACATTATAGGTCCACTTAGGAAGAGAAAACCAAAACTACTAAAACAATGAACACAACATGATGTGAAGCAACATTTTGGACCACACGTGATCCAAGAACAAATACCCAACTTTTCAAAGTCCTATTTCCTCATACAAAACTGTGCAAGGCAAGGACCTTCCACGTTTCATGTGAAACTGGCTGGAAATTTGATACCCGAGGAAAATGGCAATAACTCTTAACTCTAGATGAATTAAGATTTTCTCTCTTAGGAGAAGGTTCAAAAATAGGTCCACATAAATGCATTAACTTTTCATAAAAATAAACCAACATCTGCAATGGTTACAATGCAAACAACCTATAGGAACAGAAAAATAGGAAATGTTTTTGGTTGATGCAAGATTGCTCAAAGACCAAGATGCTCCTGCATCAGACACTTGGGGTAAATAAAGAACTGATGTCCACATTAGGAACTACTCATATTCTGACCCAAATCATAAATATCCAACTTAGCTTGTGTAATCCATGAACTATCTTCAACTGGCTTGTCTTTCCACTGAACTAGGTATTCCATGTAGTTTTTACCTCCGGTACTCTTGCTTACTCTACTATTCAAGATCTTCTGAATATTGTCTTTATTATTCTTAGGATAATCTAGATCATCTTCTATCTCATATTTTGATTCAAAATACTCAAAGATATCAGTAATATTGAATATAGGTGATATATCCATGTCCTCTGGTAGATCCACTTTATAATCATTTCCACTGTCAAATTTCTTCAGAATCTTACAAGGTCCAAACTTCTTCATTTTCAGCTTGTTGTAGGTACCAACTGGAAATGTATTCTTCTTCAAATGAATCATAACCTCATCTCCAACTTCAAAATATTTATGTCTCCTTATCTGATCTTCTCTCTATTTATATTTCAGATTATTGTCCTCCAAATTTTTTTTGACTTCATCATGTAAAGTTATCATGAAGATTGAAAAATCCTCAGGTTCAACACTTCTTCTTGTCTTAGTAGGAAAATCTCTCAACTTTGTGGTTCCCTTAGGATGAAATCTAGTAACAATCTCAAATGGTGTCCTCTTAGTGCTTCTATTCATAGAATTATTATACTCAAACTCTGCTTGTGCCAAAACTAAATCCCAATTAGCAGGCTTATCTCCAACTAAACATCTCAACAAGTTTCCCAAACTTTTGTTCACAACTTCAATGTGTCCATCTATCTGAGGGTTAAATGTAGAATTAAACTTCAAATTTGTATTCATCTTCTTCCAAATTGTTTTCCAAAAGTAACTAGTAAACTCAATATCTCTGTCTGAAACAATAGATTTAGGAAAACCATCCAATCTTACCACTTCTTTAAAAAGTAATTCAGCTACATGTTAGACATCATATGTCTTATTACAAGGTATGAAATGAGCCATCTCTGAGTTCTAGGAAATCCAAGAACAAAGTCCATACTCACATCTTCCCAAGGTTTATTAGGTAGAGAAAAAGGTGTATACAATCCCAAATTCTGACTAGTTCCTTTTTCTATTTGGAAAATTTTGCAACCTCTAACCATTCTCTGCACATCTCTATAAATCTATGGCCAAAAGTATCTTTCTAAAATCAGTTTCACATTGTTATCAATCCCAAAATGTCCATCAAGTCCACCACTATGTTTCTCCTTCATTATGTTCTCTCTCATATATCCTTTAGGTATACACAACTGAACTCCTTTAAACAACATGTCTTCCTGAATGAAATAATCAGTTCACTTATCAATCACTATTTATTCCTTACAAGCTTTCCAAGGCTCTACAAAATCAAGGTCAGATTCATACAAACACTTCAAATCATCAAAACCAAGTACCACAAATTTCATTTATGTCAGAAAATTTCTTCTATGGCTCAAGGCATTAGAAACTTTATTCAACTATCCACTTTTATGCTTTAATGAAAAGGAAAAATTATGTAAGAACTCAACCCACTTCATATGTCTCTGATTCAATTTATTCTGACTCCCCAAATACTGCAAAGCTTTATGGTCAGTATACAACACAAAATCTTTAGGCATCAAATAATGTCTCCATTTCTTCAAAGCTTGAACAATAGCATAGAAGTCCTAGTCATAAACTAAATATTTTCTCTTAGCATCATTCAAATTTTCACTAAAGAAAGCTACAGGTCTTCCTTCTTGACTCAAAACAGCTCCAACTACACTTCCACTAGCATCACATTCAACTTGAAAAACCTTACTAAAATCAAGAAAAGAAAGTGTAGGTAATTATGTGATTCTTTGTTTCAATGTTTCAAAACTCTTTTGTGCTCCATGTGTCCATTTGAAATCTCGTTTATCTCCTCTCATAGTTTCATTCATAACATTACAAATAGAACTGAAATTTTTGATGAGCTTCCTATAAAAAATTTCCAATCCATGAAATGATCTTACCTCTCCAACATTCTCTAGTGTAGGCCAATCAAGTATAACTCTTACTTTCTTAGGGTCCATCTTCAATCCATCAGCTGAAATTACAAAACTAAGGTACACAATCTCTTATTTCATAAATGAACATTTTTTCAAATTAATCAGCAACTTTTCTTCCTTCAATCTCTGCAATACTTGTCTAATATGTTCAATATGTTCTTCCTTACTCTTACTGAATATCAAAATTTCATCAAGATATACAATCAAAAACTTACCCAAGAATCTTTTCAAAAGTTCATTCATCAACCTCATGAAAGTACTAGGTGCATTAGTCAGACCAAAAGGCATAACCAACCATTCATACAAACCTTCATTATTCTTAAAAGCTATTTTCCATTCATCCCCTTCTCTAATCCTAATCTGATGATAACCACTCTTCAAATCAATCTTTGTGGAATACTTCGCTCCACTCAAACTATCCATTATGTCATCCATCCCAGGCAAAGGAAATATGTACTTTACTATTATCTTGTTTATAGCTCTAGAATCAGTGCACATTCTCCATTATCTATTCTTTTTCAGTGCTAACACATCAGGTACTACATAAGGACTCAAACTTTCCCTAATCAAACCTTTCTCGAGTAATTCTTGCACTTGTCTATTCAACTCAATCTTTTCATCAAGTGTCAACCTATGTGGTGCTTTATTAGGCAAACTAGCTCCAAGTATCAGATCCATACAATGACTTATACTTCTCATAGGAGGCAAACCATCAAGTACATTATCAAAAATGATGTCATGAAATTCAGTCAACAAAGGTTTAACCTCAGGTGCATGTTCTAACTCATCTTGTTTTTCAATTTTCCTTGGAATAAAAGTATAACAAACATTATGTTCTTTCATTTCTCTTGCAAACTATTTACCCTCAACCAAGCATACTCTGATCGTAGTACAGTGTCCTTCATCAAACTTTTCTACTAAAGGAAACAATACTTTTTTCTTCCCATCCATCCAAATAGTATATTGATTCAATCTACCATCATGCAAATATTTCCTATCATATTGCCAAGTTCTACCCAAAAGAATATGACAACAATCCATAGGCATAATATCACACAAGACTTCATCCTGATAATTACCAATTTTGAATTTCACAAGGCATTGTTCACTTACAAGTAGTTAATGCTCCTTCTAGATCCAAGCAATATGGTAAGGCTTAGGATGTCTCAATCTCTGCAAATGCAACTTGTTAACTAGCTCTTCGGATGCCAAATTATCAGAACTTCCACTATCAATGATTACCTTGCAACATTTATCATTGATCTTACATCTGGTTCTGAACAAAGTTTTTCTTAGAATAGGTTCTTCATCATCTTCTTCATTCCACAAGATCCTTCTTAGCATCAAGTTTTCACCATGTTCAGGTTCATTAGATAATTCCTCAACTTCTTCACAACCCAAATTGTTTCTGCCATTACCTCCAGTCTTCTTTCCAGAGTTAGTACATTCAAAAGCTCTATGTCCTTCACCACATTTGTAACAAGTACCTCTAAACCAAGATTTCTCATCTCTTTTCCCACTATTGTTATTCCTAGAGTAACTAGTATAGCTACATCTAGAGTAATTACCTCTTCTACCAGTAGGTTCATCTTTACATCCTTTATATTGCAATTCATTGTCAAATCTACTACTTTCTCCATAAGTTATGCCTCTACTTCTCTGAAATCTACCACCTCTTCCTCTCTGTCTTTGATCATGTCTTTTTTTCAATCATTCTTCTACCTTCAAATAAAATTGGTATGATTCTTCCACACTATATATTTTAACATAGATGATCTCATCTTGAATCGATGTCCTCAGGCCATTCAGGTATCTAGCCACCTTCTCAACTTCATCATCCACATGTCCAGATCTGATATCCAATTTGTAAAATTCCTCAATATATTCTTTCACACTCATGTCCCTTTGTCTCAAATTTTTCATTTTTATCATTAAACTAACTTGGTAATTAGATAGAAGAAACTTATTCTTCATCTTTCCAAGCATTTTCATCCATGTCTTGATCCTTTCTTTTCCTCTCTTTTGTCTCTCAGTTTACAAATGATCCCACCAAAGAGATGCATGACCTTTTAACTTTTTGACTACTATCTTAACCTTCTTATTATTAGGAATACCTTCATACCCAAAGTATGTATCCATCTCAAAGATCCAATCCATAAGTGCATCAGTTTTAGGTCTTCCATCATAACAAGCAACCTCAACCGTAGGTCTAGAGTTATCCTTAGACAAAACTCTTAG